>JAJMQU010000026.1:0-12500 GCA_030444895.1 Metschnikowia sp. yHMJ9 | reverse complement strand
CCTAAATGTCCTTTCGAAACGGGCTACAAGTGTACATCAACAACCCGTCGAATCCCCGGGTAGTGTCGTCGAGCACCGACTTTGTCATTATTCGGGACGCGTACCCCAAGGCTCTACGGCACTACCTTGTTCTTCCTTGTGACCCTAAAGTTACACATGTCCACCCTCTCGTCGCTCTACAGAATCCGTCATTGTACGAGAGGGTAGTTGCGAGCGTGGAGGAGGCGAAGAATTTAATTGTAGACAGCTTGGTGAAAGAGGGATATGTGGAAGACTCGGCCATCAAGAAAGCCGAGTTTAAGAACACCTTCATCAAAGCCGGAGTACATTCGGTACCCTCCATGTCGAACTTGCACATTCATGTTATCACACAGGACTTCTACCTGCCGCTGATGAAGAATAAAAAGCACTATAACTCTTTCACGACTCCCTTCTTCGTTGAGCTAGACACACTCAAGTCGTGCGATATCTTTTCAGACAGCGACGCCTCTCTCGGCTCGAGCGCCGGAAGCGCGAGTGACAGTGACCATTTTGAGGTGACCGGGCGCGGCTTGCTCGCAGCGACAAAACACGCAGGTCGGGGAAACAAACTTCAGAATACGAAGTCCAGAACTTTAATAGAGAGTTCGCTTGCATGTTCCTACTGCAGGCGGCAGTTTGGGAATAGGTTTAAGGCGCTAAAAAGTCATTTGAGAGAGGAGTTCGACGCTAAGTTTGGCCGAATCGGATAAATCCTTTTCTGGGCGTGCATTATGTGACGCGCATTCCTCGCAGAGAAATTCCGGACTTAAGTGTGAAGTCAAAAACTGGAGTCAAAAACTGGTCTAGGGCACAGGCCACAACTTCGGCCAAGTCCAGCAACAGCTGCAAGAAGCATACAACATCAAAGTCCTATGCATTGTAAGAAAATCTAACAGGCAAGAGCAGTTCGTGGCCACAACCCTGAATTAGCGTTCGACTCTGATGTATGACGCAAGATCGGGAATCATTTGACATAACCCCGTGCACTGCAGAAAATAAGCTCCCCACGCAGTCCCCACACGGCCGGAAAAACCCTTATGCACCCAACAAACAGGTGACAGCGTCAGAGAGGATGCTGAACTTTCTCTAGTCTTTTGCCCCGAGGCCATAGGCTGAAGTGCCTTCATGTTGCTGAGGTCGACTCAGTTGTTTGGGTTGTCGCCTGCTGAAAATTTAACGAGTTTGCGTGAGCGTCTCACTATAGTTGATGGGCGCTCCATGCATGGTGACCTAACTGCTTCGCAACTATGTGGTGGGGGTCTCCGCAAATACTGCCTATAACCCCAAGATATCGAGGAAATCACGCTCTAGCTCATGCACGAGGACATGCAAGAGGGAAAATTTACGGACCACGAACATCGGAATCCCATACTGGCCCAATCAGCCCACTCAGCCCTCCTGGGGTATAAAGTGTGTACTTCGCTCGCATCTCTCTGAGCGGACTTGTAAATTTCTGTGTAAAGTTTTCTTTCCAGCCTCTCCGAGATGAGTATTTTCGAAGGTAAGGAGCAAAAGGAGGTCTCTTCTACAGAGTCTGGCGATGTCAGATACGACAATGTCGAGAAGGTCGACCAAGAAGCGATCAGGCACAATTTCAACTTCGACAAGGAGTTCGAGGAGTTGGAGATTGAGGCTGCGCAAATCAACGAACATCCTTCGATCATCGACAGAATGTTGTCGTTCGAGTGCAAGCTCAACTTTAAAAACAAAAACCACATGGTCTGGCTTTTGGGTGGCTTTGCTGCTGCTGCGGGTTTGTTGTCTGGTTTGGACCAGTCCATCATTTCCGGTGCGTCTATTGGAATGGACAAGGACTTGCATTTAACCACACACCAAGCCTCATTGGTGTCATCTCTCATGCCCTTGGGTGCTATGGCTGGTTCCATAATTATGACGCCTCTCAACGAATGGTTTGGAAGAAGAACCTCTTTGGTGATTTCTTGCATTTGGTACACTATTGGTTCGGCATTGTGTGCTGGCTCTCACGACCACCACATGATGTACGCGGGCAGATTTATCCTTGGTGTGGGTGTGGGCATTGAAGGTGGATGTGTGGGTATCTACATTTCCGAGTCTGTGCCTGCAAATGTGCGTGGTAACATTGTGTCCATGTATCAGTTCAACATTGCTTTAGGAGAAGTCTTGGGTTATGCTGTGGCTGCAATCTTCTACTCCGTGAAAGGCGGATGGAGATTTATGGTGGGATCATCTTTAGTGTTCTCGACCCTCTTGTTCGTTGGTTTGCTCTTCTTGCCCGAGTCACCTCGTTGGTTGGTGCACAAGGGCAGAACGGGCATGGCTTACAACGTCTGGAAGAGATTGAGAAATGTTGACGACGAGGGTGCCAAATTGGAGTTCTTGGAGATGAGACAGGCTGCTCGCCAAGAGAAGGAGAGACGCCAAGACGAAACGATGATCTCCAGTTGGCTTGAATTGTTCCGTATTCCAAGAAACAGGAGAGCTCTCACGTACGCCGTGATTATGGTTGGTTTGGGCCAGTTGACTGGTGTCAACGCTGTCATGTACTACATGTCCACCTTGATGTCTGCCATCGGATTCAGCGAGAAGAACTCCGTTTTTATGTCTCTTGTCGGTGGTGGTTCATTGCTTCTTGGTACCATTCCTGCTATCTTGTACATGGACCGCTTCGGTAGAAGAGTTTGGGGTTACAACCTTGTTGGTTTCTTCATTGGCTTAGTCCTTGTTGGCGTTGGGTATCAATTCAACCCGGTTACGCAGAAGGCAGCGTCCGAAGGTGTCTACTTGACGGGTCTCATCATATACTTCTTGTTTTTCGGCTCTTATGCCACTTTGACTTGGGTCATTCCTTCCGAGTCTTTCGACTTAAAGACCAGATCGTTAGGTATGACAATCTGTTCCACATTCCTTTACTTGTGGTCTTTCACAGTCACTTACAACTTCTCCAAGATGAGCGAAGCCTTTACGTACACTGGGTTGACTCTTGGGTTCTACGGAGGTATTGCATTCCTCGGTTTCATTTACCAAGTCCTTTTCATGCCTGAGACTAAGGACAAGACATTGGAGGAGATTGACGACATTTTCAACCGCTCGGCATTTTCCATTGCTCGCGAGAACATTGCAAACTTCAAGAAGGGAATTTGGTAATCTCCCAGTGTTCGCAGACTCTATATAATATGCGTTTGTACGAATTAATGTTTCCCTACTACGCAGAGGTGTTCCAGTATCCTGTACATAGTCAGCATGTTCTCCGCCATCTCAACTCCATCTACCAGCCTGTAATCTTAGTTCAAATGCCTGACAGAATTTTGGGCGGGATATACTTGCTGTCCATAGAGCCTTTGGAGGCGAATGTTGATTTGAAAAAGACTTACGGTATCGAGAATATTCTCTCGGTAGTTCCAGGGAGTCTACCGACTAAGGTCACGGAGTACAATCATCTTCAGGTCGAAATCACAGATGAAGAGACAACAAATATACTTGAGCATATTCCCCAAGCGATGAGCTTTATGGACGAGGCTTTGTTTAACGCTGATGAAGAGTCCAACTCGCAAAAACACAAGGGGTCAGTGTTGGTGCACTGCGTCCAGGGCAAATCGAGATCAGTAGCTATCGTTGCCGCATACTTGATGTACAAATATAACCTTAGCTTGAAGCAGGCAATGCACGCAATCACCCGAAAGGTTTCGGATGCGAGTCCGAACGACGGGTTCATAGAGCAGTTGGAGTTGTACGCCCAGATGGGCAACAAGGTTGATTTGAGCAGCAAGCTTTACAAGGATTTTCTTGTCTCACGCAGCTTGAGATTGGACCCCTCCGGAGGGCAACTCCGTGACCTCGGCTTGTGGCCCAGTTCCGACTCAAAAGAAAAAGCCGAAACCGCGGATCAAGAGGGAGACAAGTTCGACTTGAGGTGCAAGAGATGCAGAATGGTGCTCGCCACAGAGAAGGACATCGAGTCTCATGACGTGCCAGACGCCGACTCGCGTCAATCCCACTTTGTGAAAACAGCGCCACACTCTCGCCGCGTCATTTCTTCCACACTTGCATCCAAAGTCTGTTCACACTACTTTCTCGAAGAACCAGTTTCGTGGATGTCTGGCTCTTTGAACCAGCAGGAGATGGAGGGCAAGTTTCTATGTCCCAAATGCAGCGCAAAGGTGGGGGGATACAGCTGGAAGGGATCCAGGTGCTCGTGTGGCAAATGGATGATCCCTGCGTTGCATTTGCAGACTGCAAAAGTGGACTCAATGAGGCGGAGGGAGAACACAAAGGATACAAGTGTGCTCCAGGAAGACGAGGCCAGTGGCATCGAGACGACCCGAGAGCCGGAAAGTGCATAAACCAGGGTGTCCCGCCTCTCAGTCATCTAGAGTCATGTCCACGTCAGAGTCGTTGCAGGTCCTGGGTATGGTCGCCGATGTTGCCATTGTAGGAGCAGCAGAAAGAAGTGTCATGTTCGGCGCGGAAAAGCTAGATGCGGCCGACGCCGAGGCGTGAGATTCCGCGTAACTGCCCAGCAAGACCCTGGAATGGCCAGCGAGGCTGTGGTCGTCTTGGTATTCAACATCCTCGGCCATGAAAGCGTCGGGGGTGTCGGAATCGAACTCTGCCTCGCGGTCTGCCATATCGCTGGTATCAGCATCCACTACATTAGCATCTAGATCACGATTCATGTCCAGCAAAAGCGCACTCGTAGACACAGCGCCAGGAAAAATCACCTCGGACGACTCCGCCACAGACCTGGAGCCGCTGCCGTCTGTTTGCAAGCCCAGAGCCAGGTTGTCTGCCGCGGTGTTTGTGCCGGCAACAACCAGATTCTCGGCCTGAACGCACGAGACCTCGTCGTCGTCGGAGCGGGCGTCCTCGTCGACCTGCCGCATTGTTTTGTTGATGCCGATCGGCGCAATGGTATCGTACCCCGCGCCTTTGATCCGTCGTAGCGCGTCGAGCCGCTTCAGTGTTCGCGGGTTCAATAGTGGGATATCGGAAACGCCCGAGAAAGACGCCATCTGGAGCACCTTGTTGTACTCAGTGTACAAGTAGCTTGGGCCGCTGTGGTCTGCCGAGTAAGCCGCGAGCGGCGGCGCGTACTGAAGTGCTTCCGACGGCACTTCGTGTGACGCTTGTGCTAGTACATGGAGACCTGAGCCATGGGTGTTTGTATTAAGCAGCGCGTGTCCCGAGGCGTTTAGCTCGTGGACCCGTTTGGTCCAGCCGTTCCTTCTTTTCCACGGAGACCGTACCTCGCTCGAGAGAGAGCCCGAGGGAAACATGCGGGGAATAATGGCGGGCAGTTTGCTGTGGAGTTGTAGCAGAGCATAGAGCTGTCTGCGCGCGACACAGGCTCATGGGCCCAAGCAGGCCAGCGAGCAGACTGGACGACAGATGCGGGAAGACGACAGGAAAAGCGGGAACGATATAATAAATTTCATTACTTTCATTACTTATTACTGCCTAATTGTCAATATTTTCTATGTGCATGTGCTGCCCTGATTTCTCACTTCTCTAACTCTCTTCGCCGGATTCGTCTGCCAAAATGTACTCATCGAGTATGTCCTGGTCGCTGGCGCGGGCGGGCCATGCGAAATTCTCTCCTGCGCCAGCTAAGGAGACCGTGCATCCGTAGCAGACCGCAAGGCTCTCTCTGGCTTCTTTTTGTTGAGTATGCTCCATGAACTCGCGCGCGTATTCTTGCTGCTCGTCTGTTTCGAGCGGTGCAGGCTGGTTTACGGTGATCTGTTTGAGCCAGAGGCTCGGTTCGCTGTGGATATCCGTGCGACAGATCGAGCAGTTCGCCATAATGTCGCCTGCGGGTTGGTCGAGCTTCTCCGCAGTCTTTACGACCGTTGAGGCAGTAGAGGAGTACCCTGTAGCGTCCAACCCGTTGAAGTACTGGCTCGTGAGATCGTGCACCGTCATGTTCTTGAGCAACTTCGGTTTCTCGACCCCAGAGGTTATCGCGTATTGCGGTAGCCCTTCGCTGAACTTCAATATGGCGTCTACTTCTGCTCCTAGCACCTCACGCAAGGGGAAAATCACCCGGAGTTGCTTACCGCCAAACTGGAGGTCCAGGTCCGTGACAGCCTTGTGCACCTTCAGGCCGCGGCCGCTAACGACAAGCGAGATGACCTCGTTTGCCAACCTGGTCAAGCTGTGCCCTAGTAATAGCGTCTGGCAGCCCTCATGGACAGCTGCAGCTAGTAGCATCTGCTCTTGGAGTATTGCATGCAAATCGGCTCGCAGGGAACGCGAAGAAGATGACCCGAGAAGCTCAGCAACTGTACGAGTGGAGTCCCCCAAGGACTGAGCAACGACGCGGAACTTGGGGTCTACCGAGATCTCCAGAAGACTGCCGATGGCGAAAGAGTCCATATCTATCTCCACGTACTTGATCTCTAGCGGAAGATACCTCTTGGTCATTTCCGCAAACAACGATTTCCTCGATTCCAGGCCCTGGGTCAAGTGAACAACAACCAACAGGAATCCTTGTTTGCCGTTGTGGGCCTGGCTCTGCTCGCGCAACATTGATGCGATCATGTCTAGCAAGACAAGCGACGACGCACCGTAAGAGAGCGGAAGAAGCACTCTCTGCTCGCCTAACCGTTCTAATACAGCTCCGTATTTCACTTTGTACCGCTCGTCGAGCATCTGCTTTCTCTGCTTTCCACGCATAAACCAAATGAAGCAATCTGCGCAGAAGTTCTCCTTCCTGGAGACGAGCACAGCGTTTTTCTCCTTGCATCTCTGGCATATCTGCTCAGAGCCAGCCAGGAGGTACTCCACTGGCTTTGGTGGCATTTTGGGTGTAATGTGTCTTTTTGTGTGGCTGACAGATCGAATCTCTGCTGTAGTAGTGAGCCTGCTGCATCGATGCCGCGATGAGGTATGCCAGACAGGCATCGAGGTGCGGGTGCACCAACTAGTGTTCTTTGGCCAAACAAGTTGACATGAATAGTGCTGGTGCTTGAAGGCGACAATGTGGCGCTAAGTCGTAACAGAAAATAGGATGATTTACTGGAGAGATCAAATTAGAAAGAAGGTCGTGCTATTAATATCGGTGGAACTGGCTTTTAGAGAGGGTGGAAGACAGTATCATACAGAAACACAAGCACGTAGCAACAAAGTCAGAATCTGAACAAAACGCTCTATTCCAGAGGGACAGGTTGGGACAAGTCAGAGGCAGATTGCGTAAAGTTTGTGGTCAGAGAAACATGTGGCAGCGATTTTCCAGCGGAGGGAGCAGCGTGCGAGAGCCAGGCAGGACTTAGGGAGAAAGAAGGGCACAACAAAAGTAGCAGGAAAGTACAAAAAAGCCACGGCCACTAAATCGCATCGTGGTTATCGATAACGCAACAAATCGTAATGAAAAACCGCAGCGCTTGAGAGTAGAGCAGGCAGAGGAGTGCCAGTCTGCGAACAAGAAAAACGTGGGGCAGGTTAACCGCGTCGCAGCGAGGTGGAGAACGGACCTGGAATGGTAAGCGTGGAGGCGTGGAGGCGAAGGCTACTGACCCAAATTTTTACGCTATAAAGTTCAGAGCATTGTTGCAGAGATAAAAAATATACTCAAGTGGATTCAAAGGTATTACACCACGCCAATTGACTAATTTCTGTTTTCGGCTTACAGGAGTCATTTGACAACAGATCAAGCATGCTCGTGTTTCTGGTGCAGCACTCGTAGGCAGTCTTGACGCGCAGCATAGCGGATATGAAACACGCCTGTGACGTGAAAACAGGCTGGTCTGCAGAGAACAAAACATGGCTCAGCGCCACACGCAAGCAGAAGCGGATCTAAATATAGGCAGAGCGAAAGGCTCGCGGTTGTCGTGGTCGTCGGGCAAATTCTGTCATGCCCAGCGTTCCACGCCCATGTTCTTTCGCCGCCGCGTGACGCACCTGGGCGCAGGAGACGAATCAACCATTTCCGCGTAGAATGCCGAATCGCCGATTCAGGCGCACTGCAGAATGCTCACCGTCGGAGGGCACATGACGGTGGTTCTGTATGTCGAAGCGTGGCTGAAATTACACATCCTGACCTCTCTGTTATTTAAGACTCCGCTCGCCCACTTGTGTATTAATTTCGTACCCCAACTGCAAAAAGCATACAATCAATCATGTCTGCAAACGAATTTTACTCCTCTGGTGAGCAAGGTGAGAGCAATTACCAACACCAGTCTCTGCAACAAGGTGAACAGGGCCAAGATGGCGACAGAGGCTTGCTCTCTACCGTTATCGGCGGTGCCGCCGGTGCTTACGGTGGAGGCAAGATCAGCGGCAACCACTCTACCCTCGGAAAGATTGCCGGTGGTCTTGTTGGTGCTGTTGCAGCCAACAAAATTGAGGACAAGTTCGAAGAGAACCACCAGGGTGGCGGTGGTTTCTTCGGTGGACACCACGGCGGCCAAGGTGGACACCACGGAGGTCCTCCAGGTGGCGGCCCTGACCAGCGTGGCGGCTTCGGCGGACCCGGTGGTCCAGGCGGTTTCGAGCAGGGCGGCCGTGGATTTGGTGGTCCAGGTGGTCCAGGTGGTCCAGGCGGTCCAGGCGGATTCGAGCAGGGCGGCCGTGGATTTGGTGGTCCAGGCGGTCCAGGTGGTCCAGGCGGTTTCGAGCAGGGCGGCCGTGGCTTTGGTGGCCCAGGTGGTCCTGGCGGTCCTGGTGGACGTGGGGGCTACGAACAAGGTGGCCCGGGCGGCCCAGGCGGCCCAGGCGGAAGATGGTAAGCCGTATTCTAAGCATAGTTCAGTACACTTTCAATGGAATCAACATATGAACGGTCTCGTTTTTCTCTTTCGGGTGCAATAAATCAAACGTCGTATACATTCGCCTGCAGATCACGTGGCAGTCGCGCATGACCAGTGGGGGACTGAACTTGAAGAGCGCGCTGATTTTCACTTTCCAAGGCGACCAGAGCATGTCGGATGAACCAGCTGCTAACAAACCCTCCACGTCGGCCAAAATAAGAGAGGAGGTCAACTTTACGCGTGGGGCACCGGAAGATTTCAAGTTTTACCCCGATGACCCGAAAGATCACCGCCACAAGTATGAATGGGCAAATAAGGAAGCATCCAAGTACTATGATCCTTGCGAAAAAAGCAGACAGGCTTCTGTGAATTGTGTGTTGCGTAATCAGGCCGATAGGACCGTTTGCCAGGAGTATTTTGACGCGTACAAGGAATGCACAAAAGACTTCTTTGCCAAGAAGAAGCAGGACAGAAGGGAGGGAAGGAAGGGTTGGGGACTTTGGTGAATCACATAAAATCGAAATCACTCTTCTCCCCAGCATACGAGTATGAACCCGCAGATCCGCGCCTGACTCTTCCGTGTATGACAGTGGACACTCTCCAGTTGAGAGGCGTAAGGCGCAGACAAGAGAACGTACTGCTGTGTTCTTCGGTGTTCCAGTATTCGGGAGGAAAGTTGAAGCGCGATGTATCGAGTGTCCTCGAGTCAGAAAGCTCGTAATAGTCCCGAACTGACCAACTGTTCTTTTTCGCACTAAGTCTAGTGTTTTGCATTTCCAAACTTCCGGTCTTTCGGTTCAATGAGCACACAAACAATGTTTCTTTTTCTGCGGGGGGAAGTGCTTGAGCCCTAAGAGCTGCATACTTGCCTTTGAAGGATAGTCTATCCTGCTCGTTCGACACCATATCCAAAAAAGTTCGGAAAATTTGATCCATGGCAGTGAGAGTGTCCACTTTCACGGTGAACAAAGCATAATTCAACTGTAAATTTAATACGCAAGTGTCGGTACAGCTCACGTGCTCACAAAGGCTTTCACAAAGTTTTGTGTTCCAGTCGGAAACAAACGAGGACTCCCTCACGAGGTATAATCTTCCCTGCCCCTCCAGCGGGCCTGATTGAAGCTTGTGTAGTCGTTCTCGGAGCATGGGCACATTTGCCTCGAGAATGGAGTCAATGTCTTTTGTTAAGCCAAAGATATATTCCTTAACATTTTTCGCAAAGTCAAGTATTGATTCCTGTTCATGAGCAGACGAGTAGTTGAAATCTCGTAAGCTGCGCTCAACAAACGCAACGTAGTTGAGAAAATGAGACTCGGCAAAGTTCTGAAATGGCTTTATTTGTAGCCAGTCTCGCAATTGGCGCTTCAAATTGTCATTGCGAAGCCGAGAGGTGTGTCTTGAACTTTGCGAGCGCAGTTCGTTGGAGTACCGCAAGTCGTTTTTGTTGAAGTCAATTAGATCGCCGGTGAACGGAATTCTGATCTCGTTTACGCGGTCGCTTTTGAGCCCACTTTCTGTCATGGCACCTTCTCTAAACAAGGCTTGAAGTAGGTCTTCAAGAAGATCAGAGGCCGTTTGCGAGCTTTTGTTTGCCTCGTCAAGTCGAGGCTTGTCACACAAGTGAAAAACAAGTTGTTTGAGGGACTCAAAGTGCGTCTTACCGCTCGCGTTACTACCTCGTAAAGTAAAGTGCCCGCTTAAGAGTTTGTCCTTGTTGTTGATGTAGGAGAACATCAAGTCCAAACCATCTGTAGAATGCTTGTTCCATACATTCTTTGCAGATAAGTTGAAAACGGACCCATTCTCAAAATATGGGCAGGGTAGGCCGTCGGCAATTTTGTACTTGTCAAGCCTAGACAAGTGGTTCGTGTCGATCCATTCGCCCATGTCGTAGATGTTTTGTCGTGGCATGCTGCTCGATCCAGGTGACTGTGTATGCCTGAGTTTCCGCCTCTTGTTGCCCGGCTTCAAATCGGACGCCGATTCTCTTTTCCAAGCTGAGCGTGCGCCTCGTAATGGAAGCGTGCTGGGTTGTTTGGACGGCCAGAGTTCTAGCCTGCGCCGAACGTCAAGGAACACGTCCATCTGATATTCTAGAATTGACGGGCCGTAGAGGTGAGGCATTCTCCACCTGTTTGGCGACAAGTCTTTGCAGCTGCACAAGCGGTGGCTGCCAAAGATTGGGCAGTGCCCCAACAACGGATCGTGGTTCTTCAACGCCAGAATGACGTTTTTGAACTCCTCGTGTAGCGAGGACGCAAGCGCTTTCATCGACTGGCTGTCTCGGCGGTGATGCCTTTTCCGTATGGCATTCTGTCTCCGAAGCAGAATGCCCAACGACTGCGCCGAGCGCACTATGCGCCCAGGGTTTTCTTGTGGGCTGATAAGAGTATTTCTGTTTGTAGGGTTGTGGCGAGCAGAGGATAATAGCAACCTTTGGGACACCCTTGCAGCGTTTACAAATGAGGTTGCTCTGATTTCAGAGCTCGACGCCGGAGTAACAGCGAACGGCCCGTTCTCCGCCTGGCGCCCGAGGTCCATCTCCTCGTTCACGTCCAGGTCATCATCGTCATCCTCGGCGAGATTGACGACGTCGTCGTCGTCGTCATCGTCGTCGTCATCATCGTCGTCATCGTTGAGAAAAAGCTGGTCATCATCGTAGTCGCTCTCGTCGTCGCAGTCTTCGCCGTCGTCCTCGTTGGCCATGTCGCGATCATGCCCTAGGCCCTCACGGAGTGCGGATGATCTCGCGTTTGACGTTATAGCACCGTCGTAGTCCACGTCACGCGAGAAAATCTCCCGGAAGCCGGGCCGCACGTACCCCCTGTTGATGCGGGTAGCAAAGTCGCTGGCGGCCCGCAGATTGAGAAGCTCAATAGAGGCATCCTGAGCCGGGGTAACCACCATATTCAAGTCAGGGATAGCTCTACGGCGGCCAGAGGCAAAAAGGTTGCGGAAGGGGCTCGGCAACGTCTCCACGTTCAAGGTGTCAGGGCCCGGTTCTGCGGGCTCGGGTTCGTGGTCCTGGTCAGCCATCATTCGGGCCAGGATCCTGTTCACGCGGTTCAAATAGCTCCCTGGCACCAGGCGCACAGAAGCGTGGTCCGGACTGGTTTCAATTCCCGGCGGGGTGTCGCTGCTCAGACGCCGAGTAGGAGAGGGCGGAGGGGGCATGTGTGTAGCCTTTTTTTTAGTTTGTTTTATGGTTGCGGCGGCAAAAGCGTAGGCGCTCACAAAGGGTTCACAGTGTGCTACGTAATTAAGGTGGGTAGTGTCTCAAAACGAGCTACACAGCGACGATCACTACGAGCACGACATGAAGATTTTTGCACGAATTCTGCTACAGATCGCGCCTGGCAACTTGAGCCCGTATATAAGAAGGCCCTGCCCTGGACAATGCCCGCCCTTTTCCAGCGTGGCATCTGGAAAAGGAGAACAGAATCCGGCTTCTTATCTGCCTGGCCATCGGTATAGGAAGGACCAGCTTTCGCAGCCCCAAGCGCCAGGTCACCAGTGCGCGGTGCAGCCGTGGGGGCACCCTTGTTCTCGCGCAGACAATCTTTGCGGACCAGGACCTGCCCCGCACGTACCTGGTCCAGTCTTCTTCTGCACAGAGCCACACAAAGTCCGGTTTCCGAGGATAAGCGAGCTTCTCCGCCTGTTTCAACAGTCTAGGAACAACGTTGTTTTAGCTTGCGCGGGCTTCCTTGTTTCAGCTTCGCTTTAAAAGGGGAGCGTACGGCAGATGGCTTG
>JAJMQU010000025.1:0-163494 GCA_030444895.1 Metschnikowia sp. yHMJ9 | reverse complement strand
GGCATCAAAAAAAAAAAAAAAAAAAAAAAAAAAACATGTATAATCCATTGTG
Source organism: Metschnikowia sp. yHMJ9 (assembly GCA_030444895.1). Taxonomy (NCBI): domain Eukaryota; kingdom Fungi; phylum Ascomycota; class Pichiomycetes; order Serinales; family Metschnikowiaceae; genus Metschnikowia; species Metschnikowia sp. yHMJ9. The sequence goes on along the minus strand of JAJMQU010000025.1, from coordinate 163,442 downwards.
CTAGTAATTTAATTCCATTAACCTTATTTGCAGGCTTGTCCTTTAGCCAAGTAGTTTCTTTTCGGAAGGTGGCCCTTCATTGTGAGATCGAACTGGGACTTCGCTAGCTTCTTCTCTACATGTAGTGTGGTATTGTGTTCGCTTGGGTCGTCCAGAAATTCGTCGTCTTCGGAAATGTTCTCGTCTGACGAAGCACTCTCGTCGTCACTGTCGATGGCCTTTTCTCGCGAGTCTTCAAGACTCTCGAGGAACTCTTCTATCTTTTGCAACTGTGTTTCATGCCATTTTAAGTGTTTTCGGTAAGCATGCTGCCGTACGAAGGTTCTCTGGCAACTCTTCTTTGGACATTTGAATACCTGCAGATTATTTCCCAGCACCAACCCAATAATCGATACTGAGCTGTCCGGGAGCGAGGTCTGACAAGAAGAGGCATCAGTTAATTTGAGCTCACCACCCTGGTGGAGCCCATCGTTTGGCAGCTCGTCCTCTCGCGTGTCAATATCAGCAAAGTCTGGGTTGTTCCTCATGATTGCCTGCAATGAGAAGTCCTGACCCTCCTCCAAATACCTATCTAAAAGCATTCTCTCCCTTGGAGCCAAAATTGACGCCGGGAGAGCATTATTGTGGAAGTCCCTGTAGTGTTTGATAAGTTCTGCGCGTCGGACAAACTGGACCGACACGGTGCACGCTGTACACTTCCATAAGTTCTCTTCGCCAGCATCTTCGTGGGTCAATCTGTGCAGCTCAAGCGCACTCTGCCCTACAACCGAGACGCCGCATATCGAGCAAGTGAGCGACGGGTGAGCGTCTTTGACGTGGCTTGCGAGAGCAGACTCGTCCTTAAACCCCAGAAAACAGCCTGAGTGCTCGCAGAAGTAGGACGTGACTTCACCGTGGTGCTTGAGCTTGTGCTCGTTCAAAAGCAACGGCCTCTGAAACCGCTTGTTGCAGTGCCCGCACGTGAGATTTTGTCTGTGGACGGTGTCCATGTGGTGTTTGAGCGATTGGTAGCGATAGTACGCCAGCTTGCATTCTGGCTCGGTGCACTTAAACCTTTTTGTGTGTGTGAGCTCGTGGCGCCGCAAGAGGTGCGGTGAGATGGTTCCCTTGCCGCAGATAACGCACTGAAACGGCTTTTCCTTGTCTGTTCGATGAGATAGCTGGTGCACTTGTAGGTGCGATTTACGGAAGAACGATTTGGTGCACCCGTCTTCGGGGCACAGAAATGGCCGCTCGTCGGTGTGTGTACGCTCATGCTGCCGTAGTAGCACGGGGCGGTTGTACGCCTTGCCGCAGCCTTCTGCGGGGCATACGTATCTCTTTGGGCGCTTTGGAGGCATTGGTATTGTTATAGAGTAATGTGCGGAGATGAGATGAGATGGTAAACAGCGCGCAGCAACGCTCAAAATCCTCCAACAGGGCGAGCCGTGCCACACCTAAGAACAAGGAAATGAACCTTTTGCTTGTCTAGCAGCGCCCAGATATAAGCTCTTGCGGTAGGTGGCCTTCCTCTCTTCGGTTTTCACCCTTAGCTTCTCTGCCTGATAAATCTCAGCAAACCTTTTTTTTCAACAAATCCGTGATAGTTTAGTGGCTAGAATTACCGCTTGTCGCGCGGTAGACCGGGGTTCAATTCCCCGTCGCGGAGCTTTGTCGCGCAAGTGGTTTAGTGGTAAAATCCAACGTTGCCATCGTTGGGCCCCCGGTTCGATTCCGGGCTTGCGCATTTTTTTTTCTTGGCCCGCGGCGCCCAGATCAGACCTCGCGCTTCTGGCCTGTATTTATTTTTGGATCAATAGAGAAATTTGTTCCTCACTGAGCCATTTCTCATTTGTTATCCAAGAAGACACCCTCACCTGGCTGTTTTTCTGCTACGTCGCATATACCAGTCACCGCTTTCGCTTGGCTTGCCGTTCTCCTTTTTTTTCCCCCACTCGTTCGTCGTGGTTTACACTCTTCCATTTGTGAGTACAAGCCACTTTTGTTCATACCACTGTTTGTTCAACCGCTGTTTGATCTGAAATGACGCTTACCACCGTTTTCCCCATCACAACCGCGGCGCTCAACCTAAGGGACTCTATGCCCTCGGTCACCACTTCGTCCAGCGGCGGTATGCCGGTACTATCATCCACCGAGGATTCTTATACCACACCGTCCGTTGGGGTGCCTTCAAGCGGAACTAACCCCTACCTTGCGCGGTCTACTAAGCCGCTGGGCACTGTTTTCATTGCTGTAGGCAGCGTGGTGGCGTTTATATTGCTTGTTTTTGCGTTGTTCCACTTGATAAAGTCGCTTGTGGCGTCGTCGATGGCGAAAAAAACCGTCATCAACGAGAAGGTGGCATACCAGAGGTTTGCGCAGAACAACAACGTTGCGTACGGGTCGGACATAACGCCGCTGAGCTCCGCATTCGTAAGCACCGAGTACCAGGGCGCTGGCAGCTTGCCGCTCTTGAATAACAAACGTATGATATCCATGTTTGGTCCTCAGCATGCAGATAACTCCACCATTGCCATATCGGAAACCGGCGTGCCAGCATCGCATCTCGATTTGACCGAGATGTTCATATCTCCAACGAAGGAGATGACCGGTAGCAGGGTCAAGCTGTACGGGTTCAATCCCTCGGCGTCGAACCCTTCTTTGTATGGAGGCTCGGTCACAAACATCACGTTGGGCAGCCGGTACAGCTCGAATTTGCAAAACTTGTACATGGAGGAGCAGTCTTCGAGGAGCGACTACAACACCGCATCGCCGAGCGTGCGGCCCGTTGCCGGGAGGAGAGCTGCAGTGCCTAGTATGTACTTAGACGATTTGCTCGACAGCTAGCAGCGCAAAATGGGACGAGACAAACGGACAACTAACGCATTGTCTCAAGGACTAAAGTGTATAGGGAAGACTACCACTTCCTCATCGAGGTATATATCACAGAGAAGTGAGTACAGAATATGATGGAACCGTATATCTACACTGTAGCTTACACAGTAGCTTATACAGTACACTCACAGTGGCTGGGTAGCGAAGGGCTGGGATCATGGTCTTCGTCGCCATTTTTAAAGACATACCCGTGGCTTCTAAGCACAAGGTCTGTAAGTAAACTGAGTGGTTCACTGCTTCTGCTCGTGAATTGTGTATTCCTCACTGTTACTGCTCGCTCGCTCTCCGCCTACAGAAACGTGAGCATCTCTCAGTCGCGGCTTCAGCACCGACATGATTACTCGCCGGTGGCTCTCTGCAGCAAAGCTACGAAGGGCCCAGGTCGACTTCCAGCGCCAGGCTGACCTATTTAGAAACACGGTGATTCCCGATCTTAGAAATCATGACACCATAGCCTTGTCCCACCACGCCTTTAAAGGAAGAGCCACTGTAGACGACTCTAAGGCTCCGGTGGTGATGATCCACGGACTTTTTGGGGCCAGACAGAACTACTCGTCCGTCGGAAGGGCGATAAGCACTGCCACAAGACGTGAAGTCATTGGGCTTGACATGCGAAACCACGGTGCCTCAAGCAATGTGTGGCCGCACGATTACGTCCACATGGCGAAGGATGTGCTTCGGTACATAGACTCTTTGGACCGTAAAGTCATCTTGGCCGGTCACCTGATGGGCGCCAAGGTGGCCATGCTAGCTGCGCTTCGCCGGCCGGCGCTAGTGCAGAAATTGGTGGTGATAGACAACGCGCCGGGAAGCGCAGAGCTCGACGGGAAGTTCACGCTCGATTTGTTGGCGATGTGCAATGTTCGGTTACATTTGGACCCGAGGAACAAAACTCAAGCCGAGGTTTTGAAGGAGGCCGACCGGATGATGGAGCCGTACGAACCTGACCACATGGTCCGCACGTTTCTCTGCTCGAACTTGAAGCGGCCGCAGACGCGGTCCGGCCATACTGGCAATGTTGAGTTCAGAGTCCCCGTGTTGAATTTCTTACAGAAGGACGTAGTGCCGAGCATGGGAGAGTGGCCGTCGCACTGGGTCGAGGGCCTAGTCTACAAAAACCCCGTGCTTGTAATGCGGGGCTTGAAGTCAGATTTCGTGCTGGACAACACATACAGAACAGCGTTTCCCTTGTACTTTCCGTCCACCAAATTGGTTGACTTTGACTGCGGCCACTGGCTCGTAAGCGAGCAGCCGGAGAAGTTTGTCGAGGAGATGGTCGAGTTTACCGAGTAGGTGCGTGGGCACTAACATCTGGGGAACATCTGGGACTAACACCTGGCGACCCACACCTGGCGACTAACACCTTGGTACCACTAGACCTACATATCCAGGTATTATTACGCTAGGACAGTACTAGCATCTTGGTGCTTTTACATTTAGATACTTTTGGATACACTTAGACAAGTAACTCCAATATACTTTATCCGCTCGGATATGCGGATAAGTTTCCGTGGAGTCCTTAGCCGGATCGCTGCGACTCCGCATTGCTCGGCATTTGCAATACTCAGCAATAATTTGCAATGCTCAGCAATAATGCTACACAGCAATATTGCACTGCACAGCAACACCATGCAATCCTCGGCTTGCAATCCTCGGCTTGCAACCATACGGCTATTCAACGCTACGCTATTTTTCAATGGCTACCGTGCCGTTTGCATTGAGCGAGCTCCTCCAACTTCTGTCCACCACTCTCGCACACACTGAACTACAGTATACAAGTGCGGAAGTGAACCATGCCTCATTCTGCTCAACCAATAGCCGAAAACACGTAATGCATATTTCTAATCATCGTTTCTAAGCATCGTTTCTATGCATCGTTTCTAAGCACCCGAGCAGAAAAACCGTATTGCAGCCGTTCCAACCCGGCACTGTATTGAACATTAGTAATCTCTCCGCAAAAAGGCCGTGCGGACAACGGCTGCGAACTTGATCAACTGTGCACACTCAGCGCAAATGTATCTCCGCATCTCAGTATAAAGCGAGGCAGCTCGCTTCGTTAATGTTTGCTGTTCACTATAATAAAAAAATTAAAAAAAAAAAAAAGATCTCTACGTAATGGTGTCAACAATCATCCTCGAAAACCCCCCAAAGCCCGGCCTCAATTTGAACTGGGGCGAGTCGGACTCCACCTTCAAGTTGACTGACCGTGAATTGCCCAGCCTTAAAGACGGTGAGGTGAGAATCAAGTTGTTGTACTTCTCCAACGACCCTACCCTCAGAAACTGGATCGACAACGATGTGGAAGCAGAGCGCCAGTACATGGAGCCTGTGTGGAAGGGCGAGGCGGTCAGGTCTCTTGGATTGGGCGAGGTGCTCGAGTCCAAATCTGAAAAATACGCCAAGGGCGACAAGGTGTCGGGATTGTTCTCCTGGGCCGCGGAGGTGGTCGTTCCCGAGGCAAAGATCAGCGCCAAAGTCGACCCGGCCATCCCTGCTGAGTGGTACTTGTCTGCTATCGGGATGACCGGATTGACCGCGTACTTTGGGTTGAAAAACGCCGGCCAATTCAAGGAGGGCCAGACCGTGTTGGTTTCTGCCGCGTCTGGCGCAACTGGCTCGATGGTGGTGCAGCTCGCCAAGCACTTGTTCAAGGCGTCAAAGGTTGTAGGATTGGCGGGCTCCGACGAAAAGTGCAGATGGGTCGAGTCTTTGGGCGCCGACGTCTGCATCAACTACAGGGACGCCGACTACAAGGAGCAATTGGAAAAGCACGTGCCCAAGGGCGGCTACGACGTGTACTTTGACAACGTGGGTGACGAGATCTTGAACTACGCCTTGACGCGTGTCAAGAGATTTGGCCGTGTTGTTGCCTGTGGCGCCATTGCCTCCTACGACGACGGCTCCAAGGGCGCTGTCCGTACGTGGAACCAGATTATCCTCAACCGTTTGACGGTGCAAGGCTTCATCGTGTTCGATTTCCTCGACGAGGTTCCCCAGGCAGTTCAGGACATCTCTGGTGCGATCAAGAGCGGTGCTGTTAAGCCAGGTGAGGGCATCCACGTCGAGGACGTCTCAAAGGAGCTGCAGCCCTTGGAGAAGGTGCCCAAGGTGTGGTTCAGGTTGTTTACGGAGGAAAAGCCCAAGGGCAAGTTGTTGACGAAGATCGCCTGAGCGATGTGCTGTGCAGCCTGAAGTTCAAGTTGACTAGTTTAGTAAAATACACGCACGTGGAACAACGCAAGTAGAGCAGCAGAATAACGGAAGGAGAGAGGAAGGAACAAGAAGAAAAAAAAAAAAGTAAACGAGAGAATCAGAAGAAAAACATATGCACAGAAAAGAAAGAAACGTAAAGAAAAGAAAGAAGGACAGAGAGAATATCTAGAAACTAGTAGCAGCATGGAAGCTGCGCTAGCGCCCGCTGCTGCTGAGCCTTCCGCAGGCGCGCATTGGAGATGGCCGCAACGCAAAGGACATTTGTATATAAAGGCGCCTCTGCTCGCCTACGCATGGATGGAGTAAGCACCAAAATACACCGAAAGCACCGCCTCGCACACAGACGCCACAGTCATTTATGTCGGCGTTTACCTCTCTCAACGCACAAGGAGAGGACTTGTCGTTGCCCAAGGCAACAGTCCAGAAGATTATAGGCGAGGTGTTGCCCAAAGACATTGCCATCTCGAAAGAGGCGAGAGAGGCCATCACGGAGTGCAGTATCGAGTTCATCATGATCCTCTCCACGCAGCTGAACGACATCGCCGAAAAGGAGGCCAAGAAGACTATTGCATCGGACCACGTGATCAAGGCCTTGGAGGAGCTAGGCTTCCCCAACTACTTGGAGATCATCAACCGCGTGTTGGACGAGCACAAGGAACTATTAAAGGGCAAGGAGCGCAAAAACAACAAGTTCCTCAACTCCGGGTTGACGGAGGAGGAGTTGTTGAAGCAGCAGGAGGAGTTGTTCAAGAAGTCCCGCGCGAGGTTGCAGAGCACCGGCTCGCCGGATGAGGACATCATCAAGCAGGAGATGTAGCGTGGGGGAGACGAGATATTGAGGGCGGTAAAGTGGGCTGTGCGTGCGACATGTGGTATAGATTAATCTGAGAAACAAAAAAAAGGATAAGTTCTACAGTTGGTCTCGGCGTATGATCGAAGTTCCGTAGGGTCCCATATATGCTTGGGGCCATAACTAAATGCAAGGCAGCCAGCAGCGCTACTTTCTTTGTGAAAACCTCATCTTTTCGTGACAAACACCTGCTCGTCCCGCAACAGCTGCTTTTCCGACCACATACTATTCAAAACGTCAGTTTTCGACAAAAAACGCTCGCCCGCTCATGGTCGCAGCTGGCCGCTGATGGGCACGCGCCGCAATCAGCCCAAAATCAACTCGTACACGATAATGAGAACGTTAATGAAAATCAAGGGGAAGCGCAACAACGTCCGGATAGCGCTGATGAGCGTCACGAGCCGGGACTTGATCGACACGTCGTTGCCGTTGGCCTGAAGGCCGTACTGCGGCTGGAACAGGCCCTGTGGCTGCGTCGACGAGCTGCCCCAGCCTATCCGATTGAGAAACCTGTCCTCGCTCAACACCGCTATGCCGTTGATCCCAAAGATGATCACGTAGAGGAGCTTGCCCAAGCCAAACATGGTGTGTGTCGTGGAGAACAGTCAGAGTTGGAGTTGCCTGTTGCTGCAGCGCACCCTTGCCTCTCGCATGCGAGAGCGAGCCTCAGTGTATTGGCCATAGCTGCCTCAAAACGCCAGCGCAGAATACTACAAACTAGGCCCTGACGCGGAGACGAGAGGTCGAATGTGCAAATTACAATGTCCCCATTGCCGCTGCTTTAGTGGTTTCCGGTTTCCTGTTTTTTTTTTCATGTGTTATTTCAGAGCCGGCTGTTTTTGCGGCCACCGGTGCGGTGTGCGCACGCCCCCAGCTCCAAACACTAATTTTTTTTCCCAGGGCCTGAAATAAAATAACATCGCAGTAAAGCACACACAGCAGATCATGGATAGGGAATCGCTCCTCGCGTCCTTGGCAGGCACGCTCGATGCCAATTTCCAGGTCAGAAAGCAGAGCGAAGCGCAGTTGCGGTATTTCGAGGAAATGCCTGGCTTCACCGCGTACGTGCTCGATCTCGTCACCGACTCTAGTGTTGGCTTTGGCGTACAGGCATCGGCGGCGATATTCTTCAAAAACAGAGTCAACAGCTACTGGGTGGTGGACGACCTCAAAGATCGCACGGCAAGACACATACGGGACGACGAGAAGCCCGGCATTAAGTCCAAGTTGGTGGAAACCATGAGCAAATCTTACCAGAGCGCACAGTTGCGGGTCCAGTTGTCCACCGCCATCAGCAGCATTCTCAACAACGAGAAGTGGGACGATCTCGTTGACGTCATCGAGCACTTGTTGAACGACACCTCGAACGTAGACCACGTTTTCACCGGCCTAATATGCCTCCTTGAGTACGTGAAGAACTACCGATTTGCGGGCCTCGATTCTCCGCATTTCACAAACGTTGTATTGGACGAGCTCACAGGGCGGTTGTTTCCCACGTTGGAGCACTTGACGCACGACCTTTTGAGCGGGAGCTCCGCCACCTCGGACGAGATGTTGTATTTCGTGGTGAAGATATTCAAATACTCCACCTTCTCCAACTTCCCACCGTACCTCCAGGACACAGCCAAGTTGGGCAAGTGGTGTCAGTACCACCTTATGCTCATCAATTTACCGTTGCCGGCGTCCGTGAGAGATGCGGCATCGGACGACGAGAGGGCCACCATGCCAAGGGTTAAGGCCGTGAAGTGGTGTTTTGGCAACATGCATAGACTTTTGTTGCGCCACGGAGGAGGCATCAACACCAAAAACAAAGAGAGCGAGTTCGTCAAGTACTTCTTGGCCCACTTCGTGCCGGAGATCCTAAACGCGTACTGGGCCATCATTGAAAAATGGACCACGAAAGCGATCTGGTTGTCCGAGGCGTCGCTCTACCATTTGATCGCCTTCTTGGAGCAAGTCGTTGAGACTCCGGCGTACTCCTTGTTGGAGGACAAGTTAGAGGCTGTTGTCAAGCACGTTCTCTTGCCGAGCTTGAGTGCCTCGCAAGAAACAATCGAGTTGTACGAGGACGAGCCCGACGAATACATCAGGAGATTCTTCGACGTGAGCAGAGACAACACCACCGCAGACACCGCGGCCGTGAACTTCCTTTTCAGGTTGTCGTCGACCAGGTTTTCGAGCTGTGGGACGTTGTTGCTCACGACGATCAATGACATCTTTCAGAGGAGAGCCTCCGACAGAGAAAACTTAGAGTGCGCCAAGGAAACCGAGGGTGCGCTCCGTGTCTTGGCCACTATTTCATACAAGTTGGAAAAGAAAAACAGCCCCCTCAAGGGACAAGTTGACCAGCTTTTGCACACTGTTGTGTACCCGGAGCTCTCGCAGGCGACCATTTCCAAGACCCCGTGGCTCACTGCTAGAGCGTGCGACACCATTGCGATATTTGTGCACAAATTCAACGACCAAGCCATTTTGCAAGACATATTCCATGGCGTGGTCAACTGCTTCCAGCAGGAGGATCAGTTCCCGATTCAGTTGACCTCCATTGATGCCTTGCGCACGTTGGTGGAGGAAGACTACGTCGCAGAGAGGATTGCGCAGCAGGCCCCGCAGCTCATGGGCACGTTGCTCGATCTTTCGAAGTCGTTCGAAAACGACACCTTGACCTCGGTCATGGACGTGTTTGTGTCCAAGTTTGCAGCGAACTTGGAGCCGTATGCCAACGAGTTGTCCCACCGCTTGGTCGATCAGTTTCTCAAACTAGCCCATGACTTGCTCGAGCAGAGCTCGAAGGGCGCTAGCGTTGACGTTGACAAGGAGTACCAAGCCGCCGGAATCTTGAACACATTGACTTCTCTCGTCGTTTCGATGAACTCTTCTCCAGAGGTCTCCAAGAACTTGGAGACAATCGTCAAAGACGTGATCAAGTTTGTTTTGGAAAACTCATTGGCCATGTTTTTGACTGAGGCTTTGGAGATGGCGGAGTCCATTCTCTTCAGCACCAGCAAGATGACAGTCACTATGTGGGAAATCTACCAGGACTGTATCGACTCTTTCGAGACTTACGCATACGACTACCTTGACACTTTGCACCCATTTCTTGAGGCTGTTGTCAACACCTCGTTTGGAACCCCAGAGGTTACCATTGACAGCCCCCACGTGCAAAACTTATTCAAAATCTGTTTCCAGGTTCTTCAGGGAGACTCGGTAGACCCGGTCTTCGCGCATCTAGCGTTTGAGCTAATTGAGTTTGCCATCTTGAGCTTGGGCCGCAAGTTTGTTCCTTTCATCCCTAGGTTTTTGCCCGAGATCTACACCATTTTCACAACGTTGGAGGCTCAAGAGGCTTTTGATGGGTACATGTTGCATCACCTTTCCATATTGAAGATCTTCTTCGCGTGTTTGTTTGTGGAGCCCTCGATGACTCTACAGTTCTTGAATGAAAAGCAATTCACGGGCACGTTTTTCAAGTTGTGGATTAAGTACGGGGACGAGTTCCAGAGTGTCTACGGGTGCAAGCTTCAAATCTTGGCTGCGTTGTCATTGGTGATTGATGCTCCAATGAACATCCTTCCGTCTGAAGACCTAGTGGGCGAGACTGTTGACTTGATCATCTCGAACCTCGAGACTTTACCACAAGCAATCAGGGCCAGACAAGAGCTTCTCGACAGAGAAAGCGGCACGAAAGTCAGTGGAAAAGACTTCGAGGACGGAGAGGGCGATGGGGACGACGACGACTACTATGACGACGAGTTCGAGGCCGACGAGGCGGAGCTCGAAGCATTGAAAATCACACCGATCGACTCGATCAACGCCTACGAGGTCTTTGCAGAGAAGGCAACTACGGTGCAGCATTCCGACCCTGCCAGGTACCAATTGGTGTTTGGCAACTTGGACCAGTCGCAGCAGCTTATCGCATTGCGCATCATCCAGATCAACCAGCAGCAAAAGAGCGCGGCCGGTCAGCCAGCTTAGAGAGAACGACAGAGTGTGCGAGTGAGTGAGGGACGGACTGTATGTAAGGGAGAATCAAAAGATGCACGCATCTACTGCATTATACATAAGTTCACAGTTGTAGTCTTGCGCCGTTGACTGTCCATTTTTACTTTCAAGTTTGCTAAGGAGAGGCGCAATGTTTTCAGGATTTGGCTCCAACTTCTTTGGCGGTGCCTCTTTCGCGCCCATCAACTCGAAATTCGAGGACTACTTCCGGTGCTTTCCAGTGGCAATGATGCCTGACAATGTACGGAAAGACGACGCCAACTTCGGAGGCAAAATCTTCTTGCCGCCCTCGGCATTGAACAAGCTCACCATGCTCCACATCAGATACCCTATGCTCTTCGAGCTCGTCAATGAGGCCGAAAACTTAACCTCCCACAGCGGAGTTTTGGAGTTTGTCGCAGAGGAAGGCAGAGTCTATTTGCCGCAATGGACCATGGAGACGTTGAAGTTGCAGCCAGGATCGTTGATCAAGATTGCCAGCTGCGACTTGCCCAATGGCCAGTTCGTGAAGCTAGAACCGCAGTCGGTCAGTTTTTTGGACATTCTGGACCCGAAAGCCGTGCTAGAAAACGCCTTGCGCAAGTTCTCCACGTTATCGGTCAACGACGTGATTGAGATCGACTACAACGACACCAGATTCGGCATCAAAGTGTTGGAGGTCAAGCCCGAGTCAAGACTGCACGGAATCTGCGTGGTTGAGACCGACTTGGAAACCGATTTTGCTCCGCCGGTCGGGTACGTCGAGCCCGAGTACAAGCCCAAGAGCAAGGCGCCGTCTTCAAAACCGATAGATCCGTCTAGTGTAAACAGAAGTGCGGGCGCCGGCACCATGGCGCATTCTATCGGGTACGCCAACCTTGTCGAGGAGGGAAACAAGAAGGGCTCGTTCAAGGGATCGGGACAAAAGCTTTCTGGCAAAGAGGTTGTTTCAGACGACAACAAAAAGGTCACCATCGACGACTTGGACCCGAACGCCGCCCCGGTGGAGTTGGACCTCCCGCCGAACCAGATATTCTTGGGGTGGCCTGTGGTTTTGCCGACTGTCGAAGATGAGGTGGAGCAAAAGCGCGTGGCGCTGTACCAGGGCGAGGGGCGGTCTTTGAGACAAAGCAAGAAGAGAAGCACGCAGGCAAACTCATCTGGGCACGAGCCGTTGAAGAACCACTCGCGCAGTCCAGACTACATAGAGATCGATTGATCGGGGATCAGTCAGGTATTAATTTACGAGGTAACAGGAATGAGCCTACCGTAGTGGAGGAGCCTATTTGGTGGTCGAGGGAAGAAAAAGTCGTATTTTCGTTGCCAGCTATTAATTGACGAGAGAATCTAATAATAAACCTAAATTATGGTAAGCGCCTATTTGGTGGAGGAGGGAAGGAAAACATCGTTATCTTGCTTCATGGCCATGTCGGTGTGGTAGACAATGTCAGTAGACTCCCACGGGTACGCGATCCAGCAGTCGGGGACGGTGCGCGCCGCAAAGTAGCGGCCGGTGTTCATGATGTCGGCAGGCAAATCGGCCTTTTTGGGCTTCACCTTGTCGTGGAGGACAAAGATTCCAAACTTGGTGTTGTTGGGGTCGGCGCCGACCTTGGCAGCCTGCTCAATCACGTCCTTCTTCAACTCCGACACTGCGTAGTGCAAGGTGGTTCTGGTGTCGTCCACCTCGTCGATGATCAAGACGTTTTTGTTGACCAAGTCGATTTTGGACTGCGCATAGTCGATCCACTGGGTCCTGACCACCTGGGTCCCGACGGTTTCAACCTGGCTGCCAACGGTGGCGACATCCTCGTAAAGGGATAGTATGACGGCCATGATCCTGATGTTTGGCTGGCCCGGCTCCTTCAAAAACGTCCTCAACATGCGTGCTGGAATGAAGCCTCCACCACCAATGGCGATGATCAAGTCCGGCTTGAAGGCCTTGACCTTGGCCGCCGTCTCCTGGCACAACTGGTGCACGTTGTTGTACGTGATGAACATTTTGGAGGCCTCAATTTCAGCGGAGTCCATTTTTGCTTGGGTTCTGTTTCGTCGAGAGTAGCTAGGCTGATGATGGTGGCCAGAGATGCCGTGGGACTGTACCCAGGCAAGAAAAAAAAGAGAAGTGGTTTGCAGTATATTTATATGTTCGCACAGCGCGAGCGCGGGGCCAACGTTCGCCGCGGGTGCAACCCTGGACGAAAGCACCGGGAAATGGAGGGAAAAAAGCGGGAGAAAGGGTAATCGCTTGCTTTTCGACTCCCCAATACTGCGCTCACCTTCCCGGTGCACATGCTGCGAGGTTGGAGTGGTTGGTTGTGATTTCTTGCGCTGGGCCAGCGTAGGTGCTCGGCTTTTCCGAAGGCAATGGTCGTTATCTTTCGCGCGCCGAGCAACAGCCCTGGGGCCTCGCCGGCACACCGCACTCTCGCACAGTTGGGCGCGCCATTGTTTGGAGCACGAGGCAAGTTGTCTAAATTGCAAAGGCGGGCTGCCCCGGGCGTCCAATTTTTCGGGTGTCGCCGAGTGCCCTGTTTGCGCAGCTGATTTTGCTTTTATGCTGCTTTTACCTTTCTCAGGTTGCTCTTTTCTTTTTTCGCGTTTCTTCGTTGCCTCCTTTTGCTTATCTTCTGTAGCTGCCAGGTGGGCCTGAGCCTGCGACTGAGCATAGTGCGCATGGTGAGCATAGTGAGCATGTCGGGCATAGTGAGCGCAGTGAGCATAGTGAGCGTAGTGAGCATAGTGAACATAGTGTGAGCACTGAGCATACAGTGATCACTGAGTACCGAGCACTGAGGGAGCATGGGTCCATCACCAACAGCTAGTTTACAACACGTAGCGTAACCTAAGACCCCAGCATCTGTACTTTTGGCTCGAGCCTGGATCTCCCGACTACGTAAAGCAATTATTCACTTAGTGCACTGGCACTAACACGTGTCGTCCGCAGGGTCCCAGCTGCACTTGCCAGCTGGTCGCTCGGAACGCGCACTGTATGTAAAAGCCGTGAATTTCACACTCTTCTCCACAATTCGATCTGACGTGTCCATTCGCTAACACCTCGAGTCCTCACAACTAGCGATGAAGCTTTTGGCTACGCTTTTGGTATTGACGCTTGCGTCCGCCGCCATTGTCGGCTTGGACTTTGGCCACCAGAACACAAAGGCCATGATGGTGGCACCCGGCATTCCCTTTGAGATAATCTTCACCGACGACGGCAAAAGAAAAGACGCCTCCGCCGTGCACCTAAAACCCAAAGTCAAGGACGGGTCACTCCACGACGTTGAAAGGGCCTACGGCTCGCAAATCGGTTCGCTCTGCTCCAAGTTCCCGGAGTCATGTGCCGCCAACTTGAAGGCGTTGATTGGCAAAACCTTCGACGACGAAACCGTGCAAGAGTACTTGAAGTCACACAAAGGCGCACAACTCGTCGCGCACCCAGACAGAGAAAACGCTATTGCTTTCAACCTCGGCCGTGCTCCGCACTCGTACCACTTTTCTGTGGAAGAACTTGCCGGAATGACGTTGGCCCGCGTGAAGGAAAGCGTGCTCAAGGCTTTGAGCATGCACCCACAGGCGATGCCGATCGCCGAGGACGTGGCAGTCTCTGTGCCGCCGTTTGCGGACCAGCTCACCAGGTTGGCGTACTTGGACACTTTGAGTTTTGCCAACTTCTCGTCTGTGTTGGGGCTTGTGGATGAGGGAACCGCAACTGCCGTTGGGTATCTTTCCGCTAAGAAGTTCACGCCTGCTGAGTTCAGTGGAGAGCCCGTGCGCGAGTTGATCTACGACTTGGGAGCTGGCTCAACGACAGCTACCTTGTTTTCATACACCGCTTATGAGAACAAAACCATCGTTCTTGACATCGAGTCCGTGGGCTACGACGACACTTTTGGCGGTGACTTGCTCACCAAGAGAGTATACGACATCATATTGCACAAGTTCGAGGAGAAGTTCAAGTTGGGCGAAGACTTCCAGTTGACCCCAAAAATGGCCACGCGGTTGTCCCAGGCGGCAGAAAAGGCAAAGACCATCTTGTCTGCCAACGGCGAATACTCAGTCTCCCTAGAAACGTTTTACGACGACAAGGACTTCAGAACTTCTGTTACTAGGCAGGAGTTTGAGAGCGCGTGTCTGGACCTTGTTGCGCGAGTCGACGCCCCAATAATTGACGCTTTGGCACAATCTGCTGCTGGACCTAAAACAATCGACGACGTCGACCATATCATCTTGAACGGTGGCGCGACGAGGTCGCCCTTCATCCAAAAGCAGCTAATTGAGTTAGCAGGAAGCGAAGGCAAGATTGCTAAAGTGCTCAACACCGACGAGGCTTGTGTGTATGGAACAACTGTCAGAGCTTACCAGTTGAAGATGATGGTTACCGGAACAGGCTCGGACTTTGTGTTGAACGACAGAATATTTAGCGATTTCGAGATCCTGATCGGGAACGCAACTGAGAAAATCCCTGTGTTCTCGAAGGGCGCAGCTTCGGACAACTCCACCAAAGTGTCTCTAGGTAATGTGGTTGGCAACGAAGTTATCATTTCACTTTACGAGAATGGCAAGCTTTATGGGAAGTACACCATTCCGAAGGCTAGCACCACGGCCACCGACATGGCTTGTGCATCCGATAAAGCTGAATTGGTCGCTACTTTCCAAGTTGACAAGAACAAGCTTTTTACCCTCAAGTCGCTTTCTCTCGAGTGTCCTGAGTCTGGGTCCAAACAAACCTTGGAACTGACTTCAACCGCCAGCAACAGCACCAAACCCAAGGTGGAGAAAATGAGGTCGAGAGTCAGCGTTCCGGCTATTGCTTTTTCTGGCTTGAGGCCATACTCAAAGTCTGAGAAGAATCAGGCCTTGAAATTGTTGACAAAGTTGAAGCAAGGAGAACAGGCAAAGCTAGAGTTTGAGTTCAAGAAAAACGTCTTGGAGAGCGCGTGCTACCGCATGCGCACATACATCGACGACCATTTCAAGATTCTCTCGGATTACCATGGAGAGGACAAGTTGAGTAGCCTCCAGTCCGAGGCAAGCGAGATTGTCGACTGGGTTGAGTATGAGTTGGATTCTTTTGACATTGACGCTGTACAAGCCAAATTTGACTACGTCGACAAGAAGATATTGTCCTTGCAAACAGACGTTAAGATGTTGGACACCGATTTGTCGCAAGACAAACTCAAGTCACTCTTGAAAGAAGGCAACGAGCTCGCAGAGCAAGTTCAGGAGTACCTCCTTGAATTCGGCACTCAAATCAGCAAGATCAGGGAAATGTACACTGCCGAGGACTTAGACTTCGACAGTGTCAACAACAAGATCATGAAGAAACTCTTCGGGAGTGCGTCCGAGGGAGAGTCGGAGTTACTGAGCCACTTTGCAACATTCAAGGAAGCCTTGAAGGAACTCGAGGGTCTCGTGAATCTTCCGTCCGCGAAGTATGAGAAGGCCAAAATGGAGACGAAATTCGAGAAGAGTGACAAAGTGAACGAGTATGTTATGCGGATGATGGAAGACGCTACAGTGCTCCAAAAGAAGCACGAAGAACGAGTGACATACTTGACCAACAGATTAGAGAAGTTGAAGCAGAAAAAGCAGCAGAACGAACTCAAGAAGTTGCTCAAGGAGATGAGCGCCGCTCAGTCCAAGTTGTCAGAGAGCGTCGAGAGTCAGTCGACGGGCGCGAACGAATCGTCGGGTGCGAGCCAATCGTCGGATGCAAGCGCAAGTGAGAGCACTGCCGACCAAACCGCTACTTCCCTGCCAACAGAAAGCGGGAGCCGGACTGAGAAAGCAGATGTCGCAGAACCTTCGCACGCTAATACAGCGGAGGATGGGCACGACGAGCTATAGTCGGGCTGTTTGTGGAATTTCCCCGATTCACCGCGTCGTAGAACATCCTCATTTAGCTGAATAGCTTCGGATACCCTAGATCAAAATAGCTACTGGTATTTACTAAAGTTGTTGATATTTACTGTAGTACAGGACTATTCGGCTGTATGTCTTCGCTCCAGTGCGCGCGACGCAGAGGCTGGGAATTACTGGCGTCATAGTAGACTTGGCTTAATATCCACTGCATTACCAAGCAACTTCAGCATCTTCAAGCTATTTCGGCTCTCCTAGATTGCTAAAATCACGCTAGAGCACCCTGGCAGCGCCATGAATAATAACGGCCAATACTCGCAAAGGCATCAGCCGTACAGCAACTCATCGAGGCAGCCAGACTCATGGAAAGAAAGAGCCGACCACAGAGAGCCAGGAGCCCGGGAAAGGGACACCCGTGCCGTCGACTCGAGGCCCCGGCGAGAGTACAACGACTACAGAGACCGCTCCCGCGAGTACAGGGACCGCAGGCCGAACTACGGCGATCCCCGGGGTCGAGCACCTCGCGACCGAGCGGCCTACAAGCAGTATGATGACAGGTATTCCAGAGACAACCGCAGGGACAGAGCCATGGAGCCGTCTGTGGATCCAGACGCTAACCTCACAAAAGAAGAGATCCTCAGCAAGTACGAGCGCCGGTTGGTCAACGTGTTGCGCGTGCCCACGATAGAGAAACTACCTGTAGTCGGCAGCCAGTGGGGAGTGAAGCCAAAGGGCTTCGAAAACGTCACGGCACAGAGAGCAAAGCTCTCTGGGTTGTTCCCGCTCCCTGGTACGTCGCGGCCGGTGGACACTACAAAACTCGAGGGCCTCCTCAAGGACGGTTTGACCGAAAATGGTATTTTGGTGGCCTCCTCGAAGATCGACCCGTCCGACTCCCGCAGTTCTTGCATCATTATTATTGACGGGTTGGACTTCCTGGCGGTCGACTATATGGCCGTGGCAGAATATGTTAACAGATTCTTGTGCTCGGCGGATCTCGATGGCACTGCTCTCGACAACAACATCGAGAAGAAGAGAAAAACCCGAGATGATCGCAAACTCATAATAGAATTGAAGTCCAGCACGGCTGCAACACTTTCGCTCGCTTTGAGCGGGAAACCGATCAGCGCAGCGCTTGTTGGCTCGGAATCGGATATCGTCATGCAGATCTCACGCCCGGGTGAATACGTGGTCCAATGCTTACCGCCTTACGACCCCAAAATTGCGGACGTTCTGGATACCGTGTTGGACAGTCCACGGAAGATCACGCTCCAGCTCGACGAAGCGGCCGAAGAGTCTGCATTGGTCGATGCTCTTACTGCAATCGCGCCGTTGAGGGCGTTCAAATTCATCCGTGAGATCGGGACCAAAGAGTCTTTGGGCGTAGCATTTGTGGAGTTTTACATCGACAGCTCAAAGTTTCCGTCGACAAAAAGCAGCATCCAGCAGATTGTCAAGTACTTGGACGAAGCAAGGAAGTTGGACGTGGTCAAAAATGCATACTTCTCCTGCCTCAAGTCGTCGGGCAGCAAGATTGAAACCAGCATACAAGACTGCCCCATTGAGCTCAAAACTTTGAAGAGCTTGGTCAGAAACGAGTACGTACCATACCATCCCAAGCTGAAAGTGATCCAGCTCATCAACGCAGTAACGGTCGCAGACTTGACTGACGACGAGACGTACGAGTTCATCAAGCAAGACATTTTGCAGGAGGCCAAAAATCATGGCGAGGTTGTGTCGATCCGGATTCCCAGGCCCTCAAATGAGTACTCTCCCAGTATTCTGCAAATCTCACAAGCCGGAATCGGCAAGGTGTACATTGAGTTTGAGCAGGAGAACGCAGCGCTCAATACGTTGATGAATATGGCAGGTAGATCGTACAACGACAGGACTGTCTTGTGTGCATTTTTCAGTCACGAGGACTATCTAAACGGGTTATGCTAAGGTCTGTTGGCTCTCACGAAGGACGCCAACTCGTCGGGAACGGAGGGATCAAAGCCGTGTCTCGTTATCAAGTCGTAGAGCGCCTTGGGAAGCTCGGGGATGAAACTGAGGCTGAGTTTTATGATGTTGTTCTCGTCCAAGCTCGGGAAGTTTCGTAGCTCCTTCATTGGCTGCTGAGATTTGAGAAGGGTGGAGCGGTTGATGATCAACTGCGCAACGACAAAGAGAATGTTCATGTGCGTTCCGTACGCAAAGAGAAAGTCCCATAGCTTGATGACGGACCTCAACGACGGCGTGCAGGCGCACAACGTCAAAACCGACGGGAAGGCGTAGATCTCGGCCTTGAGGAACTTGGAGTCGAGAAACTCGCTAAGCACAGGGTCTATGATTTTCAACACAATGTCTACAAGACTCAACGCCGTGTGGACGCCGTCCAAGTTTGGAGTAATGTACAACGGGATTTGCTCGGTGATCAAATGATGTAGTATCGCAAACGCCTGTGGCTCGCTCTTGTAGCAAGTATAAGCGATTGGCGCTAGTAGCACGTTCATTCCCTGGACGTAGCCGACGTTATTTTGGGGCGTGGAGACGGCGATGGCCGCGAGAATGCGCATTAAGGCGTTCTCCGAGACCCTGGCGTGGAAAGTACGATCGTTCATGAGCGTACGGAACGTGTCGTTTTTGATTTTCTGGTATAACTCCGGCGACAAGTTGCGCTGCGCAGACGACACGGTCCTGGCGTACTTGTGCGTTGGATACACCGGTACTTTGCATAGAATCGACCACACATAAGCACGATACGGGCACTGCTCGTACCCTTCCGGAATGGAGAGGCCCTCGATAAGAATCATGTATCTTAGCTGGGACAACCCGTTCTCCAAGATGATCTGCGGCAGCTCTATGAACTGCTCAATGGAGTCTTTTTTTCGGCCTTTCACGTCCATAGTAGAATCTGGGGGACCAGTAGCCCAAAATGTATAGATCAGGTGTGTCAACGGCTGATCAGATGTAGTAGGCCAAATGTAAACAAAATGCGCGGGGCAGCTCGCTGCATTGTGTGCCCACCTATGGCTGCCAGGCTCCAGAAATAAAACAACAAAGTATCAGGTAAAATAGTGTACTATTCTGTCAGCAAAACCATTTCCGAGTAAATTGTTTGTTTCACTATGAGCAAGTTGTTTCTTGCTTTTTTTTCCCTTTTTTACTGCTTTTTTCCGTTTTTGCCCCACACATTAACTCCAAGCTGCCGCGGCCACAGCAGCTTTTTCGCACCTCATCACCGTGCTCGAACTCGCACAGAAAAGTTCGAGGCCAGACTACTCACCGGCCCACAAATGGCAGGCCCTACGGAGATTAAGGGCTTTCAGATCCTCAAGGTAAAGCTACCGGAGAGCAGCGGCACGCACTATATTTATTTCCGAAAACATGAAAGCAAAGGCGGCCAGGGCGCCGCAAACATCAGTGGCAGGCTGCTTTTCATGTTCAACACCCCAATAGAGACAAACGTAACGACGTTGCGGAAATACTTCCAGCAGGTCGCGATCGGCGCCACCGTGGAGAGGTTCATTCCAAGCTTGCTAAACGATACCGAGGAGGATACGTACATCGACCTCACCAAGCTAACCTCAGATTTGCAGTACGAGCTTCCTGGCGCAGAAACCAAAGAAGTCGCCCTGAAGCTCCCAAAAAACTGCGGGATCGTGACGTTTATCGACAAAGCGTCGCTCCAGCTTGCGTTCAGCTCGTTGCGGAAGCTCTCTGCGGACGCCAAGACGTCGAACTGGCCCATGCCGACGCTAGGGTCGCTGTTTTTGTTGGGGAAGCTCAAAGAGCGGGTTTTGGAACCTCAGATACTCGCACAGGACGTTTCGGCGGCTCTAGAGGCGTTCAACCGCACCGAGCAGGAGTCCCGAGAAGAGATGCTGAGACAGAAAGAGATTGTCGACGAAGACGGCTTCACATTGGTTGTTGGGCCCCACACTAAGACAAGAGCAGGGTTGTTAGGCAAGCAGAATGCATTGAAGGCGGTGCATGAGGAAAAGAACAAGAAGAAGGCCAAGAGGAAGGAGAAGGAAGATTTCTATAGGTTCCAGTTGAGGGAGAAGAAGAAGGCGGAAATGAACGACCTCTTGCAGAAGTTCAGACACGACCAGGAGCGGATCAAGGTTATGAAGGAGAAGAAGAGATTCAGGCCGTACTAGAGTGTTACGGAGCAGTCAGAGTGTCATGTTGAAGAGTAATTTGCGTCAGTTTGCGCCGGGTATTTTATAACATCTTCCGCACTATTATGCGTACGAATGCATAGCAGCTCTATAGCAAGTACGTATGAGGACAACTTCTGAGCAAGAGCCTACAAATCGATAAAATCGCAGATGGGAGCAGAAAATCATAACGTAGCCATTTCTAGGGCGCTTCAGTTTCTTGGAAGAGGCCATTTTCGCTGACAGCAGTAGTCGCGTTTCTGAATACACCACTCGTATACTTGCACTCGGAATATGGAGGACGGGACAAACACCTTCGACGAACTCTTCACGAGCTTGGGCAAGCAGGATCACTTCCAGGTGGGCGAACTGCTCCAGATCTTGTCTACAATTCGCTATGACCCGCTGCTCGCCAAAATCAAGCCCACAGCTATATCTGAAGTCGCAGAAGACAACTTCTTCCTTCTTCCAGAGCACATAGAAAGGACCAAATATGCCGTAGGGTTCTTTCTGAAGCATGTGCCGAAGGGCAACGGCGCGCCGGAGGACCTCGTCATAGAGAGAGAGAGCATATTGCCTCAGCTCATCAGGGCGATTGAAGAAGCTCGGGCTCCGGTGGATGCGCCGTTGAAGATCAGACTTCTAGTAACAATTCCCTCGGGTAAAGTCCGTCTAGAATTGTACCACACAGACGTGAGAGAAGACCTTCTCGACGGGTTGCGGGACGACTTCCCCGACGACAGGAGGTACGATATATACGTGGATAGGACGCCGGTTCTTGCCTCGCCGTACACGTCGTTCAAAACCACACTGAGAAAGGTGTACAACGAAGCGAGGCAGCGGGCATTACCCGGAAAGTCGCCCCGAGAGGAGGTGATCTTGGTAAACACGACGTCAGAAGTTATGGAGGGCTCAATCACCAACATAGCGATCAAGAGTAAGCTGGGGGTGTGGATCACGCCCAAGCTCACGTCCGGGTGTCTCTGCGGGGTGATGCGACACTTCCTCTTGGCGAAAAACATGATTAAGGAGGCAGACATCCTGGTGGACATGTTGAAAGAAAACCACGATGTCTTGCTAATGAACGGCATAGTAGGGTGCGTCCGAGGTACAATCAAGGGTTTTGTGGGCTGAAGCGTTTGTTCGCTAAAGCTTTCTATCTAATAATTAGGCAGTCTATTTGGCTACGAGGCTCGCAATCTCGCTGTCGTTATAACCCATGATGTACAAGATGTCCTGTAGCGAGTCTGTGTTCAAGCAGCACGGAGCCTCCTGCTGCACCTTGGGCTTGGCGTTCCACGCAACGCCCCAGCCGGCCACGCTCATCATCTTCAAGTCGTTGGCGCCGTCGCCCACGGCTACGGCAGCGGTCGGGTCTATGTGGTGGTTTGCTGCAATTTCAAGGAGGAGCTCGGCCTTCTTGTCTCCGTTGACAATGTAGCCCATGGTGGTTCCGTCGAGCCGCATGTCTGCGTCTACACCAAGCGTGTTTGCGAAGGCGTAGTCCAAGCCGAGCTGCTCTTTCACGTAGGTCGCCAACGGGAGGAAGCCGCCAGAGCACACGCCGGTGACCACGCCTTTCTTTTTCAACGCTACGCAGAGCTCCTTCGCACCTTTGGTGATGCGGATCTTCTCCTTCAACTGGTCCCAGAGCGTCGACGCGTCGATGCCTTTCAACAAAAGCACTCTCTCTCTAAGAGATGCGGTGAAGTCCAACTCGCCGTTCATGGCCCTCTCGGTGATTTCTGCCACCTTGTCTTCGATGTCTGCGTAGGCCGCGATCATCTCGATCACCTCCTGGTATATCAACGTGGAGTCCATGTCGAAGATGAAGAGCTTCTTGTCCTTCCTGCCCTCGGTCCGCTGGAACACAATGTCAAACGGCGGCCTGTTGGATGCTAGCTCCTTCTTCACCAACGCGGAAACTACCTCAGGCACGTTGGTTTCTACGGTGAAGTCCACCACTCTGTTTGGCGAGAGCTCTGCCTTCCCCAATACCGACACCGGAAAGCTGCCAGCAACGAGCTCGTCGATCGCTAGGGCGTCCTTCTCGCCGAGGCTCACGCCATGAGCAATGAAAGTGAGAGAATAAGACACCATACTTTGTCTAGCGCAGCTATTCACCGCGCAGATTTTCAGCCGTGTGCGCACTTTGCACGCGCAGCCTTCGGCTGTAGGCATCGTCGTACAATAATACCGTGCGTCTAGATGGTTTAACTTTTGTATCTATGCAAAGGTAGTTGCGCCGGAAGAGAGTACACTGCAAAAAAAGAAAGAGAGAAAGTGCACACAAACCATCGGAAAAAGGTGTATAGCCTTCCAGCCTCAGGTCTCCTCGTCCGACCGCCGCTTGAGGTCGTACTCGCTCAAGCCAATGCCGCCGCCCAACTTTCTGTAGTTCTCCAACACTAGCGCCGCCTTCCTGTCTGCGATTTCATTCATCGTCGGCCAGTACACCTCGTGCAAATACTCGAAGTCTAGCATGCCGTTGAACTCCTTGTCTAACTGCTCGCGGGGAACAAAGTTCTCGAAAGGCTGGTCGTATATGGTCTTCAGCCGCGTGTACGGGTCGATAAATGGGCCCACGACCTTGAAGAACGTGTAGCCGATCCACGGGATGTTGGTAAAGAGACCGCGGCCCAAGCGCTCCGGGTAGTGATTCTGTAGAATGTGGAGCACCTGCTTAGAAATGCTGAGCGACGGAAACTTGGACGAGAGATTCATGTGCTCCGGCGCCGCCTTGAAGTCGATGAGCAACGCAAGTGTGTCCTGCCCCGCGGGCATGAACAGGATCACCCTTTCGAGCATGAACACCAAGTGCTGCACCTGGCGGATGGAAGCACTTGTGTTTTGGTAGCCGTTACGGAGATACAAGCACGGGCGGTTGTCCATGTCGTAGCCCAAGATCAAGTTCTTGCCCGTGACGTTTTCCGCCTCCACCAACTCGGGCGTGATGAGCTTTTTGGGGTCCGTGTGGCCCTCGATGTGCACCACGCCAAACGTGCGCCGCCACACAATTGTCTCTTCAATGCGCTTGATGGTGGGCTGCACCTTCCACTTGGTTGCCCGCAAGTAGCGCAAAAAGCATTCTTGCGTCAACCACGCCATTTCCCTCTCCGTGATGGGCGTAGCGGCTGCCCCGCTGCTGTCGTTCACAGGAATATCTCGTGTGATGTACTCCTCGAAATGTGCCAACACCGCGTCGTAGCACGCTTGTTCTTGTGGCGTCAAGTCGTGTTTCGGCGGCGAAGTAGGGTTGAGCGGCTCCTCAAACGGCTTGTGGCACTTTATAAGGCCCTTCTTGGACGACACAGAAGACACCGAAGTGACGCGAGATGTCACCGACGACGTATCGCCGTCCGACACGCTTCCTGCGGTCTTGGGCTCTTGGAATTTCCGCTTGAAGTATTCCATGGCGGTCTGGCGGGAGCAGGAGCGGGTGCTGGCGAAAGCGGCGTGTATCGAAAGCGGCGTGTATATGTACCTTTGTGTTTGTGTGCCTCTGTACTTGGCTTTTGCGTCGGCGCCACGGCCGGAAGCACATGCGCACCGCGTCTTCCGAGCCGCGAGAGCTGTCTGGGGGAAGAGACAGCGCCAGAAAACACGAAACTGCGAATGGGAAGGGACAGCGCCGACCGGCGCTGGACTTACACTATAATTCGGGCTTTTTTCTTGCTTTACTTTGGCTGGCTGCCTGGCAGTTTTCTAAGCACGAACGGCGTCAGGTCGGTCGCCGCGACAATGCGCAGCCGTGCTCTCTGCGTGCGCAGCCATTCTGTCTCTGCGTGCGCATGGCGACGCGCACTTGGCGTTCAAAACCCTATTAGCATGTCCGTTGAGTTGATTAAATCGTCCGAGGCTTCCCAGGGCCCGGTGGACAGCGCGTACGTAAAGTCGATTTTGGGGGAGGACGCACTGGGCGTGGCGAACTCCAAAAGCTTCGCCCAGAAGGTTGCCCAGCAGCTCAGCACCAAGAGCTCTATGCACAAGTTCTTGGTGCTGGTCACCAAGATCGATCTGGAAATGGCAATTGAAAACGACATCTCCATCAGCTCCGCGTTCGGCGCAGTGTGGGACGAGAGCAAGGACGGTTTCTACAGCTTTCAGGTCACCACCGGCGATACCTACCTAGTATCAGTGTACTGGATATCGGTGGATGTATGATGTACATAGCGAATATTACGACAGCGTTTACGACAGCGTTCACGACCCGTCCACTTTCCGCGTGTATAGCTGTCTCTCAATCGTGTCTAGCTTGTCGGCGATGTCGTGAGACGACATCCCTGGGTACTTTAGCTTGGAGAGCTCGCTGTCTAGCTCGAGCAAGATATCACGCACGTCGTCGTCTTTGTTGGGGTCGAACTGCGCGGACCCGCTCGAGTCGACCACCGGTAGCGTGCGCGGGCGCAACTTGAGATTTTTAACATCTGCCTGCGGCGTTCTGGGGCTGGCGTCCAAGTGGAGCCTTGCCGTGTGTTTGGCTCTCTCCTTGGAGATATGTGTTCGTAGGTTGGCTGTTGTTTTCTTAAAGTCGCTGAGATACTTCAAGTCCAGGCGGTACGTGTTTTGTAGCGACGTGTGGTAAGCCTCGAGGCTCTCGAGCTGCCTCATGTCCGCCAGTAGGTACGTCTCGAGAAACGACTTTCGAAGGTTTACCTGGTCAATGTGCAACGGATTGAACCGGTCCTCTTTTACGCCCTTTACTCTGACCATCAACGACCTCAATGGCGGCAATTTCGTGGTGCCCAAACGCGCTAGGAACGATTTGGGGTTCTGGCTGCTGAGCCAATGCTGCGAGAGCACTCGCTGCGCGTCGGCCACTTTGGCCTCCCTGTTCTGCGAGCTGTTGTACCTCTCTAGCACCTTGTTCGTGGACATGTCGCACAAAGTCTCGAACGCTTTGAGCGCGTCGCTGTCTAGAGGCGTCCAAAGCTTGTCTATCGCCTTGGCGGTGACGCGCCGTTTGTGTGTCTCTTTTGTGAGCACCGAGGTGGAACCGCTGTTGTCGTTTTCTGGCTCCTCTGTCCTTGCTCGCTTTACTACGGCCCGATCAGTCGCTAGCGTAGATGTTCCTCTTTTGAAAGCGCGATCTTCCGGCTCGGGCGACCCCGTAGTCAGAATGCTGTATGTTGACGTGTCATCGTCTGCGGCGTCCGAAGTCTGGTCGGCCTGGCTTTCCGGACTGTCGGCTCCGGACTCGATTTCGGTAATCTCGAAACCGTTCATCAAGTTGGGAGTTGCCAGCCGCGACGTATCGGCATCACTTTTGTCGCCATTCTCCATAGTCTAGCTGTTGTTTACCTCTACGCGAAGCCTTCGCGACGCACTCCGCGCACAAGTGCACTAAGACATCTACACTTACAACAATGACGACAATAACGACAATAATGACAATGACGACAATGACGACAATGACGACAATAACAAAAATAAAATGACACTGATGTTACAGGCCTGCTGAATGCTAAATGACTAATTATGAACTGATGTAGGCCCCGCTATGTTTTTGCGTAAAGCCGAGCCTCGATCTTGTCGCTAAGCTTGTGCAACAACGACTCTCTCACAGCGAACCGGTCGCTGAAGTACTTTGTGAGTGTCTGCTCAATCTCGGCCCGCTGGGGCGCGTTGAGCTCGTTGCGGACGCTGTTGAGCGGCGAAGCCCCAGAATCGCTTGAGTTCACCCCGCTGTCGCCCTTAGTGTACGTGAATATCTTGTTGAGCTTCTTCTCCATGACAGTGAGCTCCGCGCTATCGTCCTCTTTGTAACTGGCCGGTATAATCGCGTCGTATACCCAGTCAAAGTATTCAGATACTTGGTCGTCACTAAGACTCATTATGTCCCGCACACTCATCCGATGTTTGCTGTCTTTGAAAAAGGGCAAGCCGCCATTTCGCGTGAGAAGCCATTGCTGGAATTGGCCCAGCTCTGCAATCAAAGGCGAGGCATCAAGGTAGAGCCGGACCACGTAGTAAATCAACCCGATAGCCTGCACCTCGGGGATAGAGGTTGCAGACCCTTTGTTTTGCTTGAAAACCTCGCTGTTGAGCTTAACGGCGAGCGCATGGAATACGACGAGCAAGCGAGGCGCCTGCGGTAGCCTCAACTCGGAGAAGACTTTGAGAGCAAGCGGGTAGAAATAGCTAGCTGGCGTGACACGCACGCTTTGGAGCGAGAGAGCTTGGGCCCACTTCGCTAGCGTTCTGTAAAACGTGTTATCGAGCGGAACACTCGGCACCGAAAACACGCCAGATGACGAGCTGGGGACGGCTTTTCTCATGTCTGGCGGGAGCAAGCCGAGTGCGTTCACCACGGGGACGCGGTTCTCTCGCATCATTTGTAGATAGTCGTCAATATACACGGGGTATTTGTTCAACTGGCGCGAGGCAAGGTACACTAGCGCGTAGAGGTCTATGATGGTGGGCAGCACCTTGGAGTAGCTGAATCTCACGCACCTCACCCATAGGAGCTTCGTGGCCGCACTCAAGGCCGAGACGAGCGCCTCCATCAGGCTCTCGTCGAGCGATTTATAGAGGTATTGTGCCACCTTGGGCGTCACGCACTGCAAAATGTACTGTAGGCACTTAAACTGGAAGGTCCGGCCTGCCGAGCCGTAGAGCCTACTGCTTCCGCGTAGCTTCAGCACCGCCAGGTGCGAGGAGGCGAACGACGCGGTCTGAGAGCCGAAGCCGGTGTCAGTAATTCTGATGTTCAAACGTCTCGTTTGGCTGTAGCTTTCTCCGTCATCGTCGTCGATTTCGAGGTTTCCCTCCATGACATGGCCGAACTGGCAAAACTTTCTACCGGCACTCAGCCGATAGAGCCTGGACCGGCAGTTGTCGACGCCACATATGGGGCCCCGGATCCAGGTTACCTGGGACATGTCTGACTACTGTAGATACTGTTGCGTGTTGTGCAGGAGACTGATGAGAAGGTGTAGGAACAAATACGCAGGCGCGATGCTCGAGCCCCACAAATCAAACAGGTCAGAAAACACCAAAAAAAATAAGAAAAAAGAACCCAAAAAAAAAGGAAGAAAGAAAAATCAGAAACTATCGGCCGGACTTTCTAGGACAGAGGTACCGCGGTGTTAGCACAAAACCGCCTCGTGGTCCAAAGTCCTGACCGTGTCGGAGGACTTAGCTCGGAGTTGTAGCTAGGGCCCCAAGGCCCATCGCGGACTTTACGATTCAGGTCGAGTTTCGCGAATTCTCGGGCATAGAGCCCAGTTCTGCTACTGGAGTCCTGGCCAAAACGCGGCCCTCGTAACCTCGCGCCTTCGCTATTTCTCGACCAAACCCCTATCGGCGAGATCTTGTCGGCACCGACGAGGCCTGTACCTGGAAGCGACGCCATGATTTGTCATCGGTACGTGGCCTAAGTCCGGCACGTCTCGGAAATCGATGTCAACCTTCCATTCGGTCACCGCGCACCAGCTCCCCCAATCTGCAGAACTGGGGTGCATTCCTGAAGCAACTAAGCCCAGCGTGTTCGAGGCCATCGACACCAGCGAAGTGGGGGGCGGAATTGTAAATCCACGCCGAGCACACCGAACACGCCGGACACACCCAAACACGCCGAACACCCCGAGCTGCACTGGGGTTTTTGGGGCTGACAGCCGCGGGACGGGAGCCGTGGGCCGGAGGCCCCAAAAAAACGTAGCGGCCCGCTTGGTTGCTGAGTGCCGGTCCTGTCTCTCCGCGGCAGCAACCGAGCACTGGCCGCAAAAAAAAAACTAACACACTGCCAAACCTCACGTTGCTCCAGTAAATCAAAGTGACTTTTGGGACGGTCGTAGTAGGCAAGTGGGCACACCTAAGCCTTCGCCGTGGATCACGAAGCGGCACTACATGCGCATAGTTGCGGAGGGTAAAACCGGACATGCCTAAAACCCGAGCGTCGAGCGGTGTCTCCCCTCTCGGTCATTAGCCGCAACCAAAACCTATATGAGGGGACGGTGCGCAGCGACCCCACATAATTCAGAATAAACTATATTCTCTTTTTTTCATAGATAAAAACCCCAGAAACCATGCTCAGACAGCTGTTTAAAGAGCCCATGCGGCCATTGCTCAAGTTCAGGAACATTGCCCCCGTTCTTAACTACTCGAACATCAGAAAAATGTCCGATTTGCCCTTGTCTGTGCCGATTGAGTTGCCCAACGGCATCAAGTACACCCAGCCCACTGGGTTGTTCATCAACAACGAGTTTGTGTACCCAAAACAAAAAAAGACTTTCGCCGTGATCTCCCCTTCGTCTGAGGAAGAGGTGACCCACGTTTACGAGGCGTACGAGGACGACGTTGACGCTGCTGTGAATGCCGCGCAAACCGCGTTCGACCTGGGCTGGTCGCAGTCCGACCCTGCGGTTAGGGCCGCGGCGTTGAACAAGATCGCCGATATTATCGAAGCAAACGCCGAGACTTTGGCTTCCATTGAGTCTTTGGACAATGGTAAGTCCATTGCCAACGCACGTGGTGACGTTGCTTTGGCTGTGTCGTGCTTCAGAAGCACCGCTGGTTGGGCCGACAAGATCAGAGGCTCCATTATCGACACCGGCGCCTCTCACTTCAGTTACACCACCAGAGAGCCATTGGGTGTTTGCGGCCAGATCATCCCATGGAACTTCCCATTGTTGATGTTCACCTGGAAGGTTGCTCCTGCGCTTGCCACCAACAACACCATTGTGTTGAAGACGTCCGAGACCACCCCATTGTCTGCCTTGTACCTTTGCTCGTTGTTGAAGGAGCAAAACGTGCTCCCTCCTGGTGTTTTGAATGTTGTTAACGGTTTCGGAAAGACTACAGGTAACGCGATCACCGACCACCCCAAGATCAAGAAAGTGGCTTTCACTGGCTCCTCCGCTACCGGTAAGATGGTCATGCAAAAGTGCGCCGCCACCTTGAAGAAGGTCACTTTGGAGTTGGGAGGCAAGTCCCCCAACATTATCTTCGACGACGCCGACTTGAAGTCTGCTGTTCAACACGTGATTACTGGTATCTTCTACAACTCCGGAGAGGTCTGCTGCGCTGGCTCGCGTCTCTACATCCAAGAGGGCATCTACGATGAGTTTGTCGCGGAATTCGTGAAGGCTGCCGAGGCTGTCAAGGTCGGAAACCCCTTCGACGACGCCACCTTGCAGGGCGCTCAGAACTCGCAGAACCAGTTGGACAAGATCTTGGGCTACATCAAGAAGGGTACCGACGAAGGTGCCAAGTTGTTGACTGGCGGTAAGAGACTTGAGGGCAAGGGTTACTTCATCAAGCCAACTGTTTTCGGTGATGTGACCGAGGACATGTCCATTGTCAAGGAGGAGATCTTCGGCCCTGTCATCACTGTGCACAAGTTCAAGACCGTCGATGAGGCTGTGAAGTTGGCCAACGACACTGAGTACGGATTGGCTGCTGGTATCCAGTCCACCAACGTCAACACCTGTATCGAGGTTGCCAGAAAGATCAAGGCCGGTACCATCTGGGTCAACACCTACAACGACTTCCACGCCATGGTTCCATTCGGCGGTTTCGGCCAGTCCGGTATGGGCAGAGAGATGGGTGCCGAGGTCTTGGACAACTACACTCAGGTCAAGGCTGTCAGAATGGCTCTCCACAAGTGAGCACGGACGCGCAGAAGCGACTTGTTGTACTTATGAGTTGAATAAAATTGTATGAGTTTCTCAGTACTACAGTAGAGGGTAACGTGACACAAAACAGACGGCAGGCACACACACAGGCGATTATACACAGAACTGTACCTGGAGGGCCTTGCCGAGCAATATCGTAACTGAGTGAAACGGCAGGCCCGGCGCCACTATTTATCATACCGGTCGTGAAACCTCACTATTAACCATACCTGTCGTTTCACGGACCTGCTTCATTACGGGCCTGACCTGCTGTGCTGCTCAGCGCGGGTGGCCTAAACCACAGGAGTTCCACGCACGTGCGCTCTGTGACTGTGCAATCTGGAGCGTCCCACTCGTCCTGCAGGAGACTCTGCTCGCACTCACGAAAAATGCCAAAAAACTTTTGTCAAATTTTTCTCCACCGTCCTACCTAACTATCAAGAATATTGACAAGATGGTATGTTTCCATACGCCACCGAGATTGTTACACTTCTTCGTCCAGCAACAAGCGAGAGTCTTTAAATTCCGTGAATGCCTGTCCATGTGGCGCTAGTACACGTTCAAACTCCATCACACCTGTCCAGTGGTGTCCTCCTACTACCTTTTCGAAAGATGCGGCACAACACAGAATTCCGAGCGGATCTGTATCCCCGTATGCGTGAATCCAACATACTCCGAATCCCCCGCCCTATTTCTGTCCCAGAACTTCTAGTGCCCTCAGATGAATGTGTGTTTCAAGTTTGTGCCAAACAGCGATACTAACCCTGCAGAGTGACTCCGTTACTATCAGAACTAGAAAGGTTATCACCAACCCATTGTTGGCCAGAAGACAATTCGTCATTGACGTCTTGCACCCAAACAGAGCCAACGTGTCCAAGGACGAGTTGAGAGAGAAGTTGTCTGAATTGTACAAGGCTGACAAGGACGCTGTCTCCGTTTTCGGCTTCAGAACCCAATACGGTGGTGGAAAGTCCACTGGTTTCGGTTTGATCTACCAATCCGTTGCCGACGCCAAGAGATTCGAGCCAGCCTACAGATTGGTGAGATACGGCATGGCCGAGAAGGTCGAGAGATCTTCTAGACAACAGAGAAAGCAAAAGAAGAACAGAGACAAGAAGATCTTCGGTACCCAAAAGACCCACGCCAAGAAGGTTGCCAGAAGAAACGCCGAGTAAGCGTTTCTTGGATGCCTTTGATGACCCTAAAAAAATTTGTCCCTCGATTGTAATCCTCTTGGTTCTGGTGAATTAGATAATATCTCAGTGGGGTTGTTTCTTTGGGGATGCATATACTATTTACTCAATTAAGAATCAACAATGTATAAAACCTCGTGTAGATGGCTTACGGCGAACAGACGCTGTGCGATTAAATTTATTCCGATATGCCTGCTTCGTCGTCGTAGGGCTCAAATGCAATATCAAAGTGATCATGGCTGCGTAAAATCCGCTCTCCGTCCTCCTCTGCAAATATCTGCTTCCATCTGGGGTCGTTATCAATTCGCGTTTGGTTGTCCTGAAGGAACTGCTCCGCGTGCTCCCTGACATCGTCAAACTTGGCGCTGGAGATGGCCCCAAATATGGCCTTATAGTAGTAAATGAGCGACTTCAATCCTCTGAGATATCCCCGGTCTGGAAGGTCAGGATGTGCTGGAGGCTTTTTATGCTCGTCTGTGTTGGCCTCGTCGTCACCAAGGACGCTTTGCGCAAAGTCAATAACATGTACCTTGAGTGTTTTCTCGCTCGACGGCGCCATTCCATCGTACATTAGTAGAACGGACGAGCCATACATTCTGTAGCCAACGAGATCTTGGAAACACAAGTACAATTCCTCTAGTTGATCAATCAATACAGGAATCTTTTTGAGAATTGAAGTGACGGAAATTCCGTCGTAAAGAAACTTCGCCAATATCATGGCAAACGGCTCTCCTTTCTTGAGTTTTCGCCCGAAGTACTTGTCTTTCATGAAATACTTCTTGGTAGCGTTATCCCAGACCTGCAAGCCACAGACACGTACGCCGAGTTCTCGGGAGGTTGTGGCTGCACATTTCTTGCGCTGCGATGCCTGCTTCGCGTCGTTCGCCTCGACCCCATACTGGCGGGTGCCCATTTTCAAGTCCAAGGCGCATGGTTTTTGCATGTCCACTGTCAAATCCTCCAACAATATGAATCTTTCGAACCGCGTGTGCTTGCGCAAGACCTGACGTCCAGGTTTTCCGTGTTCGTGACGGTGCCCTCCTTTCTCCTGGACGTCTCCGCACACTTGGACGTGATCGTCGTCATCCATCAGGAACACCTCCTCGGACTTTCGGCTATGCGGGACGAAAACTTCCTGGATAACCTGCGCCTGCAAGTCCCTGTTGACCGACGTCGATCCTATGCTATGGCTGGAGTAGTCCACCTGGTCTGCAGAATTGATGGGGCATAGCTCAGGAGACTGATGAGACCCTTCCATTGAGCACGAGCTCGGCACGCTGTTGGAGAGCTGCTTCCAAAGGAGGTCCGGGATCATGTGTCTGTTGTCATCTAGTGAGACTTCGGGCGCCGGCTCGTCATCTGACATGCCTGTCAGCCCTGTTCCGCGGTACTGGGAGAATGAGGACCGCTGCCTTGAGGACGAGCTGTCGCTAGAAAAAGCTGCAAACTTTGCGTTACCCTTTTCGCTCGCGGGAGTTTTATTCAAATCGACGCTCTCGCCCTCTGCCGAGGGCTCTACGGCGGTGAGCCTAGGCGATACGTCCTCGCGAATTATGCTGGAGTAGCGCACATTGAGCACGCCGATATACTTGGGCATGAACTTGCCGAGCCCCAAATGCTTTTGCTCCACAGCCTCGTACCAGAGGTTTTCTCTGTTCATCAAAGCTTTGCAAACGGCCTTCTCGCTGAACCTGAATATGGCAGTGTGTCCTCCGACCTTGTTTTTGAAAGGCCGTAGCTCTACAGACAACGGATAGATCTCCTTCTCGTCTGTGTGTGGGGTTTCGGTGCTCGTTACTTGGGCCGCCGAAATTGCAGCGGGCGCCGGGTGCGCCTTTGGACGATGCTTGGCGTCTTCGTCACGGCTGCGCTTTTTGATTTTCGTGAGCTCGCCCTGGGAGCCCCTGTCGAATTCTAGATCGGCCATGAGATGCTGAAGGTTCTCTGTGCCAGACGTTTCGTCTGACAATACGACGCTGTCACGCTTTCCATCCGCGTTTTCCTTCATCGGTGTGTGCGGGAAGTATGTGGCAGACGAGACCGGCTCTAGCATCGTGCGGGGGTCCGCTTCGTCGATGTCCTTCTGTGTCGCCGCTCCGTTGTCAGAAGACCGGATTTCGGGGGATGCAATGTTTGTGTCATCGACGTTACTGGAGATCTCCTTGAGAGCATCCAAGGAGTAGCCATCGCCGCGAAACAAGCGTAAGGACCTGGCGGCTTTTCTGCCGGTCACTATGGGGACATCTTTGTCGAGGATAAGGGGAGGGGAGGCTTTTTCAGAATGCTCCATTTCACACCACAAAACGACCTCTATGCAACCGATATAGCATAGGAATATCTATGGAAGTGCTCGAAGGGGAGAGAGGGATGACGGTGTTGCGGACGGGGATTCGGCACTCAACACGAAGTGGCGATTGAGGCGTTTCTGGTGGTATCCGTTCCGACGGCAAAAATCTAGTCGTCTGCCAAGATACACACTTATCTCTGTATTAAGCGGGTTTTGCAGGGTGTGTTTCCACCAGCGGGTAGATGTCTAGCGTGGGTGTGGCAACTTTTAGGTCGTCCAGGGTACGTCTCACAAGAAGAGGTGCAGCTTTTTTGGATGTCGCAGCTCTTGGTTACAAGAGCTTTGTTGTGTATAAAAACAAGACGGTGGAGTTGAGATTTCGCTTCTTTTTTTGACTGTCTCTGTTTCTGCGCAGTGCGCACCGGTGCGACGGAGATAGATCTTTGACGCTGCGGTAGAAGCTGAGAATCGCCAGCAGCGTGGGCCAACTCGAATAAATGTGCTGTGCTAGTTTGGCTCTGTTGAGGGTAGCGCAAATCGTCCAGACGAATCTTGGTATGTGGTGACCGGGTCGGCCCAAAATTTTTGTTGCCTTCAAAATACAGGCAATTTCTCCCCAGAATCTCATTTCTGTCGTGAAGTCGCACGTTGTAGCAAACGTGGGTCGGCCGTGTTGCGAGCTCGAGTACAATTGACAACCTAAGTGATGCGAAAAAAGCATTTCTTTTATATGAGTCTATTGGGGACAAAAACAAAAAACTTGAGACGCGATCTGGACAGTGACAGTGATCTCTTATATCAATCAGTGACCCACAGCTGACAGATTCTCTGCACTTGTCAAATACTGTGCGTTCCTCTCATATTTTATATTTTCTCACAATTGGTTCGGAGCAGTGCAAAAAGCCGAAGTGTACCGCACCAAACAGTAGACAGCAAATGACGGGAGAAAGCTGTCCACGGGGCTCTTACTCGGTCATCATGACCTTGCGCATTACAGTAGCACTTTACCAACTAACGTTTTACCAACCAGCGTTTTCCAACTGGCGCTTTACCAACTGGCGCTTTCCAAACTACTTCAAGTTGCAGTCGCATGTCCTTCCGTTCCGGCCCCAACCGCGCGAACCTTACCTCTGTGCTCGGACTTTTCGCATCTACAGGACGACAGTAAACGTGCCTCATTAGCACAGTGCACGTAACCGCTAATTGACCTCTGGACAGCGAACAGTATAAATCTGCTGCGGTGTCCTCCCGAAGTTGCGCAAGAATCTGCAGCGGCGATTCCACCAACATTAGTCCGGCTGTGGCCACCGTTATGTTCCTGAGCCCGTTATCTCCACGTGTCACCGGGCCAATGGGCCAATGGGCCAATGGGCCACTTACACGCGTCTCCGCCAGCCGCGGCCAAGCCACGCGGCCAATTGCTCGCAGTTATACATAAATTATCCGAGCACCCACCTCAACACTGCAGCGAAAAGCACAGCACTCTCGGGCAACGCACAGCCGCCGCGGAAACGCGGAGAACTGCTCACGATACACGACAGCTGCAGAGGCGGCGGGGGTGTAGAACCTGCGACCTGATTGCATGGCGATGGCTCAACGTATGTTCTCCGCCACTGGACTTCCCGTAACAAGCTGTCTAATTTTAGAGCGCGCAGCCGGTGCGTTCGTGCGGGAAGCTTTGAAATTGACAGCGAAAAGACCGACCCACGCGTACTAACGGCCAAGGCCCACTTCCGCGTATAACGCCCAACTGCACTAGAGACTTCCCGACGTGGATCCCAGAGTTGGCCCGGAAACCGTCGGCTGGCGATTGTACGGAGTTCGACAGTTGGAAGCTCCGCAAACGCTCCTGCAGAGACCCCATGTCATCAGCGAGCAGTAGCTGTATGAGAACAGTAGGCTGGATATCGTAAAACTAAGCCAAGCTTTATCGTAAACTTGGCCGCAAAAGCTCGTTCTGTTAGAAAATCGACAGACTTAGACGGTGCCTGAAGGCGTACATACGCCGCCGCGCTCAGCCATGCACATCAAGATGCTCCCCTGTCAAATTACCGGTAGACATTTCCGCAGCACGCGTGGCGCCCGGTGCTTCTCTCTGGGTCTTTCTGCAGAGCCGCGTGAGAGAAATAGCACTTTGGTGTCTAGAAGCGCGCGTGCCGTCTCTCGTCCCCTGTCGAGTGTTGGGGTCACAATACCTTCTACTTCTGGTCCCTCTTATTTATACGGTCTTTTTTTTTTTCTTTGCTGACTGGCCCCATCATTTCTTGCTAGCGCAACTTCAAAAGCACAAAGCACCTGTTGACCATGAGGATGCTACAAAACTTGTTGCTCCGCTTGCGTTTGCAGCGGAGACGGCACAGACATGTGTTTGTTGCTCTTGTCACGGTGTTGTTTACCGCCTCCTGCTTCCTACTCTTTTTGTGGCAGGACAGCACACCGGAGTCGTTGCGATCCGTCATCAAGACCCAGGAGTCGTGTGGCCCTCTCCCCTCGTTTTTCTGCTCGTGGATGTCCGTGTTTGACTTTTCATCGAAGCAGAAACCGTTCGACCCGCTGGTGACGTCCGCCGACCGCCAGCAGAAGGGGCCCAGCGCCTCGGAAAGCGCCCCTGAAACGGCCAGTCTGGAATCGGCCAGCCTCCTATCCTACGAGAACGACAAATACACGCATATCGCCTCGTACTACGAGGGCGCCAACAAAGAAAAGTTGACCACGGGCCACAAGTTCTACAAGGGGATCATCAAAGACATTCTCAAAGCAAAACCGCGCTTGACGCAAAAGTTGGACCGGTACTCCAAAAATGGCCGCTGCCGGGGTGAGAGATACGACGATGGGAAGCTCGATCCTCTTTTCTCGGAAGAACTACTATCCTCGTTCCTCCAGTTGAACGACACGGAGATTGACGCATTGACTGAATCCCACCAGTTCATCATTGACCATCTCCCGGAGAAAGCTCCAAAGGGCTTATATGCGAAAGATGGCATAGTGTATGTCGGAGGCGGTAAATTCAACTGGTTGACTCTTCTAGCCATCAGGGCACTCAGAGGAGCTGGTTGCCTGCTTCCGGTGGAGGTCTTGATTCCCACGCTAGAGGAGTACGAGCTTGACTTGTGTTCTAAGATCTTTCCTGCGATGAACGCCAAATGCATCTATTTGCCCACTGTTTTGTACGGAGACGACTTGAAGTTTGGCGAGGGCTTGACCTTCAAAGGATACCAGTACAAGTGCTTGGCCATTCTTCTTTCCAGTTTCGAAAACGTCTTGTTGTTAGACAGCGACAACTTTGCTGCTTACTCGCCTGACCACTTGTTCACGTCGGAGCCTTTCAAGTCCAGCGGCTTGGTGGTGTGGCCCGACTACTGGCGCAGGACCACATCTCCCAGCTTTTACAAAATTGCTCAGATAGACGTCAGCAAAACTCGCCTACTCCCGCGGTACTCCGAGGGCTGGAGCCTTTATAAGGAGCAAGCGCTACCCAAAAATATCAATGTCTACAACGAGTTCCCCTATCACGAAAGAGTGGGGGCTATCCCCGACCCATCTACCGAGTCTGGCCAACTTATGATATCCAAGAAAACGCACCTAAAAGCGCTTCTCCTTGCGCTTTATTATAATTCCTACGGCCCGAAATTTTACTACCCCATTTTTTCGCAAGGTGCGCAAGGCGAGGGTGATAAGGAGACTTTCCTTGCGGCAACAGTGGTGCTCGGGAAGACGTATCACCAGGTAGGTAAATTTTTGACGGCGTTTGGAAATGTGAAAAAAGGTGAGTTCAAAGGACACGGTATGGGCCAGTACGACCCCGTCTTGGACTACGAGGCAACCTTGAAAAAGGAACAGCTCATTAAGGAGTTGAAGGGAGATGAGTTGGAAGCCGCCGTAAAGGCAGTTGGCGAACCGCGAATGTTATTTTTGCACGCCAATTTCCCAAAGCTTGACCCATGGGCGCTCAAGAAAGCTGGAGAGACCATAGATGCTGAGGGGAGGCATAGGCTCTATGGTTGGAGTATGAGATGGCGCACGGGCACGGATTTGGAGACGGATATCTGGAGGCATATGGATACGCTCCTCTGTGACATCAAGTTGGAGATAGACCATTTCAAGGATGTGGATCGAGGCGAGCTTTGCAAGGAAATTGGAGCACAATTGAAGCATTTGGAAGACACCCAGAGTAAACTAGAGTGAGACGCAATGAGCATACATAACGAAGATATTCAAAGTATATAAGGCCCATACTGTATAGTATTTCACAAAACATAAGATAAGTACTTACGATATTCATAATGAGTAATATTCATGGTAATTAGATTATATAATGTATATATTTAACTTTTGCGGCCGCCGCGCCCGTAGATCGAGGCTCCGCGGTGACGCTTTATGCCTGTACATGCGACCAACAACAAGTCAACCTAATCGTGTTTGAGAATCGAGGCTGGTGACGTTTTTTGGGGCCACACTACGCAATAAAATGGCTGTCAACTTCTCACTATTACTATCCCGGCAAGGAAAGGTGCGGTTAGCTAAATGGTACCATGCTAGCAGTCAAAAAGAAAGAGCCAAAATTACACGTGAGTTGACAACGATAATCTTGTCAAGAAGAGCAAAGATGTGCAACATTCTAGAGTACAAGGATATGAAAATCGTGTACCGCCGGTATGCCTCGTTGTTCTTCGTGATGGGCATTGACTCCCTGGACAATGGGTTGCTAGCGCTAGAGATCATTCACCGGTACGTGGAGCAGATGGACAAGCTCTACGGCAATGTCTGTGAGTTGGACATAATCTTTGGTTTCTCCAAAGCCTACCACATTTTGGATGAGTTGATATTGGACGGGTACGTGGTGGAGTCATCGAAAAGGGAGGTTGTCAAAAAAGTCACGCAGCAAGACGAGTTAGAAAATATGGACGAGTTTGAGGCGGTGATGAGTTGAGGCGGTGAAGTGTTGAGGTGGTGAAGAGGCTAGGCAGAAGGAATACGGCTCAAATAGAAATATGCCTAGTTGAGATTCGTTCAAAATGTTTCTAGTCGAGGATATTAGTCTTCAAGAGATTATACGGGCTAGCGTTTGCGTGCGGGCCTTCGAGTGTCTTCCACCAAAAATAACGCATAAATAAAGAGATGGGCAAATAAAAGTCGAGAATGTATTATCGTGATGGGTGTTGGACTCCATTTTCTGTAGCTCAGTTAGTGATCACCGAACAACACACTCCCAGTACTGGTAAGAACAAGCGCTCTTTTCGTATTGCTTGTCACTTCTTCTTATTAGCCGAGAGCATAAAACCACACTCCAACGTCAAGAAGTTTGCACTTCTTCGAGCATCAAAAAGAGTCTAGCATTTATTTTGCCTTGTACTTGGCTAATCGTAGTATTTGATCTCTAACCCCAGAACGAACTGCAGGCGCGAACTTTTCATGCGATGCTCTGCTGCCTACAGTGGTAACTTTTTTGCACCAAGCTACGTATTCGGCACCAACATGTCTGACCAGGAAGATTTCGATATTGCTGGCTCCTTAGCATTGGCACCAAACGACCTGGATTCCGCATCCAGCTCGGAAGGCGAGTCGGATTTTGAGTCGTTTTCAGACGGCGGTGAGCTTCAGGACATCGTGAGCGAAGATGAGGCTGAACTGGCCCCTCCACCAAAGAAACAGAAAGTGGAGGCGCCCGCCAGTTTTCCTTCAATGGAACTTTCTGACGACGAAGGTGAAAGCAAAGATCCCCAGGAGATAGCGTCGTATTTCGCAGTGAACAACCCGGACGCCAAAAAGGCCAAGGCAGGTACTTTTGCGTCCTTTGGGTTCTCAAAAGTCCTCTTGAACAACATCTCCAAGAAGGGCTACAGGCAGCCAACTCCCATTCAGCGGAAGGCCATCCCGTTGATCATGGAAAGCAGAGACGTCGTGGGCATGGCAAGAACGGGTTCCGGTAAAACTGCCGCGTTCGTGTTGCCGGTGATCGAGAAGTTGAAGACACATACCGCGAAAGTCGGAGCCAGAGCAGTCATTCTCTCTCCGTCCCGAGAATTGGCGTTGCAAACGTTCAAACAGGTCAAAGAGTTCAGCAAGGGTACCGACTTGCGCTCGGTGGTGCTTATCGGTGGTGATTCCATGGAAGAGCAGTTCTCGTCCATGATGTCGAACCCAGACATCATTGTTGCCACGCCTGGCCGTTTCTTGCATCTCAAAGTGGAGATGCTGTTGGACTTGAAGACGATTGAATACATCGTTTTCGATGAGGCCGACAGATTGTTCGAGATGGGTTTTGCCGAGCAGCTCAACGAGCTTTTGGCCGCGTTGCCTTCGAACAGACAATCGCTTTTGTTCTCAGCCACGCTTCCTAAGTCGCTCATAGACTTTGCGAAAGCGGGTTTAACCAACCCCGTGTTGATCAGACTCGATGCGGAGAGTAAGATCTCGGACCTTTTGCAAATGGCGTTCTTCTCGGTGAAGAAATCGGAGCGCGAGGCTGCATTATTGTGCATTATTCAAGACGTTATCAAAATACCTCTTCCGACCCAGGAGGAGGTCGCCCGCATCAAGAAGGAGAGCAAGAGAGCAGACGAGGCGTCTGACGATGAAGACGCTGACGACTCGGGGAAGAAAAGAAAGAGGTTCAAAAAGGAGAGACTTCCACCAGCCAATGTGTTACCCTCTCCATATTCTACCATTATCTTTGTCCCAACTAAGCATCACGTGGAGTTCGTCACAAATTTGGTGAGGGACTCGGGATATCTCGTGTCGTACATTTACGGTTCCTTGGACCAGAGAGCAAGACGTGAGCAATTGTACAGGTTCAGGATTGGACTCACGAACTTGTTGGTCGTCACGGACGTCGCTGCACGTGGTATCGATATTCCCGTTTTGGCTAATGTGATCAACTTCACCTTACCGGCCTCCTCAAAAATCTTTATCCATAGAGTGGGAAGAACGGCACGTGCTGGAAACAAGGGGTGGGCTTATTCTATTGTGAACGAGAGCGAGCTACCTTTCCTTCTCGACATTGAGTTATTTTTGGGTAAAAAAATCCTTCTTACCTCGATGCATGAGAAGAAATGTGAGCTACTAAAAGAGTTGAAAGGATCGGACTACGTCGAGCCTAAGGTATCATACACGGACAGAATAGTCCTTGGTTCTCTTCCTCGGTTACAGCTAGAGACAGCAGAGGAGACTTACGACACGATCTTGCGGAACAATTACGACCTCAAAGTCGTCAGAGATGTTGCTTTAAAGGGAGAAAAGCTATATTATCGCACCAGGCAGGCCGCGTCTGCCGAGTCCGTAAAGAGAAGCAAGGAACTTATGCAAACGGGCTCTTGGGACGACCAGCATTTGTTATTCGGACCCAACTTAGAGAAGGAGAAAGAGAAGTTCCTTTCCAAGTTGTTGGATAGAAGAGTGAAAGAGACCGTCTTTGAGTTCTCAAAAAAGGGCAAAGAAAAGGATGAGGACTCTATGGTGAACTTGATGCACAGAAGAAGACGTCAGCTTGCCCCTATACAAAGAAAAGCCAAAGAAAGGAGGGATCTTTTGGAACAAGAGAGACTTGCTGGTTTGAGCCACACTATTCAGGATGAAATCTTGAAGGGTGATGTTGGCGAAGTCGGATATAACGTTACCAGCGTCGGTGCTGATGAAGAGGAGTTGGCAAACGCTTTTGAGGATGGAGACCGAGTGGGGCAAAAGCTCAAGAAGAAGCATTCCTCCAGAGATTCCCAGTTCTACATCAGTCACCATGCGCCAGCTGCGGAAATCCAGGATAGGCAACTAGCTGTGCCCAACTCTTTCGCCAACGATGCTGCTCGTGCCACGTTTGACTTGGACAACGATGACAAGATGCAAAAAAACACGCAGGTAATGAGATGGGACAAAAAGAAGGGCAAATATATCAACAGCCAGTCTGCTGAAGGTAAAAAGTATATCATTGGAGAGAGCGGTCAGCGCATTCCGGCAACTTTCCGTTCTGGCAAATTTGACGAGTGGAAGAAACAGAGAAACATTGACTCTATTGGTTCTGCAATTGCTCGCGACAGCAACCAGGGAAATGACAACAGGAGATTCAAGCATAAAAAGGTCTCTGCTCCTCGAGCTCCTGACAAATACAGAGATGATTACCATAAGCAGAAGAAGAAGGTCAACAAGGCTGTTGAGTCTGGAGTAAAGGTCAAGGGTTTCAACAAGCCGGGCCAAAGACAAGAGCTTAGATCCACCGAGGATATCAGAAAGGCCAGAAACTTGAAGGAGCAGAGAAAGGCTAAAAACGCCCGTCCCTCCAAAAGAAGATAGGGCACAAGCTATACATCGCAATACTATTCGTCGCCAATTACTTTTTCTGTAGTATGTAATATTCTTACAGTAAGTTGTGCTGCTGTTGTTTCCACAGTAGCATATATTGGTGCACCATTGGGGAAGTCTCCTGTTACACGAATTGACATGGCAGCCCACAGGTACCCAAGGTTAGAGTCAGGAGAGACCTCGACTATCTCCGTCCGCTACGACCATAAGGGTGGAACCCGCCCTTCTTGTATCCACCTCTGCTTCCTTTGTGTCCACCGCCATTTCCGCCACCGTTTCCACCTCTTCTGGGGCCCTTGGGAAGATTGAGCCTGCGAGCGTTCCCATCGCTGCGGTCACGTTCACGACGGGGATCATTGCGTGGTCCGTCTGGGCGAG
Organism: Metschnikowia sp. yHMJ9; assembly: GCA_030444895.1. Lineage (NCBI taxonomy): Eukaryota > Fungi > Ascomycota > Pichiomycetes > Serinales > Metschnikowiaceae > Metschnikowia > Metschnikowia sp. yHMJ9. The sequence continues at coordinate 120,756 of JAJMQU010000025.1, read as the reverse complement.
TCACTGCAGGGGGTTCGGGTCTTGTATTCGTAGCCTCGTTGCTCAGTTCTCCACCAGATGCTTGTTGCTGTGGGTTCAATGGCTGCTGCTCAGGATACTCATTGGAAGTTCCGTCGCCCTGCTGCGCCCCGCCAGTCGCCTGTTGTTGCTGTTGCTGCTGATATAAGTACCACTGCATTCTCTGCCAGTACTCCTGCATCATCTCAGGAGTAGCGCCCTGAAAGTTTGGCTGGTTTTGGCCAAAAGGCACCTGGTATTGTCCATACGGGTTTCCGTATGGATTGTACTGACTTTGCTGTTGCTGTTGATGTTGATTTTGTTGGTGTTGGCCCCTAGGCTCAGCACGCTTGACTTCCATTGCTTTGCCCTTTAAGGTCAAATATTTGTTAACACAAACTCTATCTACAGCATCTGGTGAATCAAATGTGATGAAACCGAAACCCCTTGATCTTCCTGTATCCTTATCAATCATTAGCTGAGCGTCGATTATACGGCCGAATCTAGAGAAAAAATCATTGAAGTCTTTTTCATTAACTAATGGATCAATACCACCGACAAAGATCTTCCCGACCTTGTCCTGTTCTTCTCTGGCAATCGCTCGTTTTGGGTCAATCAATTTACCATCCAAGATGTGATCCTTTTTGATGACTTCATCGACTGCTCTTGGGTCTTTAAAGGTCAAAAACCCGAATCCACGGGATCTGCCAGTGGCAGAATCTTTCATGATAGTATAGTCCAGAATTTCTCCATACTTGGAAAAGTATGCGACCATACCGTCTTCAGTGGTATCCCAGTTGAGACCACCAATAAACATCTTTCCACTATCTTTGCCCAAGTTGGATGGACGCATAAAATTTGTGGATGCCTGTGGCGGCTCAGATGGTTGCTGGAACTGTTGTGGTTGGTTGTTAAATTGCTGGTAGGGTTGGCCATATTGACCATATTGCTGGTTTTGGGCCTGAGTTTGCTGACCCTGGTCAGCATTGAATGATGCAGGGGCAGGCACTTCGGACAGCACGGCTGCCGGAGGCGGAGGCACGGAGGAAGATTCGGCGCCAGAGGATGGTTCTTTGATTGTCTCACTCAGAGGTTCCGCGGCCTTTTCCTTCAGCGAGGCCTCATCCGTTGGTGTGCTTGAGGCTTCATTTGATTTTGTGCTAGCTTCATCGCCTTTTGTCGAAGGCTTTGAATCTATTTTGGACTCGTCATCATAAATGTCTTCAAAGAGAGCTTCGTCGTCATCGAAGGACGACATTTTGACTTCTGTGAGGGACTTACAAGCAAACTGTGTGTCTAAAGCCGACCACTTCACACGAAAAAATTGCTTGGTCTAGATTGGGTACAAGACTAGCTTATTTCAAAAACACTTTCTCAATAGTAATTGCAATGCTCAGCTTCGCTCTTCAGCGTTTACAAATTTCATTGAAACGGTGAGGGCGTGGTCGTGCGTGGCAATATATCGAGCAAAATCGGCAAAAAAAAGAATGGACGAGTCCGGAGTCGAACCGGAGACCTTTCGCATGCTAAGCGAACGCGCTACCAACTACGCCACACGCCCGAAACGGAAGTGGTCCCTAGCGGGATCGAACCGCTGATCTTGGCGTTATTAGCACCACGCCTTAACCAACTGGGCCAAGGGACCTTTTTTCTGACAGTAAAAAATTGTAGTTTGACACATCATGAAGTGTATTTGAATAAATCCTGAATCGTCGGAAAGTTTACAATAATGTGGCACTTTACCACAGCTTTAGTTAAATATATGCTTTAGCTCTCGTCTTTTCTCTGAGTTTTAAGTAAGCGAACCAAGCCTGTGTCTGCCATAACTGGCCCAACCGAACGCACGGGTACTTTCTAAACCTCGAAACTCTTTAAAAGACACGGCTTTTCCAACCGATATAATTCTCAATTTTATTTTGTCAGGGAGTGTGATAATGTGCCAACACCAGTAGTTGCTCAAGCACCTTTGGTTCGTAAAATCAAGTAAGATGCGCGTAGCTTTGACGAAAGAACGCGCTCGTAGAAAGTAGATAAATGCCTAACGTACTCACAATATTCAGAGAACAAGTCAATCACCTTAAAAAGTCACTAGAGATTAAAAATAAGCAATTCTGAGATCGTCATAGCAGTTTTTGTAGTTTTGAAGAGGTACACAGCGTATTAGAGGCAATTCTTACAATTCCATATCATCGCACCAATATTTTTTCAACCTCATCTCGTGCTTCCACAGATAACGCATCCAGGTAAACATCGGTTCATAGACATGAAGGAATACGTGATATGCTTTGCAAACTCGTTTCGAGGTTTCCGGGTACCAGAGCTAGAGTCTCTAGCTGACATGTTTGATGTTGAGGTCAATCTTAGCAACCACAACGAAAAATGCCCTTTCATGATTGTGGAGCTCGAAAACGATGACCAAGCCAAGAACCTCATACGAAGGTCGATTTTGGCTAAGGGAATTTACGAGCTCTGGGGGCAAGGAAAGGATTTAAATGAACTACACGAAAACATCCGCCAAAAGTCGGCTGACAAGTTTGCGCTGTACAAACATAACACATTTAAATTCGATTTTGTCAGTTTTATGGGGAACAAAACCATCGAGGAGAAGATCTCCACAATCGAAACATTCCGTTATTTAGGATTTGAGGGCAAGATTAGATTGAAGAATCCAGAAGTTGTGTTTGCCGTGATGGAAGAATATTTTGTCAGTGGAATGGAGAAGGCGACGGAGCCGAACTACCTCTGGTTCGGAAGGGAAGTCCAGTTGAGCGCTCGTTCGATGGGTGTCGTGGAAGATTACGATTTAAAAAAAAGGAAATACATTGGTACCACGTCATTTGAGGCAGAGCTCTCTCTCGTGAGCTGCAACCTAGGGCAAGTTACTCCGCAAAAAATCATATATGACCCATTCGTTGGTACCGGGTCCTTCCTCGTTGCCGGAGCATATTTTGGTGCATACCCAATGGGCACAGATATCGATCCCCGGCTGATACGAGGAAAGGGACCAAATTGCAATTTGAGGACAAATTTTAAACAGTACAGAACAGCGTCTCAGCTTGTGGACACATTCGTTATGGATTTTACCAACAGTGCATTTAGGAGCGATCTAGAAATTGACTCTATTATCTGCGATCCACCATACGGGGTTAGAGAAGGGCTCAAGGTGTGCGGTGCCAAAAACCCAGACAAAGCCGCTGGAAGAGAGCTCAACGTTGTGGAAGGTGAATTGGGACACATGAGGCGTGACTTCATTGCACCAAAAAAACCGTACGAACTAGCCAATCTACTCGAGGACCTTCTTAATTTCGCTGCACAGAGGCTTCCCGTCGGCGGCCGATTAGCTTTTTGGATGCCCACGGCAAACGACGAGTTCATAGAAACGCATATTCCCCAACATGAGAGGCTTGAGCAGCTCTATGCGTTGGAACAAGAATTCAACAAATGGTCCCGGAGGTTGGTTGTGTACGTGAAGAGAGGAGAGGATTATAAGGGGATATCCAGAAACGAGATGCTACAGAAAAACGTGACCAGTTTTCGGAACAGATACTTCAAAAGCTTCAATGAGAAGAGCAAACAAAAGACGGAGAAGAGCCAACAAAAGACGGAACAAGATTAAATTATGGGAATATCCCTTGGCGACTATGCGCATATAGGTCTGTCCTGTGCGGTCTTTTCGTGCGCTCCCTCTCCTAAATCCCAGCTAGTCAACGAGACATTGTAGGTAAAGATGCGTCGACTAAGTTTATAGACAGGACCCAAATAGTTAAAGCAACCGATTACCTTTCACATTCACCGTGGTGGGTTCGACGAGGTGTTGTCCTTGAAGTGTGGCTGACAACCTGGAGAATCATTTAAAAAATCACAATATCGATTCGTTGCACATATGGCCACCCGCTCGGCCCACCTGTCCAGCTGATGTGGGACAATCTTTGTCGCGAGGTTGTTATCAACCGAATTTTTTGCACCCATTCCAATGCATTTACAAGGTTCAATTTCGAGGGTTTTCACGATGAGAAAAAGGAGTCCGAGTCACACGAGTTATTCAGGAGGGGCTGGAAAAACTATTTAAACCCAGCGCAAGCGGACTTTAGCTAAGTTTTTTTTAAACATCTCTCTTCAAAATGACTCCACCTACCATGATCTACAAAACTCAAGAAACTTCTATTGACGACCACCAGACTCTTCGTCTTAAGTCTGACGTCGAGGCCAAAGAGGTGAGCTTTGCTGACTGGGAGACATTCCGCTTTGCTCCCATCCGTGAGTCCACCGTTTCAAGAGCAATGACGAAGAGGTACTTTGCTGATTTGGACAAGTACACTGAGTCGGACATTGTCATCGTCGGAGCTGGCAGTGCCGGACTCTCTGCCGCTTACGTGATTGCGAAAAATAGACCAGACTTGAAGGTTGCCATCATTGAAGCTTCTGTTTCTCCAGGAGGCGGTTGTTGGTTAGGAGGTCAATTGTTCTCAGCAATGGTGTTGAGAAAGCCTGCCCACCTATTCTTAGACGAGATCGAAGTGGCGTATGATGACGAGGGAGACTACGTTGTTGTCAAACATGCGGCATTGTTCATGTCTACGTTGATGTCCAAGGTGTTGAACTTCCCCAACGTGAAGTTATTCAACGCCACTGCTGTCGAGGACTTGATCACTCGCCGTGAAGACGAAACAGGAGAGTTGAGAATTGCCGGAGTTGTCACTAACTGGACTTTAGTGGCATTGAACCATGACACCCAATCGTGCATGGACCCAAACACCATCAACGCTACCGTCATTCTCTCCACCACAGGACACGATGGGCCCTTTGGAGCGTTTTCCGCTAAAAGATTGCAAACTTTGGGACCAATTTCCAAAGGAGAAGCTTTCGAGTTGGGAGGCATGAGAGGCTTGGACATGAACAAAGCAGAAGACGCTATTGTCAAGGGCACAAGAGAAGTGATCCCCGGGTTGGTGATTGCAGGTATGGAGCTCGCTGAAGTTGACGGCAGCAACCGCATGGGTCCAACTTTTGGAGCAATGGCACTTTCCGGAGTCAAGGCTGCCGAGTCTGTTTTGAACGTGATTGACTTGAGAAAGAGGCAGAACGAGCAATGCTACGGTGGCTCGCTCTCCAAATGATCGGGTTGAGTCAACTAGTCTTTAGTCAGTTAGCCTTTACGAATAGTTTGAACTTACGTCAATTAGCTGATTTTGCAAGTTTACATATATTCTTACCCCAGGCCATCAGAATACTTAAATTTAGTTTTTCTTCCATTACCTGTAGTTTCTCGAGTCCACTCAAGTAGAGAGCGCACAAGCGACGCACCTTATATTCCTCAAGCCTGCACATCTCTCATCTACGATAAATTCACCTCCAACAACCAGCCGACACTCTTTCTTCACACCAATTAAATGACATCAGCCAATCCTGCCGTCGAGGACTCGGACAATCTCCGCTTCTTCGGATTGGGAGGATGCAACGAGGTTGGCCGGTCGTGTCACATCATCGAATATAAAAACAAGGTGATCATGTTGGATTCTGGTGTCCATCCGGGCCTCAACGGTATGAACTCGTTACCCTTTTTTGACGAATACGATTTGTCAAAGGTTGACATCTTGTTGATCAGTCACTTTCACTTGGACCACGCTGCTTCATTGCCCTATGTCATGCAACAAACTGGATTTAAAGGGCGTGTTTTCATGACTCACGCTACAAAAGCAATCTACAGGTGGTTACTTTCCGACTTTGTCCGCGTCACATCCATCGCTGGAGGTGGGGACGAAGCTCGCCAAATGGACAATTCACAGCATAATCAAGGAGGGTCCGCAAACTTGTACACGAATGATGACTTGATGAGCTCGTTCGAGAAGATCGAGACCATAGACTACCACTCCACGATCGAGGTCGATGGCATCCGATTCACAGCGTACCATGCTGGCCATGTTTTGGGTGCGTGCATGTACTTTTTGGAAATCGGGGGAGTGAAAGTGTTGTTCACCGGCGATTACTCAAGAGAAGAAGATCGCCACTTGAAGGTGGCAGAAGTTCCTCCGATTCGTCCGGATATTTTGATTACAGAGTCTACCTTCGGAACCGCCACTCACGAACCAAGATTGGAGAAGGAGACCAGGATGATGAAGAACATCCACTCCACTATATTGAAGGGAGGAAGAGTGTTGATGCCAGTATTTGCTTTGGGAAGAGCCCAGGAGCTACTATTGATCCTTGAGGAGTACTGGTCGATGAACGAAGACATTCAATCTGTAAATATATACTACGCTTCTGATCTTGCCAGAAAATGTATGGCTGTGTATCAAACATACACAAGCATCATGAACGAGAAAATCAGACTCAACGCATCGTCGACTGCGAAATCCAACCCATTTCAATTCAAATTCATCAAGTCCATCAGAAGCATCGACAAAATACATGACATCGGCCCGTGTGTGGTGGTCGCTTCTCCGGGTATGCTCCAGAGTGGTGTCTCTCGACATTTACTCGAGAGGTGGGCTCCGGACCCTAAGAACGCTGTGATCATGACTGGTTATGCCGTGGAAGGCACTATGGCCAAGGAGATTCTTGCAGAGCCTCAAGCTATACCGTCCATCTCGAACCCGGAGGTCACAATTCCTCGTCGTCTCTCGGTGGACGAGATCTCTTTTGCTGCACATGTTGACTTTCAACAGAACGCAGGTTTCATCGAAGAAGTGTCTCCTAAAAAAATCATTTTGGTTCATGGCGATAGCAACCCCATGGGGAGATTGAAATCGGCATTGTTGAGTAGATACTCCTCTAGGAAGGGCACAGAAGAAGAGGTCAGAGTATACAACCCCAGAAATTGCGAGAATCTTTTGATTGAGATGGCTGGCGCAAAAGTGGCCAAGGTTGTCGGGCTATTGGCCGAAGCTGAGACCAAGCTCATTAGATCTTACATGAGCAAACATTTGAAGACCGAGGACAGCGATTCAGCTGAAGACCTGGAGATGGTGGACGGGAGCGACCAATCTCAACCCACTGTTAAGACAGAGCAAAAACACGAAAACGGGGCAGACGATGCAAAGGGCCTGGCAGAAAAGAAAGAGAAGCACGAAGACAAGCTAATCAGCACTGGGATTCCATTATCCGGTGTCTTGATTTCAAAGGATTTTGACTTGAATCTTCTACAGTTGGATGACTTGCATGAGTTCACACAACTAACCACCTCGGTCGTCAAATCAAATATAAAGCTCAAAATCCAAGCCAGCGTGTCCTTGATTGCGTGGCATCTTGAACAAATGTTTGGTTACATTAACATCGTACACGACGGTGAAGCTGTTTGGGAGTGTCTTGTTATGGACATGATCTACATCTCCGTTGACAGATCGGCCGAGTCCGAGGGCCTCAATATTACGATCGAATGGATAAGCAATAATGCGATGGCTGACTCCTTGGCGGATAGCGTGGTAGCTATACTTTACAACGTGGACTCGTCCCCAGCTTCGGTCAAGCTCACATCCAAGCCACACACGCATAGCCACGTCAAAGAGGAGCCTACCGACGACGTGACTACGGAGGGCGAGGTCAAGACGGCACACACATTGTATGATATCGACAGCCGAATCAATAGGATTTCGGCATTGCTCAAGTCTCAGTTTGGCGATTCCATCTCTTCAATCGATAAAAAGGGCGCGACGTTGAAGGTAGGCAAAGCTGAGGCTGATATCGATTTTACAACTATGGAGGTGAAATGTCCCTCGAGGGTTTTGAAGGATCGGATTGACAATATCATTCAACGCGGCTGCAAGCTAGCCGCTCCACTAGCATACAAGCCAAAATTGGGCTAACTATGCACAAGATAATATAGAATTTGCGTACTATGTATCTAAATTGAATCTTGCATTGGTGCCGCCTATCGTGTAGAGTTCAAGATTGTGCGCATAACTCGCAGCGATGAAGCACTAACTATCTGGCATTAAATTCAATTCTAAGGGCCGGGAGCAAATTACAATGGCGTATGTGAACTCCATATCGAGTTATTCAACCAGTGACACGCGTACTAACACTAACAGGGAACTAATAGATCGAGTGCGCTCAGAGCTAACGGAGGTCGAGCTCCAACAACTTGAAGAGTTCGAGTTCAAACATGGTCCAATGTCCCTCATTCAAACGTCAATGAACGAAGGAACTCCGGTGATGATATATTGCCGAAATAATCACAAGCTCCTTGCGAAAGTCAAGGCGTTCGATAGGCATTGCAACTTGATCCTAGAGGATGTGAAGGAACTATGGACGGATACTACAAGAAACAGCAAGGGAAAGGTGATCAAGACCACAGCGAAAGAGCGATTCATAGCGAAATTGTTCTTACGAGGCGACTCTGTGATTTTGGTCTTGAAAGTGTAAGCCGAGAAACTGGCTACTTTCCGTGTGTAGTATTTAGACGAGAATAGATGAAGCAGGTCTGCAGCCTAGCAGCTAGCTAGAGTATACAAGAGAAAAAATCGAGTAGCCATGATTGAAAGCCCTCGAGCCAAAGGCAATTTGGTTTCTGGAGTGAAATGCAGTATCACCCCTTTTTTGTGCAATTTCGGTACCCAGGACTTTTCTGCCAACCAGGTCCCCATCTGACAGAGTAGGGTGTATGGCACGCGCTCGCCAGTACTAATCCAGCTCCACACCATAGTCGTATGAAGCTCAAGCTCCGAACACAGAACATCGAGCTACTACGAAAATGCATAGCGCAGATCAGTGGACTTCGGAAGTTTGTAATCTTGTTGTTTACGCAAGAGCAGCTCCGCGTCATTCTGGTCAACGCGTCCTCGGTCCTTCAGGAACCTCAGATATGGTGTAAGTTCTCCACCAGAAGCCTATTTTCTGAGATAGAGATCCAGAGCCTACTGAACAATCAGATACTGCTCGAGATTAATGTCGATTTACTTCTCCAGGCGTTGCGGAACTTTGACAAGGCAAATAGTGTCGATTTGAGCATACGGCTTCAGCGAAAGGAAGACAACGGCAACCCAAAGGCAACGTACTTGACGTTGTATTACGCAGACATTTCGGCCAATGCTAGTACACTCAACCACACTTTCAGGATTCCAGTCAAGGCGATAAAAGCGTCTAATCCAATATTGACGGAGCCAGAGCTACCGCACGTGGATCTTTTGTTAAAGCTTCCGAAAGAGTTTTCAGCAATATACAAGCGTCTAGAGAAGTTCAAAAACTCAACTGGCCAAGACAGGATGTCCATAGAGGTCGACCAGAGGAACGACGGCTCGCTAAAGTTCATCGTGAACGAGTCGGAAAGACACAGAACCACAATATTCTGGAACGAGAAGCTCGAGATCCAAAACCCTCCCTCGGATTTGGACTCGGAAAGCTTGAGGTCTGCCGCCGCTTTACAAGAACAGGGCGACGGGCTGGTCCATGTCCCCGGTACAGAGGCTTCAAAGGTGTCCGTTCGACTAAAAGACTGGAGAATGGGGTCCAAACTTGTAAGTGCCTGCGAAACAAACTTTCTACTTATAAGCACCAACAATGCATGTGCCCTCCACTGTTTACTAGAGGACACTGAGGATGCTGAAATGGTATACTATATCAGTGGGGTAAAGAACGCTGACCTCATGTCGGATTGAGGGTGGACGCTGCAGTGACGATGCTCCACATTCACATTTTTTTTTACACCTATTTATGCTTCGCTGTCATAACAACGGCGAGTATTCAAGTATTTATTTACAGTCATTCAACCCCAAAATCGTGTGTTGTCAGTTTATTATATTGTGACTCTCTTCAATGAGTGACTCAACGTAGGACATCGCGCGCTATATATTATGACTGTGCTCCATACCTTCACTTTCCTTCGAAACTACGAAATGCAGACATTGGACAGGGCAGAGCCCAATTACTTTGGAGCAGGACCAGCTTTGCTCCCTTCTGACGTGTTGAAGCAAGCAGCTTTGGACTTGTTGACGTACGATGGAGAAGATTTGGGAGTGGGCGAAATTTCACACAGATCCAAGCCTGCCATCAAAATCATTGACGACACCAAGGCAAACTTCACTAAATTGTTGAACATCCCAGACACGCACGAGGTCTTCTTCATGCAAGGCGGCGGAACCTCCGGTTTCTCTTCCATTGCCTACAACTTGATGGCCAGTTATGCAAAGAAGACGGGAAAAAAGGGTAAGGCAGCATATGCCGTGACTGGTGGCTGGTCCAAGAAAGCAGCCGAGGAGGCAAAGAGATTGGGATTTGATGTTGATACCGTGGTCAACACTAAAGACGTGAAGTTCTCCAAAATCCCTCCATACTCGCAATGGGCCCCCATTGACAAAGAAAACACCGCGTACTTGTATGTGTGCGACAACGAGACGGTTCATGGCAATGAGTTTAAGGACGTTCCAGGTCCAGACTACTTGCCAGAGGGCGTGGAGTTGGTCGCAGACATGTCGTCCAACATATTGTCGAAAAAGCTCGATGTTTCCAAGTATGGTCTCATCATGGCTGGTGCCCAGAAGAACGTGGGATTGGCCGGCTTGACGATCTACATCATCAAGAAGTCGTTGCTCGAGCAGAGCAGCGACGACGAGTTGCGGGCGTTGAGCATTCCGTTGGCGCCAATTGCGTTCCACTTCCCGACCGTTGTCGCTAACAACTCAGCGTACAACACCATTCCTATCTCCACGTGCCACATCTTGAAGTTGGTCACGGATAAGCTTCTAGCTTCCGGAGGTGTAGAGGCAATCCAGAATGCCAACGAGCGCAAGGCCGAGCTTTTGTACAGCACTTTGGAGAAATGCCCCAAATTGTTCAACTTGCCCGTGGATGCCGGCTCTCGCTCTAATATGAACGTTGTTTTCACTCTCCCTAACGACGACCTCGAGGCGCAGTTCATCAAGGGCGCTGCTGACGCAAAGTTGACAGGTTTGAAGGGCCACCGGTCGGTTGGCGGAATCAGAGCCTCGCTCTACAATGCTGTTACGGTGGAGAGTGTAGAGAAATTGGTGAGGTACATTGAGCAGTTCGCCAAGGAGCACTGCTAAGTACATTGGTTAGATTCCTCAGTACGCTATACTCTGAACAGTAAGTCGATATATCATTTTACAAGCCGTCGAATTCGTAGTTGTGTTGGCAATGTCTGGCCACTCTAGCCAGAATGCACAAGGTATGTCTGGGTGCAAATTGTGTGCGAACAAAATTTAACTGCTACGAACACCATTGATGGGCACGTTAGTCCGAGGGTTTCAGCGGCTACTACCGACCAGCTCCCCAAGCCGACGTATATGCTCAAGTACACGCTTATGGGCGGCGGTTCCCAAAACCGTCGCTCTCCAAGACAAAAGGATACTTTTGGACAAGGAAGCTCACTTCAAAGCCATCGAAGAGCGCATTGAGAAGATCCCAATAAAAAACTACAGAAACTTTAGCATTGTGGCTCACGTAGACCACGGAAAGTCGACACTTTCTGACAGGTTGCTCGAGCTCACAGGCGTGATCCAGCCTGGCGACGCCAACAAGCAGGTGCTCGACAAATTGGACGTTGAGAGGGAACGCGGCATCACCGTCAAGGCTCAGACGTGTACCATGTTTTACCAGGACCCTGAAACTAAAGAGGACTATCTCTTGCACCTAGTGGACACACCTGGCCACGTTGATTTCCGGGCAGAGGTCTCGCGTTCATACGCCTCGTGCGGAGGTGCTCTTTTGCTAGTGGATGCGTCTCAAGGTGTTCAGGCACAGACAGTGGCCAACTTTTATTTGGCCTACAGCATGGGACTCAAGCTAGTCCCCATAATCAACAAGATAGACTTGGATGCCGCAGACATACCGAGAGCAATGGACCAAGTCGAGTCCACCTTCGAGCTAGACAGGGAGGACTGCGTCTGTGTCAGTGCGAAGACTGGTCTCAACGTGGAACAGATCATCCCCAAACTTATCAAGGAGATCCCGGCTCCCTCCGGAGATGCCGAGAAGCCGCTCAAAGCGCTCCTCGTGGATTCGTGGCACGATCCGTACGTAGGTGTGGTGATGCTAGTCTTTGTCGTGGACGGCAGGATCAAAAAGGGCATGAAGTTGTTGTCAGCTCACAGTAATAGGCGGTACGACGTGAAGGAAGTTGGCGTTATGTACCCCGACAAGACTCCTATGAGCACTATTGGAGCTGGCCAAGTTGCGTACGTCATTCCTGGAATGAGAAACCCCAAAGAAGCTATGATTGGCGACACGTTCTTCCAAAGTGGTAATCATGCCGGACTTGAACCGCTTCCGGGCTTCGAGGAGCCAAAGCCAATGGTCTTCGTCGGTGCGTTTCCTGCGGATGGCGGAGAATTCAAAGTCATGGACGACCACATGGAGCAGTTGGTATTGAATGACAGATCTGTGACGTTGGAGAAGGAAACGTCCTCAGCCTTGGGACTTGGGTGGAGACTCGGGTTTTTGGGCTCTCTTCACTCCTCAGTCTTCAAAGAGCGCTTAGAGAAAGAATACGGCGCCAAAATCATTTTGACCGCCCCTACCGTTCCCTACAAAATAAGATATAAAGACGGGAAAGAAAAGATAGTTGCCAACCCCGACGAATTTCCAGGGTCAGACGCGAGATTCCATGACATCGACATGTACATGGAGCCCTTTGTTGACGCCATCATGACGATCCCCGACGAATACGTGGGCACAGTCATGAGTTTATGTGAGGCAAATCGAGGGATTCAAAAGGACCTCGAGTACCTTACCACCGGCCAAGTTTTGCTCAAGTACGAAATTCCCATGGCACATTTGGTCGAGGACTTTTTCGGGAAGTTGAAGGGTGCAACAAAAGGATATGCTTCCTTGGACTACGAAGACGCTGGATACAAAAAGTCGGATATTGTGAAATTGGAGCTCTGCGTGAACGGCGTGGCACAGGACGCATTGTCTCAAGTTATTCACAGGTCCCAAGTACAGTCTAGGGGGCGAGAGTACGTGATGAGGTTCAAGGAATACTTAAAATCCCAATTGTTTGAGGTGGCCATTCAGGCCAAAGTCAACAACAAAGTGGTCGCAAGAGAGACAATCAAAGCTAGGAGAAAGGACGTGACACAGAGACTTCATGCCGCTGATATATCCAGAAGAAAGAAGTTGTTGGAGAGACAGAAGGAGGGCAAGAAGCAGATGAAGTCAACTGGCCGAGTCAACATCAACCACGAGGCATATCAGGCCTTTTTGAGGCGTTCAGAGTAGAACGTTAGGAAGACAGCGGAAACTTGTACATATTCGACGATCTAGTTACAAAAAGAATAAGAACTGAGTAGAATGAAGGATATCGTATGCTCTCCCTGTGACGGGCTCTGGCCTAAACCAAGAACTTTCTATATACCACGTTGTCAGACTCGTCTGCGTACTTATAGCCCAATTTGTTCAAAAACTCGTAAAACTCGGACTCGTTCGTGTCTTCTGGAATAACGAATCCACAGAGTATCTTTCCCACATCGTTTCCATGGTTTCTGTAGTTGAAAAGTGTGATGTCCCAATTGTCCTTCATTGCTTGCAAAAACCTAGTCAAGGCACCAGGTCTCTCGGGAAACTCAAAAGTGAACAACTTCTCTTTCTGGGTGACCTTCGAGAAATTACACTTGCCTCCTACCAAGTACCTTCCGTGTGTCTTGGCAAGCTCGTCGTTCGAGATATCCACGACTTCGTAGTTGTGCTCGGCGTTAGTCATGGCTTCGATGATGGCAGGCACTTCTTTCTCCTTGTTCACAACATTAAACGAAACGTAGATGTTGGCAGGGTCATTCCCCGTGTATCTGTAGGAGAACTCTGTGATCATTCTTGGGTGGATAATTTGCTGGAGCTTTGCGAACTCGCCGGGCTTCTCAGGGATCGACACCACCATCGAGACCTCTTTTCCTTCGCCGAGAACAGCCCTTTCGCTCACAAAGCGCAACCTGTCGAAGTTCATATTGGCGCCCGACAAAATTGGAATGTAGGTCTTGTTGCGGTGGTCGATAGTCTTGCCCGTAGAGTGGATGTACTTTTTCATGCCAGCGACACCAAGTGCACCGGATGGCTCGACAATCAGTCTGGTGTCCTCGAAAACGTCCTTGATGGCAGCGCACACCTCGTCGGTGGTGACTCTGACGACCTCGTCCACGTATTTCTCACAAAGACGCCACGTCTCGCTACCCATGATTTTCACCGCGGTGCCGTCTGCGAAGACACCCACGGATTCAAGGGTGACTCTCTGGTGTTCCTGCAAAGACTCGTACAACGTGTCGGCGTCGTACGTCTCGACTCCGATGATCTTGACGTGGGGCGCCACCTGCTTCAAGTAAGTGGCCATTCCTGCGATCAAGCCGCCACCACCGACGGGGACAAAAACGGCGTCCAAGTCATCTAGTATCAATTGTCTGGTCAACTCCAAGGCCACGGTTCCCTGACCCGCAATCACATATGGGTGGTCGAATGGTGGGATGTCCGTGAGCCCGTTTTCGCTGCTCAACCTGGAGCACTCCTCTTTTGCCGAGTCGAAGTCGTCGCCATAAAGCACCACTTGCGAGCCCAATCTGCTGACGTTGGAGTACTTGATGGAGGGAGTGGCCGTAGGCATGACGATAGTGGAAGGAATCTTGAGTTTTGCAGCGGAGTACGCCACACCCTGAGCGTGGTTGCCGGCGGAACACGCTATGACTCCGTTCAACGGCCCTTGGGAATGCAACTTCGCTATCATGTTGTATGCTCCGCGCAACTTGAAAGAGAACACCGGGAGCAAATCCTCCCTCTTCAAGAAAACCTTGGCGTTGCATTTGCTCGAGAGGTTCACGGCGTGGCTCAAGGGCGAGCCCGCGTTGTCCACGACGTCGTAGACCCGGGACGTTAAGATCAACTTCAAGTAGTTTGGCTCATCGTTCTCAGTGAAGTCCGTCTCGCATAGCTCGGGGAATTTCGTCCGCAAGTTGGACTGCCACCGGGCGTGCGACAACGCGGCGGCGACATTTCGGCAACGAGCAGCCTTTGGTAGGCTTGCTAATCGCAGAAGCATGCTTATCGGGGCGTATTGTGTTGTGGCCTGTCGGGTTGAAAAATATAACCTCCTCCATCTCCGGTCGCGCTACACTACATTGAGGCTCATGAGTCACCGGGCGCGGTCCCACACAGCAGCGGCCGGGGCCAAAAAAAAAAAAAAAGAAGAAACCGTGTGAATAATGTTACATAAGTTTTACCATATCACTGCCGAGGCCAACGATTGCTGCAGATATGTTTTCAGCGCTGGCGCCGACAATGGCCACTGGGATGCGCGAGGCGAGGGCCTGCTTGGCGTCACAGCGGAGGTTCGCAGCGTGGGCCCCCAGCTCGAGCCTCCCGCATTTTTATCTGCGACGCCATTTCTCTCGGTCAAGTGCCATTCCTCTAGGTCAGATGCCATTCCTCTAGGTCAAGTTGCTGATCTCAAACAAAAAGTCCAGGTAGTCTATGGTGGCAACCCCCGTGAGCTGCTTGTCGTACTGCTTGAAGATGTCCGTCAACTTGCGGAGATACACCAACAGCTCTATGAACGCGTCAAACTTGAGCTTGCCAAGCGCGAGCGAGCCGTCGTCCGTGGTGTCCTTGTTCGCAAACTTCAGGAAGAGATGTAGCACCAAGTCCACGTTGAGCTTGTAGCCAATCTGCTCGATGATCTTCTGGAACTCGCCAAACGAGATGTCTCCGGACTTGTTCACGTCCGCGGCAATGAACAACTTCTTGTACGCGGTCAAGTACTTCCACAACGAGACAAACTGCTCGAAGTTCAAGCCCGAGCCCGAGCCCGAGCCCGAGTTTGTGTTGGTGAAGAGCTTGATCATGAGCCGCACCGTGCTATACTGGAAGCCAGTGTTGTCGAAGTTCATGAGCGCAGATGAGAGCTCCTTCGCCGAGATCCGGCCGGACCGGTTGGTGTCTACGCGCTCGAACGTGGACCTTAGCTCGGCCTCCAAGCGCTGCCTGTTGGCGATTTTCGCCACCTCGTCTACCGACTCGCGCGACCTGTTGTTGCTGCTGGACGGCGGTTTCTTCACCACGTTCGTGCGCGACCCCGACTGCTGCTGCTGCTGCGTGCCAGGGGGGACGCTGGACGAGTGCTGCATCTGCGCCGGTTGCGTGTGTGGCGACTGCAGCTGCTGCAGCTGTTGCGACTGCAGCTGGTAGTGGTTGTTGGAGGAATATGTCTGGTTGGAAGAGTATGCCTGGCTGGGCGCAGGTTGGCTGTAGTGGGGCGCCGAAGAAACGCGCTGGGAATGTTGGTGCTGTGGCAGTGTGTTCAGATACTGCTGCTGGGGCAACGGCTGGCCCGCGTGGCTCTGGGTGGCCAGCGGGTGGGGTGGTGGCGGTGGGAAGTTCAGGTACATGCTCTGGCCCTGGTACTGCGGAGAGGACGAGGACTGCGGCGGCGCTTGGCCCTGGTAATACTGCTGCGGTTGCGGCTGGGTCTGTGGGGCCTGGTATCTTGCCGGCGGGTACTGGTACGCGGACGGCTGGGGCGCG
The DNA here is from genome assembly GCA_030444895.1 of Metschnikowia sp. yHMJ9. Taxonomy (NCBI): domain Eukaryota; kingdom Fungi; phylum Ascomycota; class Pichiomycetes; order Serinales; family Metschnikowiaceae; genus Metschnikowia; species Metschnikowia sp. yHMJ9. The sequence continues at coordinate 104,304 of JAJMQU010000025.1, read as the reverse complement.
TTGTAGGACGCAGAAGCCAGGTGCTGGGCGTATCCAGAAGGCTGGGGCGGGGCGACCTGGTGGGACTGAGGCTGGTACAGCTGGGACCTTTGCGTTCTGCGGCCACCAGACTGCGTCGACGGCGGCGGGATGGTGTACGTGGCCTGCAGAGGCGTGGGGTACATGGGCAAATCATCGGAATTCATGGTGTAGGTGAAGGGCCCGGGGTATGTTTTTCTTGCCAACGCCTTACTGCGCTTGGGTGTACGGCTCGCGGGGGTGGGGTCGTGCAATAGTGCCATATTAGGAAATGCTGTTGAGAACGCTGTGGTGTGCGTGCACAGCGAGACTGAGAGAGGGAGAGAGCCAGGAGGCGTGGAGACAGAAAGTGAGCGAGAGCAGAGTGCGGTGCGTTTTCGGATGGCGACAGCTACTTATTGTAGTTGATTTGCAGCATAAAATTCCACGGTAAGAAGTTTCACCGCGAGATCGTCGCCTTGCGAGCAAGTGCAAGCTGTGCCGCAGCCAGGGCACCGCGCACGCTACGACCGACCACGTAGGATCGGAGAAACAGTTAGCACACAAAAAGAAAAGAAAAAAAAAGAAAAAGAAAAAGAAAAAACTCAAAGCCAAAACGGCCGGAGCTAGGCAGAATCACATCGCTTTTCAACCACGAAAATGCTTGCGATACTTGTGCCCGGTCTCCAGCAATCGCTGAAGCGGCCGTATATGTTCTGCTCCGCGACTGCCTAAATCGCGTTCTGGCGCAGGGCAGAGCTAATACAGGGCGGGCACCCAAACGCAAAACTGCCAGCCCTGCCCGAAGAGCCAAGCTCTGCTTTCCGCCCACTGGCCGCTGGCCGCTGACAAACGCCTCTTAACTTATTTCTTTATTAAAGAGGTACGTGTACATACAAAATTAAACTATCATGATGTGGTGGGAGTAGTCTAATCTCTGGCTCTTCTTCTGTACGAGTCACCGCCGAATCTTCTTTGGTTGTCAGCAGCTGGTCTCTGTCTTTGAGCTGGAGCACCCTTCAATCTGGTCATTGGTAAGATACCCTCTGGGATGTTCAACTCTTGTCTGAGGAAGTCCACACCTTCGTCGGTCAAGGTGTAGTAGTAGTATTGCCAAGAGAACTGAGTGTTGACGTAACCCTTGGAGGTCAAGGACTGCAAGGCCTTGATGACGTACAAGTTTCTGGTGTCAATCTCCTCGTGGGTTGGCTGGTCGAAGTCCTTCTTAGCGACAACAACACCCTCTGTGAATGTTAGTACAGTTTCGAGTACGGCTGGCAATCATTTAAGGCTGCCATTGAATGGCCCGATACGATTTCACGAAGGCCCGATGGCCACGTATCAACTTTCGATTCGACTTTCGAATTCTTGCTTAATGGAGGAGAGTGCCTCTCTCCCATCAAGTGTCTTGAGGCGCGGGGTTGGGGGAACGCAAGCGAGATGGCCAGGCTTGTTTCAGAATGGTTAATGGTTACATACCTTGGAAGAGGTATTGGTGAATCTTCTTTCTGTCTTCCTTTGGAATCAACATGGTGGATTGTTCTGAAGGCTGATAGTATGAGTAGAGGAGAAACGAAAAAATCGGAGGCTACTGGGAAGATTTTTCGCAAAGATGCGTGTGCAGGCGCTCGCGCACAGACATCCACTGGTTCTCGCACGTGCTGAACGCTTACGCCAGGGCGCAAGCCCTGGTTCGCCGCGCACCGGTTCCGGCCAGTCCGCCCTGCGTGGCGCTCGGAGCCAGCCAGCAGAGGGCTACAGCGGGCTGGCGTGGTGTGAACCGAAACGTTAATGTTTGTTTGTGTGTTCGGCCATAGTTTTCAACACTGATCTTTTTTTCATTTCATTTCATTTCATTTCTTTTGTTTTATTTTTTTTCCTGTTTTCAGCAACTGCCGATCGTTCTAGCTGCGACGGTGCGGCTCATCAACAGTGGCCCGGTCGGTGCCTCGCCTGGGCACCCGCAATGCGCTAAGGCGGGCTGGCAGTTTAGAGTAACATCTGGCCAGCCCAAATGCCCATTCGTTTAAGTCCCCGTAATATCTCTGCGCCTTAGAGCCACGGTATTTTCCCCTTCTTCTTTTTTTTTTTTACCAGTTTTCCGCTTATCGTCACTGCGCCAGCTATTGCAACATCGCCTGATAACGGGGAATTCACTCGCAGTCCCTGCGCACACTGATAAGTGAAACACTACAGTGCGTACCCACTGTACCATATTTGCAACATAGTCACGTCCTTGCAAGACAAACCCAACATTTTGCCCCTAAAATTCGGCTACACCGGCTCAGCGACGCATGCGGTCAATCCTAAAGCCTCACCGGCGTAGCGACTCGTCCACGTCGGACCTCAATTCACCGCTAGAAGCCAATGGCACCAAGACTCCGGTGATGAAGTCCAACTCTCCGAAAATACCAGTTTCGGCGAACATGACACCTCCGTTGAACGTTATGGCAGCATCGCAATCGTCTTTGAGCTCGCCCAAGAAGCTCTTGACCCCGATCAAGAAGATGTTCGGCCATCATTCCAAGGTCACCACGCCCACGCAAACGTCCGATGCTCTTAATTCCGTGGTTCTTGGTCATTTTGAGCCCCCAAAGAACCGCAGGATCTTTCAGCGCGACGGGACGTCCTCCGACTTGTCCGACATCCGCAGCTCTGACAACTCGGCGTCATATAGCCGGCACACCAACGCCTCTCCTTCTCTGCATCTGCTTGGACCATTCAGCACCCCCAAGTCTGAAGTTGGTTTGGTGCTAGAAACCGACCCGATGGTGGCTGGCCGTGGCTCGAAGTGTTCCTCCGCCAAGGCGCCATTAAAATCGGGAGGCATGCACATTATTCCCATGAACTCCTCAGATCTCTCGATCAGCAACTCGATAACCAGCGCGCAAGCGCTAGAGACCAAGCACGTCTCGAGCAAGGGCCTCGGAATAGAAAAGGAGGCGCTGTACGAGGCGGACAACGACCTGAAGGGCTCCGACGTATCGTCGCAGTTCTCGTTTGTGAAGGATGTCCGGGGAGGAAGAAACACCTCGGTCAAGTACTACAAAAAACGACCAAGCGAAGCAGATGACAAGGCAGGCACTTCTCATAACTACTTCAGCGTGAACGACATGGACTTTGAAGGAGCCTCTTTCTCCGACTACGACTTTGAGAACAACGGCGCAGCAGAGGATGACATTGACGACGATTTCCCCGAAAACTCGAGTCGCTACAACGATTTCATGGACGACGCGCCAGAACTACCGCCAGATAACTCCAGCCATAACAGCAGACTGTTGCTGCAACCCCAAACAGAAGGTCATCAAATCTCCCCACAGGTCTTGGACTATACTTCGCATATTACTGATTTCAACAGTGGCGACGAAATGACCGCACGTTTGAATTCGCCGGGTTACGGAGACGATTTCCTCGACAACTACCTAGACAGCGCGAAGCTGCCGGTCCTTGGATTGGCTTACGCTTCGCGGCGCCAGCTGGGTGGTGCTGCTACTGAGTTCCATTCAGAATTTGGGGCAAGCTCTGGGCCACGTCAATCGTCTCAGAGTTTTGACTACAACCCTGGAAAGCCTAGCGCTGCGCTACCTCACAGTCAGAAGGCAGAGCTTCCCGAGCAGGAGCGAACAATGCAGAGATCTGACTCGAGGTCAAACATCATGAACACGCTCATGAAGTTGGAGAGCGACGGTCCAAGCGAACGCATTGGAACTCTCCAAAGCCCTGTGAAACTTCACTATGAAGGTGAAATTCTCCCGACCGAGGATGCCAAAGAGGACGCGCGTCTTGATAGAATTAATGTGCAAACGAGCGGATCGGCAGCCGAACCTACCACCAAACGATTGTCGGTCGCGGAGATGTTGTCAACACTCTCAATGTTGGACGTTCAGAGCAAAAATTCAGTTGAGCTGGAGGTATTACCCTCGAAGAATTTCTCGCAAAAAAAGAACTCGTCGTTCAATAACGAGAACTCGGGTGCGAAGAGTGACATTGGAGCTGCTTCAGCCTGCGACGACTCGCTGAAAGCAAGCAGCTTCACGGTATTCGACGAGGATCTCCTTGATGAGGTCAACTTATTGCCGGAGAATTTCGATTTCAACGACGACGTTGATAGCAACTCTACCGAACTAGACGTTCCGAGTTTCTTCAGGTCCAGGTCATACAACCAAAAGCCAAAGAAGTACTTGTATGACAACAACTTCCAAGACAACAAGATTGAGTTAGCCAACAAAGTGGTAACGTTCTACCGATCTAAGAGCTTGGAAGCAACAGTCTATGGGGGATTGAGTCCTACCCGAGGTGCCTCTATTAGGTCTAAAACCTCATTTAATGACGAGGATATCAGCGAGGCCGACGAAGATTCGGACTCCGGCGACCCATTTACGTACGTGCTGCTCGACCAAAAGTTGGGCAGTTTGTCTCATTTTTCGTCCAGCGATTTAACGAGCCAGAGGTCTGCCAACCTTGAGCCTATCACTGAAATCGCCACCCCGAAGATACAATAACGAACGCATTAGGAACAAAACCTCTCACGGGGATACTGCAAAATTTACTCATTTAAGGGACTGCTTGCGTGCCTTGAGGGCCAATTTCTATAAATATTAAGTATGTGTCACGGTTGAGCTTGCTGTCGCATATAGGAAGAAAAGTCGTAATTATCGCTGACCGAATAATCAAAATAGTTACCTTCTTCCTCCCTAATGTTTGGTGTCAATTTTGTAGAGTGTTTGGCTACCTTTTCTTTGATTGATTGAGCGTGCAAGCTCTTCTGACTTCTTTTGTACGCTTGCTCACGCCGTGCGGATGCTAGAGACTTCACCTGAAATTGAGACTCCGAAGAAGTAGCCCAGCTGTCTCTCAGGCAATCGCTGCCGTCGGACACAGTGGAGAGAGCGGAGTGCTTGCGGGCCAACGAGTGCGGCGGGGCAACCTTTGAAGCTTTCATGCTTTGATCAAAGCTGAGACCTTCCCAGTTGGTTAGGTATCTGGAGTAAATACTCAGAAGGTCGTCTCTTACGTCACGTTCATCGTGTCCGTCATCTTCGTCGACCAAAACGACCTCTACTCTCTTACCGTCTCTAGTATTTTCCATCACCGAGCGGTACGACATTGTCGAGTAGTTGCGCTGTACCATGCAAACGTCATATCCCTCCTTGGTCAAGTCGATTACAACGCTCTCGCTATCAGTGGGGTCAGTAGACTCTGTGTGCCTGGCAGTATGACTTGATTGGTAGCTCGAGGCGGTTTCGGAACCAGCGGGAGTGTAGGAGGAGTTGGAAGGTTGCTTATTGCTGATTCTAGAGCTCTGGTAGTAATTAGTCGGTATACCTGGCGTAAAATCCGAGTTGCGCTCCCTAACTGGATCGTGTGATTTGAAGTCAACGCAGTAATTGACACGTTTTGGAGGCTCACTGACTTCAATCTTTAGCTCCTCGTTGTTTTCATTGTTGACCATTCGTAGATTGTTTTGGCTCTCAGGCGGGCTGGAGACGAAAAGTCTAGGAGCAGGTATGTTGTTGTTGATACTGAGAGAGCCAACGCCTTGACCAAGTGCCCTAATATCAGAATTCGACTTAGAACGTCCATGCAAGTTAGGCGAGATGTTTTCTGGCGCTTCCGAGGCGAAGTCGATATTATACATGGATTTGTGCCGAGCATGGCGTATGGGCGAAGAAGTCTTGCGGTTCAACGAATGCGGAGTGCTTGTCAGCTTTTCGGCGCCTGGCACCTTGTTCGAATCCTGCAACTTGTGAAATTGAGAATTAAAAGAGGATTCGCTGTCAGAATCCTCGTGATTATCGCCAAGCATGGAATTGTAAAGTTCTCGAGAGGCTGTGGTTGGGACGCCGAGAGGCTCAATGCCGTTGTCCACCTCCGAATGCTTTCTTTGCGAGAGGGCGCTTTGGGAGGAGTAATCATCCAAATTAGGAATGTGGATTAGTCCATGATGGAAAAAAGAGTTTCTCTTCGCGTTATTAGGTTTCGTTTTCGCATGAGCTTTTCGTTTAGCCTGGAGGTCATTGGTGGAGTTGAATTCATTATTTGGAAAGCAGAAACTCGTTCCGCTTCCTCTGTTGTCATCGAAGAAGGTCTCTTCAGTATCTTTGGCGGAGTCGCTTGACCGTCTCGAGGTGGCAAGCGCCCCAGTCCTCATCATAGACGCGCCTTCACCAATTTCAGCGGATTCTGTGAACTGCTGCCCAGGACGACTATTGCTTGCACTCGGCTCGTTCTTCTCCTGCGCTTCAGACATGTCGCCCAAATCTACATTGTCTTTCTCCTCGGGAACAATGTCCTGATTTGGGGACACAAAGGGCAGATCTAAATGCCCGAGCACGAATGGTGCCTTGCGACTCTGGCTCCTCTCTCGGAGCATGTGATTTGCAACGTTGCTGGAGACGCGTACCTCGCCTTTTGCATTCGGGCTCAGCATGTATGCGTAGTTTAGATTCAATATCTCACCGACAGAGCTGAACGAGCTCACTGAAGACACGTGCGATTCGTCTGAGAAGGTTCTTTTGTCTAGCCTGAGCTCAGATCCCAAGCAAAGATCATGTTGGCGTGGCATAGAGCGTGGAATGCCACTGAACCTTTCTGGCGGTTTGGCGAACTCCTCGGCATTTTGGGTTACGAACACCCGATCTGGCTGCCGTGGGAAATTGGCCGAGTTCGTTGTAAATAGCGCTGTTCCCAGGTGAAGTGCTGGCGCCTCCAGTTCGTCGACAGAAGTATCCGAGCTTTTCGCGGCTGTTTCTGTTGGCGTTGGAGGCTTTCTCCTCAATCGCTTTGGTGTTACAGGGGAAAGGGCCTGACAAGGAGTGGTGACAACTCTTGTGGGCGTCAGCACAGTCGCTGAGAGATCAGACGACGCCATTTTCGGTAGAATCGGTTGAGAGGAAGATAGAGGCAATGAGGGTAAACGTTTTGATGCCGTACTAGACGAACGCGAGTTCCCGGAGCTCGACTTCTCCTCTATCATGCTAAGTTGGTCCAGGGGCTCGCTCATAGTACTGCGGACAAAGTGGGAGATTTTCTTCCTGTTTAGGATCACAGACGGCGGCTTCTCTGGGATGGAGGGGCGAAGCCGGGGACTTCCCTGTGGCTTGGCAGACTCCTCCACAAACTCGTATGTATTTCCAGTGAAAATTAGCTTAGGACAGTGCCTTTTTGGGGTCCCTGGGTTGCTCGTTTTGGGTCCGGACAACCTTGGAGGGAGCTGGATCAGAAAGGGAATTGGAATGGCATAGTTAGCTCTGGCGATGAGAAGCTTCTCTGCAGCAGGAGACTTTGAGAACTCCATCAACTGATCATGACTCAATGACTTTGTGGAGAACAAACTCTCGATCGACGAGTTCGCCGAACGGAAGTCACCTGGAAACTCGGTATGCTTCCGTCGTTCCTTGACTGGAGACGAAGACCTTGCACGGCGTTCTTGCGGCTGCAGTGACCTCCCAAAATCCAAGTTGAGGTCATCGAACGAACGACGAGTGGAAACCATCTATAGCTCAACTAGGTATGCGAAAAAAACGGGCGTAATTGGATACTGGAGAAACTGGATCGTGACTGTTTTTTTCAAATCTTCTATTTCGCTGCCTCAATTGAGGTTGGAGCAAATGTGTGCGGTGGCTGGAGAATAGAGATGCGAATGTGGGGTAAGTTATTGGTTTATTTAGAGTGACGACTTGCTTGAAAACCGCAGCATGGACAATAACTTCTTCACAGTTAAAGCCAAGGTGCCTGACGCATCGAATATATGGCGACTTGGGTGGTTGAGAGCCAAGTTGCCAAAAATAGGGCGGACGCCAGCGAAGTATACGACTCTTGTTTATCATTTGTCCAGGATAGGAAAGCCCAATGCGCACTACAGGCGAAGAATTTTAAGAAACGGGGTGTGCCGCAGTGACGAGAACAGAAGGCGCACTGCACACGGCACGTTGTTTACATTACCAGTGGGGAAGACGAGGTCACTGAACGTGGCTTTGGTATTCTTGGGAGCATGCGGATCGTGCCTCTCTCTCGCCTCGGCACTACTAGGTAGGATCGTATTTCTGTACCTTAATGCATGAGGTGTAAAGCGCGGTACCCTAACTACCGAGCATGTGGTTTTATCGTGGCCCTTTATAGATAGATTCATATACGTTAGCCTTGAGTGCATGTGAGCAGTTTGAAACCGACAAGAAATAATTTATGCCAGGATGCCGATAGTGTCGTGGCTTCTGTACGCAATTGCAAGCTCCGAGAAAGTAGGTAGGTACTCGGAAGCGAGCGCGGTATACCCGGTTGGATCAGCCGCACCCGACCAGGCTGGCATGTACGCAGCACCAGATTTCGCAGTCGTTTCTGTGCTTGTAATCAATACCCCAGTTTTCGCCATCCACTTTCTTTGGAAACAGCAAAAACCAAAGAACAGCAGTATTCTGAAAGTCATCAGAAATTCTTAATGCCTTTCGACAACCAAACGCAGATCCTTACTACGGCCTCCGTGCCCGGATCGCCCGGCGGCATTACTTCGGCGGCTGCAAAATCAGCCCCTGATCCCGGCGCCAGTATTACCGCCGCCGCCGCCGCCGCCTCCAAACCGATACCTAAAAAAAAGGTAGACTCCCCAAAGGTGCCACAACTGAGGCAGTTTGTGAACAAGGTCGGCCTTGCCAGCCTTCCTATCCAGATGGAGAACTCGAGCAAGAGAAAAGGTGCCCAGTTCACCATGATTTTGGCCGGGTGCAGAGGCACAGGTAAGACAACCTTCCTCAACACCCTTATTGGTGAAGATGTGGAGAGGGACAATGTTCCCTGCGCGCCAATGGAGGTTCGAAACAGAAAGTACTACCTCCAGGAAGACAAGTTCAACTTGGATTTGACCGTGGTTGACATGCCTGATTTCGGTGCCAACATCGACAACCAGAACACCTGGCTCCCATTAGTTAAGCACATCGAGTACCAATATCGGTCGTACTTGCAACAGGCCGAGCAGCCAGTTAGAGATCAGTTGAAAGATAACAGGGTCAACGTTTGTGTGTACTTCATTTCGCCCACAAACACAAAGTTAAGCTCTCTTGACATTGAGGCTATGCGTGAAATATCGTCAAGAGTGAGTCTCATTCCCGTGATTGCAAGAAGCGACACCTTGAACAAAGACGAGTTGTACAATTTCAAGTCCATCATCAACGACACCTTGAGAGCGAACGGCATCGAAGTCTGCAAGTATCTCGACGACACGATCACTAGGGAGAAAATCAATACTCACGCTCCATATGCAATCATTGGGTCAAATGTGGTCTACAAAAACCCCGACGGAAAGCTTGTCAGAGCCCGGAAGTATGGCTGGGGTATGGTGGAGGTCGAGAACTCCGAGCACTGTGACTTCGTTCACATTAGAGAGTTACTCATGTCAGAGCATCTTCTTGACTTGATTTCCGCTACCGAAACCCACTATCTCCATTTCAGGCACAGGTTTTTGAAGCAAAGGTTGAACAGCTCTAAGAATGCTGGCGAGAATAATCTGGTTTACTCTGTCCCCGGCGACGAGGAAGGGATTGCGTCTTATCAGATGTTCAAGAAAAGCTTGTCCCTTGATGAAATGGTGATTATGGAGAAATACGGTGCTGAGGACGAAAAGATTAGACAGCAAGCTCAAAGCCACATGGATAAAATCCTCAAGCAACAAGAGGCAAAACTAAAGGAGGTCAAAGCGGCACTTTACGCAAAGCAGAAGATTTACAACGTCGACTTGGAAGAGCATTACAAGGTGGTCAAGCATTTGGAAAGTGAGATCTCAAAGTTGGGTGTTGAGGATAAAGAGGTGATTAGAGAAATCGCACAAAAAGCCGGATTGACTGCCGATGGCCTTCAACCTTCTTTGCAGGCTGATGACGCCCTCTCTGCTTGTTTCACAATCCTGCTGTGAGTCTAAAGTACAAGCCCTAACCCAAAGTGTGCCGCGCACGCGTGCCGCTGTAAAAGTTCGAGAAGAAAAAAAAAGCCTGGTGAAAAAACTCATCAGTCCTCTTCTTCTTCTCCTGAATACCCTGCTAGATCATCTTGCTTTACAAATTTCGATTGAAATAAAGTTTTTATTTGCTTGAGAATAATGGTATGTCCTTCTTGTAGCATTCAACATCAACAGGATGAATATTTTTGATCATTACATGTTTTTTCTGGCATCTCTAATGTTAGGGCTTTTCAGCTCGATGAATACAACCCTTGACAATTATCTGATATTGATTGAGTGAAATAATCTCGGTGAAGACTTTGCAACTAACCAACAAGGAGACTTGAGTAACGCATTCGAAGCTACGTGTGCATCGCTGACTACGGTTCAACCGCACTCGATCCGAGGCGAGAGAATTTGTAGTTAGCAACCGTCCTCTGTGAGTCTGTCTGACTCTTTGATATCCACTATGAGTGCCTGCCCCGTGACTGGTCGTTCTGTAGCTGCCTCACTGTAGAGTTGTAACTTTCTGGGTCTTTTCCTGAGCCCTGTGCTTGACGTATGAAGCTAGATGTGAAGCACGGCATCGTTTTACGGAGCGCTTTGCCGAGGGCACTGGTCTCCTTTGTGACCACCATTCTCCCTAGCAGACGGGCGAAGTAGTTTTCGGCATTATAGACTTTGACATCCGCGTCGTATTTTGGCTTAGTCTTCGTGAGATCGTCCTAAATGTACGCGAAAAAACAGACCAGTGCGGTGAGTTTGCTAGACTTATCTGCGGAGACGATGTCAGAAGATGTCGCCCTCGAGGAGAGTTTCGAAGAGGATGTAGCTAGACTTTCTATAGAACCAGAGAAATCTGCTGCCATGGAAGACGTGAGAAGCGTCAATTTCATCTTGGACCCCACTGCTTTCACCCTAGGTTTGGGAAACATTGAGCGATGGTTTGACCAAGAGTACTTCAACTCCCAGGCTAAAAACCGCTCCGAGAGGATTCACCTCAACTTATACTTGCCCACACATACGTTGCATGAGCTCAATTTGCAGAGACGGGGGCCTATTGTCGGGTTGGCAAAAGCACAGGAGGCGCTTGAATTCATCGAGCAGTTGCTCGAAAAGGAGGAATCGCTTCCCTCTGATTTGGACACTTCCGAGCAGCTGGAGGCGAAATCAGCATCTAGCACGCAAAAGGCAGGGTCTCTTAAGCATAGCTTGATTGTGGAGTATCGCTCGTCTCAGTTCCCACAATGGCACGACTGCCTCAAGTACCAAGTGCGGCAGCCTAGTCCGAGCGAATTCCCGAAGAACGCAAACCACTCCTACTTTGAAGAAATCAACCATTCAGGCGACGGTCCCTTGACTTACAGTGACGACCTCAGCGTACCCATTAGGCTAAGGCACTTGATCAGGTCATGCATATACCTCAGATATAACAACCAGCAAAAACACCACCAGCCCCAGTGGAAATTGGTAACAGAGGACGCCATCACCAGAGTATGGGCCACCAGTTTTGGCGTTGACTGTTTGAACATAAACGAGGCGGAGCTCTTACTCTTCCAGGGAAAAGACGTGACAAGGTTCGAAATCCGGAGCCAGGGCGCCGACTTCTTTGCCGACGCTGACGTCTACCAAACTGACGCGTCCAATTTCCTTCACAGTAAGGTTGATACCACGCTGTATAAGTACACCCCGCTCACTTCAGGCTCCAAGAGCAAAAGAGGAGGAGGAGGTAAGAAAGGTAAAAAGGTGGGCGAGAAGGATGGTACTGGCGAGGCCATTGGTGAGCCAGAGAAAGCGCTTAATCCTTTCAAGGTACGCGGCGGCGTGGCGCAGGAGGACTTCCACATGATCAACTACGCTCCCAGAGAGCTGGGGACTAATCTTGTTGTGTCGAAGTTGAGTGCCAACGACAAGAACGACAAAGCCAAGACGAAACCGCCTAGAAAGAGCAACGGAAGAAAGAAAAAGAAGGCCCAAACGGAAAATAAAGAGGACCGTACGAAAAAGAGCAAGACATAAGGATGGGCTATGTGTTTGAAACCGCCGTGTGTGCTTGAAATCCTCGTAATTGGCTTCAAAGCACCCTGGTCGAGCACACTACTCGTAATCTATGGCATGGCTGCCGCGACTGCGAAAGACGCTAAGAGATTTGGGGTGTACCTAGGCGAGGCCAACAGGACGGACCACGCCATGTAGCCCCAGCCTGAAATATAGTGCCAACTGGAAATATAAAGCAATTTGCACACTTTGTTCTTCTATATAAACGGCCAGTAGTCCCTTGTATTTATATATTTCTTCTGCTTGTGTTCTGCTCCCGGCTTACGCTCGGGCCCACGCCAGCCTGAGACTATCAACACCGCGGGTCGCGCACGACACACGTACTGAAAACGAGGGACGGCTAAGCCAGCCAAACAATCTCCAGTCGAAGGTCGCCGGTCACTTTTGCAATGAACAGGCAGCCAACAAGAGAGGAAGTGCAGCGCTATCTACAGAGATGGCAGCAGCTAAAGGCGCAATACGGACGCGACGCCGTGAACGTGCCCGAGTTTAACCAATTGTCGAAAGTTATTAGCTACATTCAGTCGCAGGCACAGGCACTTCAAAGACAACAACAAATGCAGCGACAGCAGCTGCAGCCGCCGCAGCCCGACCAGGCTCAGCTTCCACACGTCATGCATGGCCAGCAGAATCCCCAGGCTCAGCAATACCAAGCTGTGCCCGGCTCGCTGCAGCAACAGAGCCCGCGGCCGAGCCCAGTGGCCCGGAATGCTCAGTTTCAGGCCCAAGGATCGCCGAACTATCCGGCGCAGATGCAGCAAAGGCGTGTGTCACAGTCTGTTCAGCAGCAGATGCACCAGAAGCAGCCATACATGCCGATGGGTAATGCTATGGCAACTCCGCCAGTCGGGGGAGCTATTGGCGGAGCCTTGAGCAACAATATGAGCGGTATGGGCCCTGTCAATGCCTCGGGCAGCAATATAGGGGCGCTGGTGGTGGGCAAAATTCCCGCAGACGCTCTCGTCGGAGGCGCGAATCTGAATTCGGAGTCTTATGGCATGAATCTCCAGGCGCAAGCCCCGATGTCTCAAATGAACACAATGCAGCACCTGCTCCAGCAGGAATTTTCCCGCCCGGTGTCGAGCATGGGAAACCATGCCGGTGTACCTCCCCAGGGCGTGCCGCCGGCGTTTGGCTCCCCCGAGAGCCCGTTCAGTCCCCTGCAAATTCAGCTCCTCAAACTGCAACATCAGGCTGTGAAGTACTTGTTCAAGAACCAGGGAGCCTTCGCCCCTATTCCTCAAAATATTATAGATCTTGCCTCTAATGAAAGGCTTGCGTTTGCTGGTAACCAAACGAATCCAATCTCCAGTATGGCTGCTCAACCACCCATGCGCTCGGCTGCGCCGTCCGTTGCACCAAATGCGTCTGTTTCGAACTCACAATCACCACAAGTCCAGTACCAGCAGACCCCTTCTGCTGCTGCAATGGCTAGGCCGGGACAATATCCAATGGGTGCTATGAACCAGGCAGCTGACCCCGCATACCAGCCTCCTATCACTCCGCAAGAGGGCCAGGAGCCCAAAAAATTCCCCGGCAAGCGCTCTGCTTCGCAATACAGATCGTCAAGTGCGACGCCGAAAAGCGCGTATGCCCTGGACCCAAGTCTAATACAACCCGTCACTCGACTGCCTAAAACCCCGGTGCCTTTCGACGAGTTGAAAGAAAAAGAAGACTTGTCGAAACAGCTCATACTCCCTGTGTCGCAGCCGGCTGCCCAGGTGGACGCATTTGTGTTGCCTAAGCTACCCGAGCTTGGAAAAGAAGGTCAGATGCCTTACAACGCCATCTACTCCGCGCAAAGCCGTGTCAAAATACCTTCAGTTCTTCCTTACGGCATCAACTTCGAAGACATTGCTAGTACTCGAGAATATCACATTAACTTGCAGATCGATGCCCGGTTGGCGGACTTGAGAAAAGTGATCGAAGAAAACCCCGAGGGCCCACAGGCAGATTTCGCCAAAACTGAGCTCACTAAGCTCGAACTTCTTCCTTATCAAAAAGATATCCGAGGACAGCTTCTTTCTCAGCTTTGGTTCAGCAAATCGCTTCTTCCAAACTCGCACCCAAACTTTTTGGCCAAGTTTCCCGAGCTCTCAGTAGAAAATGTCGTCGCTACAGAGCAGCTTTACAAGCAGCAGTTGTACTCGCGGGTGCAGGCGTTGAATAAGAGACACCAGGAGACGGTCACTAAGATACTCACTTTCAATGCGGAGAAGAAAGAGAAGTTTGCATCACGGAAAGAAAGATTGGAGCGCGTCGCCATCAAGGTCGGCAGTTTCCATTCTCAGACTGCCAAAGAAGAACAGAAAAAGTTGGAGAAAATGGCCAAACAGCGTTTGCAAGCCTTGAAGCTGAATGACGAAGAAGCATACTTGAAGTTGCTTGACCACACTAAGGACACCAGAATCACTCATTTGTTGAAGCAGACAAATCAGTTCTTGGACACCTTGGCCCATGCCGTGCAAAATCAACAACGCGAGTCGCGCCTCAACTCTTCTGAGAACCAAGAAGGCGAACCGGAAGAGACTGAGCCACTTGACGAAGAAAAGAGAGAAAAGGTGGATTACTACCAGGTGGCTCACCGCGTCAAAGAAGAAGTCACGAAGCAGCCAAATATTCTTGTCGGCGGCACTCTCAAGGAATATCAGATCAAAGGTTTGCAATGGATGGTATCGCTATACAACAACCACTTGAATGGTATTTTGGCAGATGAGATGGGTCTTGGTAAGACAATTCAAACCATATCGTTACTCGCTTATCTCACAGAGGTCAAGAAGGTCTCCGGTCCATTTTTAGTCATTGTTCCTCTCTCAACTCTAACGAACTGGAACATAGAATTTGAGAAATGGTGTCCCTCCTTGAGAAAGATCACATACAAAGGAACGCCTGTTCAGAGGAAGGTCATGCAAAACGATATCAGGCAAGGCAATTTTGAGGTCTTGTTGACAACGTTTGAGTACATTATAAAGGACAAGGCTCTTTTGTCTAAGATCAAATGGATCCACATGATTATTGACGAAGGACACAGGATGAAGAATGCGCAGTCTAAGCTTTCCGAGACTTTGACACACTTTTATCACAGCGATTACAGGTTGATTTTGACAGGTACACCGTTGCAGAATAACTTACCTGAGCTTTGGGCTTTGCTCAACTTTGTTTTGCCCAAGATCTTCAATTCTGTGAAGTCGTTTGATGAGTGGTTCAACACACCATTTGCAAACACAGGTGGCCAGGATAAGATCGAATTGAGTGAAGAAGAAACTCTTTTGGTGATCAGAAGGTTGCACAAGGTTTTACGGCCGTTCTTGTTGAGACGTTTGAAGAAAGACGTCGAAAAAGATTTGCCTAATAAGGTTGAGAAAGTTGTCAAATGTAAAATGTCTGCTTTACAGTCGACATTGTACAGAATGATGTTGAAGTTCAATGTTCTTTTTGCGGGAGAGTCGCAAAACGGTAAGAAACCATCCACCATTAAGAATGCGAACAACCAGCTCATGCAATTGAGAAAAATCTGCAATCATCCATTTGTTTATGAAGAAGTTGAAAACCTCATAAATCCGTCTGTGGAGACAAACGACATTATTTGGAGAACATCTGGTAAGTTTGAGTTGTTGGATATCATTCTACCAAAATTCAAAAAGACAGGCCACAGGGTATTAATTTTCTTTCAGATGACCCAAATCATGGACATCATGGAAGACTTTTTACGCTTGCGTGGCATGAAGTACATGCGGTTGGATGGTGGTACTAAGTCTGATGATCGTACAACCCTTTTAAAACTTTTCAATGCGCCCAATTCAGAATACTTCTGCTTTTTGTTGTCTACGAGAGCAGGTGGATTGGGTCTCAATTTGCAGTCTGCTGATACTGTGATTATTTTTGATTCAGATTGGAATCCACATCAAGATCTTCAGGCTCAAGACCGTGCCCATAGAATTGGCCAGAAGAATGAGGTGAGAATCTTGAGGCTCATTACAGAGGACTCGATTGAAGAGATGATTTTGGAGAGAGCAGTTGCAAAATTGGAAATCGATGGCAAAGTCATCCAAGCAGGTAAGTTCGACAATAAGTCGACATCCGAGGAGCAGGAAGCCCTTTTGAGAGCATTGATGGAAAAGGAAGAAGAGAGGAGGCAAAAAATCAGTGAAGAGGATCAAGAAATGGACGACGATGAGTTGAACCAGATCATCGCTAGAAACTCCGACGAGTTAGACGTGTTTCGAGCTTTGGACGCCGAAAGAGCCCTTGCCACTAAAAGAGCTTCTTATCCATCACGCCTCTTTTCCGACCAAGAACTTCCTGACTTTTATAGGAAGGATGCGCAAATGCTTTACAAGACTGATGAGCAGCTTATCGAAGAATACGGAAGAGGAAGCAGAAAACGCAAGATTGCCACTTATGACGACAATTTGACCGAGGAGGAATGGCTCAAGTACATCGATGGAGTTGCATCTGACAGCGAAGGGGACGAGGTGGTGGTCAAAAAGAAAGGCAGGCCCAGAAAGAACGCAGCTCCCAAGAGGCAAGCCTCAGCAGATGTGGAGGACGATGGCTCCGTCAAGCGTCCTCGGCCCAGCGGGCCCTCTGTTAGGGGAAAGAAGTCCAGAGCAGGAAGACCCAGATTGAGGGCACCTTCGAACAGAAGCACACCGACAGTGGACCTCTTGTCGCCCGAGGATCGCGCAACATTGTTAGCACGCACAGAAAAGATCCTCAACGCTTTGCAGGACTACACGCACGAGGACCGGAGACTAAGCGACATATTTTTGGTCAAGCCATCTAGGAAGTTGTATCCGGACTACTATGCTTTAATCAAGCATCCTCTTGCGTTTGACACGGTGAGAAAGAGAATTGGCAACAAAACTTACATGCACATCCGGGAGTTTTTGGAGGATCTCCATCTAATTTTCAGCAACGCCAGGATTTACAACGAGGAAGGTTCCATTGTTTACCGCGATGCTCAAGTCTTGGAGAACTTGGCAATTGATTTGTACAAGCAGGAGTATCTCGAGAGCGCGGAAGAATGGAACAAAACACTTGACTTCCAAGACTTCGACGAGGCCCACCAGCTAAAACCTTTGCTTGCTAGCGGGACAGCTGCAAAGGAGCCTGTGGTGCGAGGAGAGGTAGATCAACCGATGGAGGTTTGACACTGACGGAGGGTTGACACTGGGTGTTTGCTCGTAGAACCTTTAAGTAACATGCAATGAAATACATTAATATTTAGAATTGAATTGAACCTTGCGAAGCTCGAGGGCCATGCCAGAGAGCTCTCGGGGCTCGTAGAGCTCGTGGCTACTGTTGCGGAGAGTATCTAGGTAGCTCCTCGTCGATGTGAGAGTTATTCACAGAGTCGTTAATTGCGCGGTCCACTACCGCAACAAAGTCAAACAAGCCGCCGTCTCGGAAAGTGACTTTACCCTCAAACCACTCGTTTTTGGGAAATCCGTCGAAGGAGTTTTCGGCCGGGTTCAAGAAAAGAAACAGCCAGTGGTTGGGGCCGAACCACGGCGACTTGACGGCGTGCGAGAACTGCGCCGACGGCACGGCAGCGAAGTCAAACACAAACGACTCCACATCTCCCAGGCTCTCGGTTACGTATATGAGTCTGCGGCTGGTCACAAAGATGTGGCCCGCCGCCACTGAAATGTGAATTTTGATTGGAGAAGTAGAGTCCTTCAGAGCGATAGAGAGTGATTGTCTAGACGTGGGGCATCTGGAGAGCAAGGACTCGCCTGGAAGGAGATGGAACGGTAACTGCAGGCCATTCAGTGGGCGGAACAACTGGAGCTTGTTGATAGACATTTCGTGCTAAAAAATAAATAAAATAAAATAAAAAAAGAGCCCTTCGTGAAGCGAGCTACAGTGCGTTTCGTGGAGATCACTAGGTCAGGTATGCGCGCTGCGCGAGGTGAGGTGTGCGATAACGAGATGCCCAACCGTGGGCACCAAGTCTCCGTGCTTTTTTTTTTTTTTTGCGTTTTTTCCCGTTACTATTTGCCAGCAGCCTGTTAGAGTCTTTAACAGTCATCTTTTTCTCCTTTCTTTTCTTTTTTTCTTTTGGCTTCTAGAAGCAGTGCTGCTCTCCCATGTTCTCTTCTTGTTGCACCCACATTAAAGCTATGCGAACCATGCTGCGCTCATGCTGCTGCGCTCGTGCTGCGAACATCGTTCTAGTCTTCTGCACAGTGATGCCCATCTCATCGCTGCCTTTAGTGCCATATGAAGCTTCGGTCGTTTAACCCCGTGCTAAAACCGCATTTTGCGGCGATACCGAGGTCCACACACCAGTATGGGTTCAAAAATATCGCCAGCCCGGATGTGTGCCAGCAATTGCTCGACTCGTTGGACCTCCGAGCGAAGTACCCCAACTCCAAAAGCAGCCTCGACATTGTAGACGTGTTCTCGGGCTACGGCCTACTTTCCACGATGATAAACCACGAGCTACAGCCAAGAAACCACATCGTCATAGACAACACTAAAGACAACCAAATGGTGTGGGAAAAACGCGTGGCGTTGCTCGAGGCCGAAACCGGCAACCGAGAACGGTTCCAGTACTACCCTATGGATGGGTTCTCGTGGCTCACCTACGACAAGCTTTTCAAGGAAATGAAGGTGCTCTCGCCAGCGTTCAAGCCAAGGAGCCAAGTGCACGACGAACTCCTCATCGTGGGCAACTTGACGTCCAACAGAACGGGCGAGAGCCTCTTTGCCCAGTGGATCCAATGCGGCGCGTGCCAAAACTGGCTCCAGAAGTACGGCCGCGTGCGCATGCTCCTCCTCGTGCGGGAGGCGACGACGCTGAAGTTCATGTCTGGGCCGGGGTTCTTGCGGCGGAACCGTGCGGCCTTGAAGCGGGACTTGTACACCGATTCCCGGCTAGTTGCGATCTCGGATGCACTGCTTGACAACATTGGCCTCCCGGGCGACACCTTCGACCCGAACGTGCTAGTCCGCGACCAGCCACTAGTCCTCCCTTCTTCCTCTGTCGTTCCCGCTGGCGGAGACTTGTCCGTTGTGGAGATAGTTCCGCGTGAAGGGTTGGACGGCATCGACGTCAACGCCGTCGACTACCTCACACAGGTTTTGATGTACAGAGCCAACATCCCAGTCGCTGATTCTCTCTACACGATCGCTCCTGGCGCAGCAGAGGATTTGGGCCCCAAATTGCCAGAGAGCATACTCAGAAAAACTTCCCGACACCTCACCAGAGAGGAGTTCCTCAAAATTTTGGAAGTGTACTCCAACTGGGCGTTCAAGCCCTCCGACGAAGACACCATCAGCTTCTTTGCCGACGAGACGAGAAGTTTTTGAGCCGTAAAAATACATTGTACATAAGCATGGAGGACAGCCTCAGCGGTGTGTCCTGAATTCATTCATTCATTCATTTTACATGTTCTTGTTTGTTTTTCTATACTCGTAGTTTGTATCTATGTGCAATTTGTTAAGACCTGTTCCAGTGCTCAGTTCTCCCCGGGGAGCTCGCAGTTAGCAAACAACTCCACGAGCTTGGCACTGTTGAACACGTGTTCCGGTGGAGGGCCGAAATAACCTGCGTTGGGTAGGACTTGGAGTAGCCCATATATAGTGTTGCCCACGAATCCATGCTGCTGCATTGGTTGAGGCGGTTTTGGCGGGACCGAAATCTGGCTTTGGCTGCTGGAGGATGAACCCGAGCCAGCTGCCTCTGGCGAGTAGTTGTCCCTTTTGTTAACTTTGCGGCGCTTTGCAGGGCCCTGCTCCGCCGCATCATCCTCTTCTTCCACGAATTCTTGGAATCCGTGTTCGTCTCCGAAATCGTACTTCGCAATGGCATCGAGCTTGCCTAATTTGTATCTGTCAGCAAACAACGCGAGACTGTCATCCCCAGGAATGTACCGGAGATATCTTTTTTCTAGCGACAAAACCGTTCCGAGATCCAAGAATCTCGCAGCGAACGAAATATACCTCAAAATGATTTTCTTCAAATAGAGTTCGTTCCGCTTGAGCGTTTGCAGCCTCTTTCTTTGTTCAAGAATGTTGATGGTGGGGATCTGGAGCGCCTCCTTGTCGCTAGATATTTCTTTCAATAGATTGGTCACTGCAACCTCAAAGAACACTGTTAAGCTTTCTAAGGTGTTGGTGAGAATCAAGTATTCCAAGTGTTGGAACAAAAACTCGCCGTTCTTTCCGAAAGATTTCATTGCCAAATCGAAAATTTTGTCTGCGGTTTTCTTATTATCTGAGTAAAACTCTATCAACGCGTTCTCCACGTAAAACTCGAAGCCCATTGCCTTAAAATTCTTGCGCTGCTTGAACACCGAGCGCACCTCTTTTATGCCCTGTGAGCGTTTGCACATGGCCATGAGTTTTACATAAACTAACGTAACGGCTTTGCTAAGCTCCTCGAGTTTGTCCTCCAATTTGAGAATGGCAAGTGCGTCAGCCTCGTTGTACTGAATAACTGTGTTGGTCTCAGTTTCTTCCTCATCATCACTGGAAGTACCTTTGGATTCTTTGGTATCCAGGCTGTTTGTCTCGTCTTTTGGCTTCTCGTTCTTCTTTTTGATTTGGTCGATATCGTCTTGAATTTTTGAGTATTTGGCTGTGAGAATCTTGATGAGATTGTTGAAGACCTGTTGAGCTTTGGCGAACGAGTGCTCTTTCTCGTAGACCTCCGCAAGCTGAAACGTCAACAAATAACTTTCTGGGTTTAGTACCAAGCTGTCGTTGAGTATCTCTATACAAGCAACCCGATTGGCTTCTTCGTTTTGCGACAAAAGGTAGTTGGAATAGCGGACCCACAACTCCGGAACAAATGGAAGCATGGAAGTGGCACGCTTGTATACATATTCCGTTCTTCTGCGGAGCTCAAAGTCCTTCAAGTTCAAGCTGTTCTTCTTCTCCAAGTCGAGCCACAGGTACCAGCAAGAAATTTGGTCACTCAAAATTTCATTTGGATCGTTTGCTGGCGAATACGGCACAAGCTTTCTGCGGATAGAGTTCTTGGTAACGTTGTGCCACTCTTTATTCCACGACCGTGCTTCCATGTAGGATGTAGAAAGATCAGCGATGAACTTACTGGCGGAATTAGGGGTCGATACGTCGTTTTCCCATTTGGTGTACGCGGACCAAATGGACTCGATTCTTGTTGTGGGAATCACGAGACATCTTCTATATAGTTTTCGAATCAAATCGTTCTTCTGCTGCTGTTCCCAACTGGAGCCCGGAGTCCAATTCTTGAAGAAGTCCAAGTAATCGGTCCATAGATCGTAGCTTTCCAAGTCCATGCCAACTTTGTTGACCGCGAAGTCAAATGCCAGAACAACCGTGCTCCTTGCTTTTTCGCCCCCAGTGATAACGTCGTTAACACGGCGCACGTACAGCACGTATGTTCGGCAAATCTCAACGTCTGTGGTAATGGGAAGACATTTCGCAAAGAGCGCTTCTACTCTGGAGAAGTCGCCTCTGTTTAGCTCGAAATTGATGTAGTTTCCCCACTGCTTCGCGTCGAACTTGAATATTGAAAGATAGTCGTCAAGCACCGAGCGGACCTGCTCCTCCTTGTCCTTGATGATGACCTGGTCTATGAGCTTTTGCCATTTCGGGTAGTCCAAGCGGTTTGCCTCAACGTCTTCCACAAGCTGGCCGATAATATCTAGGGACAATCTCTCCTTTTTGTCTTTCACAACCATGGCAGAGAACGAGAAAAAAAAGGGGAGGAGTAACGACTTGTCGAGTGATTGTCGTTTCTGCCGCCGGTGGTGGTTCTGTGAGGGTCACCTTGGGGTAGTGCGTGAGCCAAAAGACTACCAGCAGCAACGATACGTAGGACGAGACACAAGACACAACAATAACTGTAAAAATAGTTGTAAATTTGGGTCTGCTAGCTACTCTTAGAGTTCGGTCTCCTGTGAAGTAAAGCACTTTTGTTTTTTGTCCAATCTGTTTGAAGTGCAAGGACTTGTTCGTAAAGCTCGCGTCCTGGGCCATATCGAAATCTTCGCAGCCGAGACACGAGCATTAGTCTCTGCTTCGAGAATCTGCCAAATAGAAAAGACACGAAGCAAAGAGATCGTGCCTGCTGCAAGAACGATACTCTCACGCCCTGTGGCTGAAATATAGACGCTCTCTGTCCACTCTACAATCAAAATTCGCTATCGCACAACAGGAAAACACATCGTGCCCAGCCATGATTGAATTGCATGTGTGGGGAAAAGACGACATATCCATAATAGACCCCGAGTCCAGAGCGGCCGCGTGGCTCCTCGGGCTCCATTTGACACCTCAGGATGTCGAATTCCAGATAGTGACGTCGTCCAACACGAACCTAGCTGATACAGGCCGGCTTCCGCTCTTGAAGGTCACCAGCGAGGGCCTGATATCGAAGTACGAGGGCTACAGCGACATTGTTCGTTACATATGCGATACATATGCCAACGACACGAAGTTCATTCCCGATGGGAGGCTCTCGCCGCACGAGCTGCTCATAAATCTCACGTTGACCAGCTACATCTCCAGCACCCTCGCTAACTTGAACCAGTACAACCTCTTCGTGAAGGCTAAAAACTACGAGCTGTACACGAGGAGGGCGATTCTGTCGTACTTGCCGTTCCCCATGATGTACAATCAGCCGCTAAAGATGTACCACGAAGCTTGTGAGCAGGTCCGCACCGTCGGTTTGGGGGCCACCAAACCTGGATTCTTCGATTTTCAGTCCGGTGGAGAAGTTGCCGACACCGAGTTGGTGAATGCCTCGGACGAAGAAGTCGACGAAGCTGCGCCTGCAATCAGCGCGTTGCACGAAAAAGTCATACTAAGCAAAGAGAAAAGCAAGGCAGCGTTGAGAGAGTCGAAGCAGTCGCTCCGATGCTTACGGCTTTTGCATACGTACGTTCTGCACATCGAGGGCCTTTTCTCTGAGTTGAACCCCGACTCGCCCGTCAAGTTTGCACATTTGTTCCGGCCCAAACGCGTCAGCTCCTCCGAGCTTCTTCTATACTCATACTTTTACTCCTTGACCAACCTGCAACTCCCGGAAAAGTACATTGCACAGTACCTAGAGGGTAACTTCAACGCGTTCTGGAGCTTTGCAAACACGATCGTGGAGGCGTTCAACAAGTCGTTGGACAGAGACAATTTCCGGCGTGCACGAGGCGCCGAGGTGCCCAGCCTCTGGAACGAGGTTGCGTACGCCGCGGGCGTGATTAAGTACTAAGCATTTGATTAGACCAAGCTTTTAAAGCTTTTAATTAGACTAAGCTTTTAATTAGACTTTGGTCCATTGCCCGTCTTTTCTACGTCAAATGCTTCTCTACATCAGAAGCATTACGTTCGTGTGCCCTCTCTACATGTACAGTCAGTCGCAGTGGTAAAGCGCACTACAGTACTGGGCCATCGCAGGCGTTACCCGCATCCTGCCCTCGCATAAGTAGCACGAAAAAGTGGCACAGGCTCTACTCTGCATGGGCAATTCAGCATAGTTTCATTGCAAATTTTCTGTGCTTGTAATGTTGGAATCTTTTGCCCGAGATCAACTGGTGCATGCCGAAAGGGTATCGGATCCGACAGTGGACCCCGAGCTTTACTGCCTTTTCTGGAGTCATCAACATAGGCTCGCTACGCCCGAGCCTCGTAGAGCGTAAAACACCAGCGAGCCAAAGCACAGACCTGGAACCAGGCAACTATGAAACAGCCAGATGACAATATAATACAGCCAGGCGAACGTGCTAGTCCAGATAGGTTTTTTCCTTGTAGGGCGTATTCCGCCAGCCGCCATATCCGGCCGTGTTGTCGCTCTGCGGCCAGGCGCGACTCGTGCCGACACGCAGAATAACAGTCTCTCGGCCAGCGCAGTTCTCACCCAAGTGCAACACAATGAAGGTGCTGGGCCTTCTATTGGTAAGCGTGCTTCTGTTTGCAGGCGCAACCGCCTCTGTTACCCTGGTAGCCAGCGTCGATGCTGTGGCCACGGACGGCCCGCGTCTCGAGAAAAGATTCAAGGACGTCATTGTCAACAAAGACTACAAAGAGATGCAGCTGTTGAAAATGTACGGCAGCCAGACGGCGGCGCCCACATTGAAGCCGTGGAAGCGGACGATCTACGGCAGCAAGGTCGAAATTGTGACGCCCACAGTGGTGGCGGGCGTGACGTTCAGCGCCAAACCTCCGGCCACCACCAACGGCTTGGAACCGTGGATCTCGTTGAACAAGGACGGATCGCCAAAGACAATCAAGCCCAAGATGAAGAACGGCGAGATCAAGAACAAGTCGCCAGACTACGGCACGTGGTTCCAGACGGCCACCACGATCCAGTACAACAAGCAGCAGTTGCAGGCGCACAACATGGCGGACGACGAGATCTTCTACGAGGAAACGTTCATCGAGGAGGACCTCACGTACCGGCTGTTGAACCCGGTGTTGCGGTGCACGCCAGAAGGCTACAAGATGAAGGGCATGGGCAAGGACAAGAGCCCCGAGCCCTTCTGCTTCCCTCGCGACAACACCCGGTTGTACCAGGACCACACGTACTTCATCACCTGGTACTACAGGTTCTTCGACGACTCCGTGAAGAACGTCAAGTTGCATTTGTCTTATGTCAAGGAGAGCTTGCGGCATAAGGGCACGAAAAGGGACACTGTGGTGGACGCGGCCGGCGACGAAGCAGCCAAGCAGAAGCGGTCCACCATCATGGAGCTCGGCGGGTCTTTGGGCAAGACGTCGTTTTTCACCTCGGAATGGATTCCAAAGGAGGAGGGCTTGTTGGCGTTGGACATCGACGCGGCTTGGCTCGATGGCGAGTACTACAAGAAGGTGTTGATCACGCTCCAGCCGGACAACGTGTCGTTGGAGGAGTTTGACCACATGTCGAACTTCCTTGTCGTTGAGTTTGCGCAAAAGCCAAAGGTGGCGAAAGGACACCAAGAAGACATCAAGGCGACCGAGGAGAGGCAGAGGATGAAGGCGCTCTACGGAGATGACTACGACATCGAGGAGGGCATCGACTACGAGAAGTACATGATAATTGTGACGATGCCGACCTGCGTGTTGGTTGCCGTGGTGCTAATGTGGCTCTTTGTTCGCTACAACAGCAGAGACCATGACTTGTCGTTCTTGAAAAAGGTCAAGTTTGCCAAGAGAAAGAGATCGAAGTTGCCTTTCAGCAGGAAGAAGAAGGAGAGCAAGTACACCGAGCTACCACAATGGGACGGTCCCAAGGCCGATTGAAGGAGCGAAACCGGATCGGGCCCACCCCGGGACTTGAGCGCGTATATACGCCGTTTTTAGCATAGACGTTTAACTTGAACAAAAATACCTTGAGCAGCTATCGCTCGAGGCTTTCGCCTCAGATCGCGCGCTTGCTGCTGCGAGGGTGCAAACGAACGAGCGGACCTGCACCGTCCCAGGCACCTGTGTGGTTGTGAAGTGACATGGCACTAGTACAGCGTGGTGTTCCAATCTAAAATTGCTGCTCCTTGAATATTACTTTTCTTCTCTTTCCTGATCAATCTGGCCATAAGAGGTGTCATTTTGTGCCTGCTGATTTTTGGCTGAAGAACTATCGCGACCCCCATTGCTGCCACTTGACAAATTGCGCTGACCAAGAGAAGCCTTACAAATACCATCCCATCCAGCGGTCAAAGACATGTTGGAATGGCACCGTGATTTCTCCCAGGGCTGGTACCTCACGTGCCTCTCCTCGATCCTCTGTGCCCTGGGCTGCTTCATTATCTACTTGGATAATGTATACTACTGGTTGCTCCCCAAGTCGATCACCTCCAGATACCCTTTCCACTTGAAGGAGAACTATGCGTTCATGAATGGTTCTCTTGGCTTCAGTTGCGGCTGCTTGTTGGTCACAGCGCTCTACAGGCTCTTGCCTGAAGCCTTGTCGTACTTTAAGCAAGGTGGAGATGCGCATAACCCGAATGTGGTGCTCGTAATATCTTTTATCGGCGGCATTTTGGCCTGCGTTTGCTTCAACCAGGGCATGCACCTCCTCACGACGGAGTCGGTGGTCCACTGCTCTCACGATGGGGAAAACAAGATGGAGGAGGTCTCGCTGAGCGAGTTGGACTCCTCGGCGGAACTGGAAGGTAACGATGTTCAGGCGAAAACTGCTCCGCAAGACCACGAGCATGAGGCCGATTCCGTGCCTGTTTCGGAGCCCGAGACCTACTTTGGTGCGCGAGCGCATACCCACACTGAGTGCCACAGCTCCACGAAAGACGTTCCGAACGGTTCGTCTGAGACGCCTCTTTCCACTGACCCAACTGCCTTACTGCACGTTTCTGCAGACGATTTAGAGCGTCAGCCGCTAATCGCCCGCAAGAAATCTACGGGGTTTTTGCATCTTTTGACCCGTACCTCGTCGCATGAGAAGCTTCTTGGAGAGTGCAAAGGGTACTCGTCCGCAGAGAGGTGTTTGCACAATCGGAACGGGCGGCTCCATTTTTGTGAGATACCCGAGTTGGGCCAATGCTGCTCCGGTGACCATGGTCGTGGGGAAGACCATACGGGCCACCGCCACGAAGAACATGATCCCTCTGCGGACTACGGTGCCGATGGAGAAGCACATTCGCGTCCTCGCCACCATTCGCATCCACACTCCCACCACATGTCGGAGGAGCACCACCACCATCATGTTACACTGCCGTTCTCTCGGCTTTTGCTCATTGGCGTGCAGACAATCTTCGCCATAACGCTCCACAAGTTGCCAGAGGGCTTTATCACGTACGTGACCTCAGAAACAGACCCACAGCTTGGGCTTTCGATATTTTTGAGTTTGTTGATCCACAACTACACCGAAGGTTTTCTGATGTGCTTGCCTCTCTACTACTCTTTTGGAGACGTTCGGTGGCGGAAGTTGAAGGCCGTGAGTATCAGTGCGACACTTGGAGGTCTTTCGCAGCCATTGGGTGCTCTCATTGGAGTGCTCTTCATGAACCACTACGGCAACGACAACTTTGACGTTGACAAGTTGAACTTTGTTTTCGGCGTCTCGATGGCTGTGACTAGTGGGTTTCTAGTTGTCATTGCCTTATCGATGTATGGTTCGTCGGTGTCTTTCAGCGGGCTGCCCAACTTTGTTCTCCTATGGTGCTTAGTTGGAATGTGCACGATCTGTGTTCTGACGCTCTTTACAAGTCACTGATTTTTTTTATTTTACAAGTCACTGATGTGTCTCAAGCCACTGACGTGTCACTACGGGTACTTAGCTAGGATAGATGTAATAGTCATGCATATTTCAGTTGCACCTGTAAAAGCGCATTACACTAGAGGGGGGTTGAAAACAGCGATATAGCCCAGCCTGCGGAGAAAAAATATTTTACGCTCCGCTGAGCAGACTTGACTTCAACGAGCTCAGCATAAACGCGTACGCAGATAACAAAAGCGCCAAGTGTCCCGAAACTGATATAATCCAGGCTCGCACCACAGCGTTGTTCTGCTTTGGTAGCGCGCACGGGCAGCGTAAAAACAGCAATTCGCGCCAGCAAGCGGTTGGCGCACTACATCGATTCTTTTTTCCTTCAGGGAGTGGCTAGTCTCCTCTGCTTCAACGACTATTCTTTTCTACCAAACCAGCTCATTTTGAGGACATTCTTGTTTATTACTTTGCATCTATCTCAAGCTTGCTGCACTATATCACCACCCTTCCGAAATAGCGCACTACGAACAGTCTTGGGTTCAAGATGATGGTACACGAGATACCCATACAAGCACACCAGAAAGCTACCGCTGGCAGCAAGACAAGAAAGCACAAACCTGTACCTCAACCGAAGAACCTGTCACACGATGGCAAGCACTCCCAGAAAAAGGAGAAGATTAACACGGGGAAGGCGCCCCAGTTGCCAAATGGAGAGAAGCCTGATTTCGGCGGGTCCGAGCACAAAAGAGACCATAGCCAGAAGGCCGGAGGCGCTAAGGGCTCCAAGAACAGCCTGAGCACCAAGAACAGCAGTGGAAAGAAAAGCGGTGCCCCTTTGGCAGTCGCAAATCCAAATGCCCCAAACTCTGCCCCAAACTCCCAGCTGAGTGACGGCGACAGGTACGCGGGCTCCTCCTTCCACTCGTCTCCGGAAGCTTTGGCTTTGCCCAAGCCGTCGTTTGCCGGCAGCTCACCCAGCACGAAGCTTCACGAAATGGCACCCCGCCAGTCTGTGCCTGGTAGCCAGGGTGCCCCTCAGGATGTGTACCGCATGGCACCTGCTTTTGTCTACCCGGGGATCCCCTCAAACGGCCCACCGAGGTACCCTGTGACGGCATATCCTCAGTCCGCATTGCACCCGGGGCTCAACTATAATGCCAGCCAGGACTACATCAATTACCCGCCTGTTGGCGTTCCCCATGTGCCTGTGCCAATGCAGTCCTTCCCATTCCACCAAACCCCTCCGCACATTGCACCCCCACAACAAGCGTTTCCCCAGTCTCAGACGCAAGTCAACTACCATCAGGGTGGTCAGAGAATCACCTTCAATGACTTGTTGGGATCGTCGAAACAATGAATGCGATACGATGAATGCACTACTTTACGACATATACCTTGGTTGTGCCTCATTTGTGGGCCAGCGCAAAGAACGCCGCTTCATTTCAGTTCTCCGCGTGTCATGAACGCATCGCCACGTCGTGATGCTATTTCAGCCTTTTTTTTTTTTCTGAGAGAGGCCGGGCCCAGATGATACTCGCCACATAATGTTCCGTTCGCCTGCTTTTCAAACACATCCCTTTCCTCTTTTTTTTTTTTAATTTTTTTTTTTTTTTTTTTTTTTTTTTTTTTTTTTTTTTTTTTTTTTTTTTTTTTTTTTTTTTTTTTTTTTTTTTTTTTTTTATAGCTATTCTTTTCTTTTTTTTTTCAATTTTCTCTCTATATAAGTCGTTTATATAAATGGTTTAGAGTTTGAAGCTTCAGAGTTGGCACCCTAGTTCGAAAGGTAGCCTTTTTTGTATACGAGAGTGCGTTTTTGGGAAGAAGTCAAAAGACGACGCCGCGATGTGACGCGAGTACTGCCATTTGTGAGAGTATCCACAGTCCTAACCTGCGACGGAAAAATAGACACGCTCGGAATTTTCGACTCGTCTGACAGCATAACCTACTATGAAAGCATCCATTGCGGATCCCGGGACTTTGACACATTCCCCCTCGTATTGACGCTTTTAACTGCAGATCCGCAGCTGCCGGGGCCGCAACGCGGCGTAACCACTATAGCAGTATGCACTAGGCGCGCGAAAGCCGTGCTCGAACTAGTATAAAATCTGGTCAGACATAGACGCAAGGAGCTTTTTTTTTGCCGAGACAACTTATAAAGATCTCATAGACATTGCGCTTGGACATACGTAAAGCGCCTCCGGCTGTGCCTCTAGATCTCCCTACCGGACATACGCGTTTGAATAACTGCCTATCGCCACTGTAACCCAAAAGCCGGTCTAGTCCCAGTTGTATCCAGCGCCCCATCATGAAGGGAAAGGAATTGAGAATAGTGTCGCTTTTGACGCTCGACATCGTGTTCTTCTTGTTGGAGGCCATCATCGGCTACACCGTTCACTCTTTGGCGTTGATTGCCGACTCCTTCCACATGTTGAACGACATCATTTCGCTTTTCATTGCCCTCTGGGCTGTGCGGGTCAAACAGTCGAAGCCAGCGGATGGCGACTACACCTACGGCTGGCAGCGGGCCGAGATCATCGGCGCGTTGGTCAATGCCGTGTTTTTATTGGCACTCTGCTTCACTATCGTGATCGAGGCCATCCAGCGTTTCTTCAGTCCTCCAGAGATCTCCAACCCGCAACTTGTGTTGATCGTAGGCTGCTGTGGCTTGGCCAGCAATATTGCCGGCTTGTTCTTGTTCCACGAACACGGCCATTCGCACGGCGGCGGCCACTCGCACGCCGAGGGCCTGGGCGGGGCCTCTCACTCGCATAGCCACGCTAACTCCGTGGAGCATCTTGAGGAGGGCATCGGTGACGCTTTTGCCGAGCGCAACAGCTCGAGCGGCAGCATCTCCGAGTTCATGCCTGACGCAGTGGTCGACAGATACAACGAGAGGACACACTTGCTCACAGGCAACAAAGAGGCCAAGGCGAAAAAGCTGAAGTCGATGAACATGGAGGGCGTGTTTTTGCACGTGTTGGGCGACGCCATGGGCAACATTGGTGTCATAATCACCGCGTTGTTCATCTGGAAGACGAATTTCTCCTGGAAGTTCTACTCGGACCCTCTTGTGTCCTTGATGATCACGTTGATCATCTTCTCGTCCGCCTTGCCGTTGTGCCGCAGGGCTTGTAAGATCTTGTTACAGGCGACCCCACAAAATCTAGACACTAACCAGATTGTCGAGGAAATCACCCTTTTGGCCTCCATCAAGTCCATTCACGACTTCCACGTTTGGAACTTGGACGAGGACTTCCTCGTGGCGTCGATTCACATTGAGTTGAACGAGCACACTCCGGAGTCTAACGTTCACGACTCCAAGGGCGACGGCCGCATAGATAAAACCGCATTCATTGAAACCGTGGCGCAAGTTAGGGAGATTCTCCTCAAGTACGGTATCAGCAGTGTCACGATCCAGCCCGAATTCGGCTCCAAGAAAGTCAACTCTATTTACGGAGTCAACCCTCACCATTCCGTATGTGAGTAATGAGGACTTCTACGGCTCTTTCCGTCCAAACAATTTTCATAAGTATTGCTATGTCATATATAAATAACTCCTAGTTATAAACAGGGTTCTGATGAGATGAAGTGAAGTGGTATACTGCCTTGCAGAGTAGCGGATTCATGTATTGTATTCGATGTGCTATTGGCGGACAATCGTCTAACATGAGTTCGCATTCGGGATTTTATGGTTCCGATCAGGAGATGATATCCTTGAGGTAGATGGTCCTATAGGCGACCTTTTTGACGTAGTACTTGTTGTGTTGCTGTTCCTTATGCTTGCTTCTGCCCTTGAAGAGAGTGAATCCGCTCTTGGCCGAGCCTGAGCTGAGTATTGACGCGTTGTCTGCAGCCATTCCTGACTTCTGGTACCCTGAAGGTCCGTAAACGCTAGGTGCAGCAACACCTCTCACATCTAGAGATGTGATTCTTCTGGTGCTTCCCAAGGAAGGTGCGATAGAAGGCGCCTGGTGGGAAGAAGCACGACGAGAAGTAACGTGCAGCGTTTGCGTGTGACGACGGTGCGAGCGCTTTTCTGGAACGGCAGTACTCTTTTCAAGCCCACTGGTCTGCACTGCAATCGGAGGAGAAATCGTTTTCTGAGACGTCTGCGACGTTGAAGAAGAAGACGAACCGAAGAAGCTGCTGAGTTTCTTGCGGAAGGACGATTTCTCCGAAGACGACAGTTGTGCGGAAGAAGCCTTCGAGGACTTCGTGCTGCTGCAAATAGTAGACTTGTCTGACTTGACGGCCTTGCTTGGGCTGATAACCTTGTTCACCTTGAGCTCCTTCGGCGGCGTCTGGACCGTGTTGATTGCGATTTCGCTCTGGTGGCGACGTGGCAAGGAGTAGACGTTCACTGACTCGTTGTCCTTTGGAGGGACTGGGAAGGTGACAGCAGAAACCACGTTCTCCGGGTGGTTGTAGCCCAAGTCGTTCATCTCCTTTTTCAAGACGTAGCTGCTTCTCATAAAGCCTATCGATGCACGCTGACCGCTGCTTCTGGAGATCAATGATGGAACAGAATTCAGGTACGCATTGAAAGTGTAAGGACTAGCGTACTGTTCAGTGTTGCTCTGGAACTGCGACGTGTTTGTAGCACTCTGGTAAGTCTTGGGACTCTTCTCGTGAACAGAGTGGCCTGTACCCGAGGAGATAGAAGACTTGTAGTCCAGGTGATGCAACGAGAACGACGAGGCGCGAGAAGAGTTCGCTTCGTCCTCTGACAGCTTCCTACCAGCGGACGTGTTTTCATTGGAGTACGTCGATTCCTCGTCATCCTCAGACTCAGCAATTGGAGCCAATCCCTTGATACCGAAGCTGTTAGAGTCGAAAACCGCGGGACGGTGGTCAGTGTTTGACCTGAAGTTCATCTCCTCTTCGTCTTCCATGAGAAGGTGGTCCTCAACATCACTGATTGGGCTCTCGCACGAGCCAGTGGAAACAGACCAGTCTGGCTTTTCCATGTTGAGACTCATGTCAGAAGGCACTCTCTTGTGAGATCTGCGACGTGGGTCAAAAGTACCTTGGGAAGTCTTCTCCTGGGGTAAAGAAGCATCCAGGCCGTAGCCCAACTCATGAAGCTGGTGAAGGGAGTTTCTTCTGTGGGATCTGGGGGTCAAGGTGGGCTCTGGCTCACTTTGAGTCGAGGCAACAGAATAGAGAGAAGGAGAAGACGAGAGCGAGGCAGGGACTGGCACACACACAGTAGACTTGGAGGACTCATTCATGCTTCTGCGGAAACCTTTGTACTTCTCGTTGCTTCCGAGGTTGATGTTGATAGTGTTTGAGTCACCAGCGACGCTTGGCTTGCTCTTGAAAGCTGGCACAGGCGAGGAAAACGACTTGAAGTTCAAGGGCTTGATGTCCTCGTGCTGTACCCCAACAGGAGCAACTTCCTCTTGCACAGCAGGAGCTTCGTCGACCTCGCTCATAATCTGCTGAGGCTCAAACTCGGAGATGTCGTGCAGTAAGATGCAGTTAGCAAGGTAGATGTAAACTTTGATCCACAAAGTTTCCAAACCAGCGTGGAATTTCTCAGCTCCCAACACCTGGCGCAATGTCTTGATGATTACAGCACCCATAGGCTCCAAGTAAGACAAACCAAGTCTCACAACAGATGGGTTCTCCTGGATGAACGCATCCATACATTCAGCGAGAATCCGTGGCTTGTCTAAGTACATCATGATGAATTTGAGAATGTCAGCGAATTGTGCCTCTTGCCCTTTCAAGTCAGTCTTGTTCTTGAAGACATTTCTGACTTCTTCGTCAGCTTCCATCAAGTTAGCAAACAACTTCTTGACGAAGTTCTGGTCATCGAAGTGATTTATGGCCATGACATCAGCCCACGAGCTTCTGACGTGAATCTGGTCAGCCCTGCTTAAAACCAAAGTTGTCATTTTGTGTTCAAAATCACTCAATTATCGCTAGAGTTTAGGCAAAATCGAAAGATATAAGTTGATGGGTATCCGCCTAAAACTGAGAGAAAAAGTCGAGTATTTTGATATATTCCTAATAGGAAAATCGTTTTTCGTTTTATATCATCCGTGCTGTTCCAACTTTACTGTTCTTGGTTACTCTGGAACTGTCCCGACTAGGCAATTTGGGGACATAAAATTACCGTACCTGGCATCTTTAGGTGTAGATTTTTGCACAGCTCAATCACGATACCCAAAAGGGGAAAGACCCTAGAACCGCTGTGTGCACTTCTGGGGCCATTGTCTTTACCGCATCAGGCAATTACCGTGCGTCGATCCTTCGACAGGCAATTTTGCAATCATAAGCGCGCATGACTCCGGCTCGCTAGCTTGTGCTAGGGCTGTGCCTAGGCGTTCCTGAGGCTAAAAAGTAACGCCTGAAATAGCGCATCCAGGCTAATGCACGAGCCTTTTGGGTGCTTTTTGAACTATAGGAGGCGACGTTGTAAAATAAAAAGGTTTCATGTGTACGCAGGATGTATGGATACTTGACAGGACGATGAGGGGGAAATTGGCAGAAACAGCCGGAATTTCACCAGTCCGATCTATCTCACCTTGGGCTTGCTGCTGTCTGCACGCATTTCCGCCTTCTCGGATATCTATAATCTCAAATACATTATTTTATCACGGTACATACTGTGTATCCCTTTGATACACTCTCCTGGTGCCTGCTAAATAAAAAAAAAAGAATAAACCCATGCTATTGCCTTTCGGTTTGCCCCGAAGATAGGTCCTCGGTCGAACAGAGAATTTCCGTGTTACCAACGCGGTACGATTTGGTCTCTGTTGGTCCGTCGACCCAAGTCTCCGCCTTTTGTAGTTGTTCGTTGAACACCGAGGTCAAACGGCCAATCATCTCCAAAGACTCTCTTGCGAAGCAGATGGCTTGTGTAGAAGCTTTCAGAGAGGATGGAACTTTTTGCGAAACTTGCACCGGCAAATTCGATATGATTTCTCTGATGGTGCTTCTCAATCTCATTTCATCACTTTCGCCGTTTTCTTTGTCTGCGGGTCCCTCAACACTGAACGAGCTGGGACGGAAATTGGATATCAAATGCACAATCTTCTTCACCGTGGCAACAATCTCGTTGCTTGTCTCTTGAGCCTCCACCGGAACGTTTGTGGGCAGAGGAGTGAGCTCGCCGGACGAAAATGTCGTTGCGTCTGCACTACTGAGCTCCTTCGAAGACAAGGACGGAGAATTTATGGCCCGCGTCTCCTCCGCATCGTCCACAACATCCTCCTTGAACTTTTCCTGAAGCTCGTTGACTTTGGAGCCGATGCTGTCGTTGGCAAGTTTTAGGATGTGCAAGCAAAACTTGATGCGGCGTTTAATTTCGAGCTTGTCCAGCCGCTTATCTTGTAGCCGTCTCTTTTTTGTGCGGGCACGCTCCTCGAGCCTTTCCTGGTGAATGCTGTTGAGGTTGACCCCGATCTTGTTGATGACTGGTATTGCCGCCTTCTCAACGATCGCAGCGGCGTAATTGAAGGATGCATAGTTTCTCTTGGACGTTTCGTAATAGCTAACAGCGTTGGTAACCAACGGATGCTTAGAAATGGTGTTCACCAGCTGCACAATCGGGTGAAACTGCTGGTCCTCATGGATCGATGTGGGCGATAACGGAGAAGAAATCGCCGGAGTATCGGGGTGATCGTCGTATGATGGTGGTGATGCTGATGTGGTAAGAGTAGCGAGAACGTGCGCAGCCGAAACCAAATCTTGGTCTCCGCCTGTGCTTCTTTCGCTAGGCGATGGAGACATTTCGCTGAGAAGGGAGCCTTCGTCGTCCATCGAGTCAGACAACTTTCTCTTGAGTTGCGTTGACGACGACATTTCGTTGTATTATTTGCGGTTTTAAAGACTGCGACGGAGTTCCACCAGGTCAGTCCGAGTACGCAGGGGCGGAGATGAAATAAAAATAAAGAAAGCTGGTGATGCTGTCGTGATGCGAGGAACTCTGCTCAAAAGACAAGAACTCTCTTTTGGTCTTGGCTGGCTGGGGTCCTGGCAACAACGGACGTAATACAGTTTTATATTTCCTGGCAGCGAGGAAATCATGTGAAAACCGCGGGTGAAGCGCAGTATCACGAGACAGAATCACATGCCCCGTGGGCCAACGAGACAAGCCCGCCACAAACATGCACGCTGCATTCTTATCTATTTAGCACGGCCGCTGGTGCAGAATACAGCTCTGTATCATGGACATAAACAACGTAAAGACAAACAAAAAAAAACTGCCACCGTGGTGGTTTCTCGTAGGCACATCGGTCTGTCTGGCCGTTATGGGATCAAAAACGGACGAGCACGCACGACCCCGACTGAGGGGACGGCTCAACCTACTCAAACTTTTTCGTGCATGCACGAAATGATTCCATGCGCGCTAGATTCGGAATGAGCCAGATCGATTTAGTCAGATGGACGTATCATTCCCCCAGCGCGCCGCAGCCGGCGCAGCTTCATTTCGGAGCCGAAAACTTGACCGCCTTCTGTTCTGCCGCGCGACCGGAGACGTCAACCACCCTCGGCTCCGTAGAGCCGACGGTGAACCATTTGCGGTTTGGGACGTAGACCGGGTGAATTTTCTTTTTCTTGGAGTCGACACTGGGCGGGCTGACGGCAGAGCTCGTCCGCGGATCGAACAGCGGACCCACTGGTGTTTTTTGTTTCATCTTTGTAAGTAGGTACTGCTTCATCTGCGCGCGGCCCACATCGGATGAGATGTCGAAGGACGGCTTTTCTGATTTTTTTACCTCGAGCCCTTCCACAGCATCGGCCTTGTAGCTTAATTTGCTCGCTGACGCCATGCCTGCGCTAGACAGAGCGAAGTGCTCCTCTCTCGGGTTGGGGACTGTATTGGCATTTTCGTCTACTGGTGCGCCCTCGTTAACTGGGCGGACTTGGCTGGTTCTGAGAGAAGCTGGGTTTGACCCGGTCACCATAAACCTTTCTCTCAAGCTAAGACACGCCGAGGGCGCCAAGTTTGGGCCAGAAGAGCGACATTCCCCCTCGGGGAAATTGTTGTTTAGGTCACAGCCCGCCAGTCGCTCTGCCTGGCAGTCTGGATTGGCCGCGCCGTTTCCGCGTGCTGCGCTTACCTCTTTTGCACCCACGGCAGAAGCAGCGCGCAAGGCCCTCGGGGCGGACTGCGACAACGCGGGCCACGTACCAGGCTTACGTACCGAGGAGGGGGGTTCGTCGCTAGGTTGGAAGGGAGAAGAACCGAATTTCGAAAGTGTCGCCGTGACGCTGTTCAACCGCAGAACGACGGTTTTGGCCGCGTACTTTGCGTTGAATGAGCGAAAGGGTGCGCCGTGGTCGAAGTAGCCTAGCGCCAAATACGCACACATAGGCAAGAGTGAAACGAGGCACGCAGCGAAAAAGCTCCACAGCAGGCAGCTCCGGGGGCGGGCGGGTGCAACATCGTTGACCTTTTCCGCCAAGTGAAAGCACCTCTGCACGTCTAACAAAAGCTTCGTTTCGTGCAACTGCTGTTTGTCTGCCTGCAGAAGGCAAGACAGAGCGACTTGGTAGGAAAGGGTAGAAAGCGCCGGTTTGGCCAGGTGCAAAAGGGCGCTTTTATACTTGGCCAAGCATTGGCGGGCAGCTTGCGTGTCGGAGCAGGAGAGCAAGTTCTGGAAGGCAGGCGAGTCCTCGACTATAAACAGGGAGTCGTCTTTTTGGAACCGCAAGGCGGCAAAGAGGGTGCAAACAGAGAAAACAGCCAAAATTAGACTTCTAGACATGGCGGGAACGAGGTATGGAAACAAGTTTGATTTTTGGAATATCCAGTCACCTTCGGAAAGCGAAAAGCTTGTTTTTTTTTGTATTTGGTGTTAATTATTCACGTTTAAGGCGAGAAGTTGTGGTGACGTTTGTTAGTGAGTGGGCGAGAGCGCACGAGAACTGGTCTCTCGGGTGCTGCCACAAACACGAGCGTCGGCAAGTCCGCAGCGAGAAGCGAAAAACTTGGCCGCCAGGCGAGAGATGCTTGGGCCGAGGGAAAAACGTCAGAACTCGCACACCACATACCGGTGAATCCTACTACATCAGGCGAGATCTACGCAAGATTGCCACCAATTAGCAGCGTCCAGATGCCCGCAACCCGAAGCCTCTTCCACGTGAAGTGGCTTGAGCGCCAAGAAATAGGGGTTCGAAGTGGAGCACGGGATCTGAGCGAGAAAGGGAAGAACTTGCAAACCTGAAGAGCGCAGATACCCAGCCACTAACGTCCATTGACAGGCTGTTCACACGCGAAACAGTGCAAATACTGGCAGACCGCCAAGACCACACACGCACTGTCTCGACGATAAGATAAGATCTCGCAATTTCGTTCTCCGTCAGGCACCATCCTGCACATAAACGCGCGGTCACTCTTGCTGTGGAGACGCAGTATAAGACGAGCACACCCAGCCTGAGTTCGCGGTCCAAACCATGGCTCTCGATCCCAGAAACGACCCAAACAACCAGCCCGTCGTTCCCGACGGCTGGACGGCAAAGTTTGACGACAAGTACAAAACCTGGTTCTACGTGAATTTGGACACCAAACAGTCCCAATGGGAGGCTCCCGCCGGCGCCACAGCCGGAAATGACGGCACTAAGGGAAGCCCGCCACCGTACAACGCGCAGCAAACCGGCGGAGCCAGAAACCTGACCTCGCAGACGTTCAGCGGACATCCGCAGCAGAGCTACGGAGCACCGTACCAGCAGGGCCAACAGGGCTACGGCCAGCAACAAGGCTACGGCCAGCCACAGGGCTACATGGCGTACCCACAACAGATGCCGCAGCAGTACTACCAACAGCCATACCAGCAGCAGTACCAGCAGCAGCAGGGGCGGTCTAGCAGGTTCGGTGGTGCCGGCGGCATGGCTATGGGCGCAGGGGCGGGGCTTCTAGGCGGACTTCTCATTTCTGACATGATATACGACTCGCATGACTACGGCGGGGGAGGCTACGACGGCGGCCCAGGCGGTTACGATGGTGGCGGAGGAGATTTCGGTGGCGGAGGGGACTTTGGCGGTGGAGGTGATTTTGGTGGCGGAGGCTTCTGAGAGGCGCGGTGCGGGCCGAAGGTAAGGCCCGATTTTCGCATGACAGGCTATATCGTAGTTAGAAACAAAATACAGCAGAGTTAGAGACCACATCGGCGCTAGAAGGGCAACAGAGAGAAAGGCAACAGAAGATCTGAACGCCAAGTCTGCTTTAGCAGATTATACCACGTGCAGTATCTTTTGCTGCTGCCTGTCCCGTCCCGCACAGCGCGAGCAGCAACACCAGCAGCACCAGCAGCACTGCAGCACAGCAGCACCACCCACCCGCGCACCCGTACATCTCCACCAACCAAATGCGAGAGAAAAAGATTACCGAAACTTCTCCTAACACAACCAGACCCCAACATGAGGTTCACCAGAGTGTTGAGACAGGTCGAGGACGTCCTCGTGAAGTCGGCCACGGGCTACCCCATCGGCTTGACCGGATACTACCAGCACCCGGCTCCCAGACCCGCGTTGATCGCCTTGTACACTCACACCTTGCGTATTTTGGAGAAGGAGTTCCCCAAGGAGTCTGTCTACAGACAGTCGGTAGAGAGCATGACGAAAAACAGATTGAAGATCGTCGAGGAGAATGAAGTGCACGAGCAGATCGAGAACCAGATCGGCGGCGGCTTGATCGAGGAGATTGTCGTGCAGGCAAACGACGAGTTGACCTTGGCCAGAGAATTGGGCAAGCTAAAGGTGTGGGAGGAGTTGGAGGAGAAGCCGTTGCCTGACCAGTGGGTTTACTTCGGGAAGAAGGTTTGAAGAGCGACGACGACAAGGTGAGACGAAACAGCATATTACCAAATACATACTAAATGTCAATACATACGAATGCCAATACATACAAATGCCTATACATACCAACGTCAGAAATACCAGATGCCAGGTTTTGAAAGACAGACACAAGTACAAAACAACCAATCAGCACGCTGTGTTGCACCCAGCTTCACAAGCCAAGCATAGAATGTATATTATTCGTACATCGAATTCGGCTAGAAACTTACAACATTATCCGAAGAGACACCCAGTCAATGGCCTCAGCTCACGCACAACTTCAACAACACGAGCTCTGGAAGCCCCCGCTGCTCTTCGAAACGTCCACACCAGTGGAGTTCTGCTGCGGCTCGAGGTCCACGTGCTTGTCCTGGATGATGCCAGCTAACTCGTAGAAAATTGAGTCCACGTTGTCGTTTGTTTTGGCCGACACCTCCAAGAACAGAACATTCAACTTCGACGCCAACTGCTGGCCCTGTTCTTTGGAAACCTGCCTGTTGGCCTCGTCATCGTTCTTGTTGCCAACCAAAAAGATCTGTGCGTCGTCGTTGGCGTGCTGGGTGACGGTCTCAAACCAGTTTTCTACATTCTCAAATGTGCGGGCGTCCGTGACGTCGTAAATCAACACGATGCCCATGGCTCCTCTATAATACGCGGTCGTGATGGTCCGGAATCTCTCCTGGCCGGCAGTGTCCCAGACCTGCAACTTGATTTTCTTGCCTTTGCTCTCGATAGTTCTGATTTTGAAGTCGATACCAATGGTCGTGATGAACGACGGGTTGAACTTGTCCTCGACAAAGCGCAATAACAAACACGACTTGCCGACGCCGGAGTCGCCGACGAGGAGCAATTTCATGATCATGTCATATGACCTAGATGGGGCTTTTCCGCTCATTGTTAGGTGTCTGTTGCACGAGGGGGTGGGGGTGTGCGAGTCGGGGTATTTGATGATATCCTTCTTATTCTCTTCGCTCCGCAAGTGTGGGGGCTGTTTTGAAAACTGAGAGATGTGTTAAATTCCAAAGAGCGACGGTTGGATTCTGCTGGGTCGGCGGAGGCTGAAGCGTGTTCCGAGAAGGGGAGCGGGCAAACTGGCTCGTACCAATATGCGCGAGACGTGACTGATTCATGAATTCCGCCATATAGGCCGGAATTATACAGACCTGTAAACCTGGCGAAAACCGTTTGGATTCAGTGTGTTTTTCGACGGTTCCAAGACCGGAGAGGCTCTTTGGCGCCGCATGGCCTATATAATTGCGCCACTCACTTCGCTTAGAGCTTAGTACACATTAACTGTAATTATTCATCTGGCTTATTCTATATTCCTCTTGTGTG
Source organism: Metschnikowia sp. yHMJ9 (assembly GCA_030444895.1). Taxonomy (NCBI): domain Eukaryota; kingdom Fungi; phylum Ascomycota; class Pichiomycetes; order Serinales; family Metschnikowiaceae; genus Metschnikowia; species Metschnikowia sp. yHMJ9. The sequence goes on along the minus strand of JAJMQU010000025.1, from coordinate 64,066 downwards.
TGCGCGCGCTACAAGAAGACTTCAGCATTTATCTCCACAGACGACGCAGCATACGGGATCTCAAAGTGGCCCAAAACCTCGGGGTGCAACACTCCAATGGCGCCGATGTGCTGTGGCTCGGCGTTCTCCGAGCTCCTGAAGAAAACCTTCGCTCCCCTGCCCGGGAAGAACGTAGCATTGTCCTTGTCCTCCTCGATCCAGTAGCCTCTCCGCTTGTCCTCCTTCGCGTTCTCTATCCAGGGCGTTCTCAACGTCTGCATGATCTTGCCCAACAAGCCTTGCACGAACTCGAAACCCGAGGTCTTGCCCGCGTAGATCGCCGACCAGTTTCTCTGGTTGAACGCGCCTCTCTCCAACTCCGGGTTTTTGAGCACAATGTCGCCACACTCAAACACCTTGATGGGCAACGAGTGCTTTCTGTTCTCCTTGATGGTCTTGAGGACACCTGGTAGCAACGTGGTGCGCACGACCTGGTATTCGAAGGTCTTGGGGTTCTCCAACTTCACCGCCTCCTTGTTGTTGTCGACCTGCCTCAAGAACTTGAAGTTTTCGTCGTGCGAGCACAACGTCAACGGCAACACTTCCAAGTAGCCGGCCTGCGCAGAGGCGATTCTGATGATGTCGCCCACCTTGTTGATAGGCAACGCGGCAGCAACAAGCGAATCGCTCTGCGCCTTGGTCTTCTTCAAGTTGTTGAAGCCGTACCCAATGGCTGCGTCCTCCATGATATCACACTCGTGCAAGATGTCGGGCCTAGTGATCGGAACCTCGACCTCGAGCAGCTTGCCGTCCGCAGACTTGGCTTTCAAGGACATTCTCTTCAACAACTTGGCGATTTCGTCACCGGAGTACTTCAACCCCAAGCACGAGTTGATGTATTCGATGCTCGCCTCGAACTTTCTTGGCAGAATGTCCGGACAAACTCTGTCTTGCGCGTTGTGCGGGGACTCGATCTGGACGGGCTCGATCTCAAATTTGGTCTTGGAGTACGTGGAGAACATCGCAACCATCTGGTTAATCACGATGTCCGTCTTGGTCTTATCCGTACCTGTGACCTCAATGAAGATGTTTTTGGTGTTCAAAGTAATCTTGGAGTGGTTCGAGTTGATAATCGGCGGCAACGAACACACGGTCCTGTTTGCGTCGTAGATCACAGGGTACACTGGGGAATCTCTGACAATATGCAAATACTTGCCCAAGTTCTTGTCCTTGTCGTAGAACTCCATCAACTCGGCACCGTCCATCACCTTCTCCTGGTTCAAAGGCGCAAACTTGATCTCCTTAGGCGACAAAGCCTCGTAGGTGAAAGGCGGAGTCAAAGTGTCCAAATCGTGGGTACCGATGGCCACCAAAGTTCGGTTGCGGCACAAGTTCGTGTGCAACTTGTCTTGCAACGCGATGAAGGACGCATAGCGCCGCTCGTCGAACTCAACGCCCCTCAAAACCGCAGCAGCAGCGTAGGGTCTTATCTGTTCCGTGGACTTGGCGATGGTCATCTTAATCTCAGGCGTGGAAGGCTTCAACGTGAACTCAGCGGCCTCGCTTCTGCCCAAGAACTCGTTGAGCGCTTGCGCAATTCCCTCAATACACAACATGTCGTATCTGTTGGCGGGCACTTCGATTTTCAACTGGGGCCGTTCGTCCCCTACGCATTCTTCGGTGGTGTCCTCGTCTAGCTCGATTCCAAAGTCGAAACAAAGCTCGTCAAATTCTTGAGTGGTGTACTCTCTGCCCAAGAGCTTGTAGAGGTCGGCCTTGTCCACTGGGATGGTAGGCATTTTGTGTTCTTATTCGTGAATATGACTCTCGCAGGTTGAAAATCTATGACAAAAATTTGGTTACTCATGTTAGTGACCGCAGTTACGCTCGCTCGCGGTGCCGACGGTAAACGTGGGAACACCACCTCCAGGCTTTGCGTCGGACCCGAGGCCACACAGAGAAAAAAAAGAAAAAAGAACAAAGCAGCAGCTCTTCTCACGAATTGACGTGTCGTGTGTTGAGGCTTCGAGGACTCTGGTGGAATTTTTTGTGGTGCGGTGAAAAGCTACGCATAGTGAAACTCTCATGCTGACGTGTATTGGCGTGGACAACGCTTATTGACTGATTTTGCCCTTTAGTGTCGCGAACTTGTCCCCGAAGCTCTTCATTACCGTTTGCTCGTAGCTCTCCTCCTCCATATCCTCATTGACACGGCGTTGAGGCACGTCTGCTTCTCTGTCTTGCCTCAACTCCGCGAGCTTTGCCTCAGACGCCTCGTTCCCCACCTTTTCAATGTCTTCAACCTCGTGCAAAAGGGCACTCACATCAAAGACATTTTCCGCGGCGTGAACTGGCTCATCACTTCTTCTGGTGCCGGTAGTCTGGTAGTTCGTCAAGTCCTCGTTGTACTCGGCAAACCTGTCTTCGGATTCTGCTGTAGGGTTCTTCTCTGACTCGTCATATATATCCCACCAGTTCTTTTGCTTTGGCTTGAACCAGTCCTTCCACGAGCTCTGCTTAACGTTTTCCTCTTGCTGCTCTTTCTCCATCTTTGCTCTTGCTTCGTCGAACTCGCTGAGCAACTTCCGCTGTCTCTCTCGTTGCTCGAGGTCAGGCTCCTCGATTTCTGCGAACTCCTCACTGAAAATTTCCCAGTCAAGGGCCTTCAAGATTTTTGGAATTGCCTTTCTGTACGCCATGTGGCCCTCCACGTACTCGGTGCAGTCAAAATTGGTAACGCCGGGAATGTTTTCAATGGGAGACAAGCCACTCACGGTCAGCAAGCCTCCTCCCGTAGCTCTGAAAAGATAGCCAAGAATCCAATCGTTTCTGGAGTATCCGTTGATAAAGCTCCCGCTCACCACCGACCTTGCGAGGGTGATCTGGTCGTACTTTACGGTAGCGGGGTTTCCGAGAAGTACGACATTTTCTATGAGACCGTAGCCCCCACGATTTGCCAATTCTATCAAGCACGAGTAAATGACACGCGACCCAAGCGAAAAGCCGACAAGCGTGATAGGGCGAACTCCCATGTTTCCTGAGATAAGCGTGTCTGCAAGGATTTTCCCCGCTTTCCACGCCCTGTCCAAAGAGACGCTCCACGGGTTATCTAGAAGGTATGATAGCTTCGAAAGTAATACCGGCAATTGAATGGCAGACATCAAGGCGCCCAAGATGGTGGCACCCAAGATTTGCTGGATTGAGCTGGTCAATGCCTCGGAGGCGAGGATGCCAATTGTCTGGCCCATGGATTTTAACATTTCCGGTTCCCACAATAAGGAGAACATGTCCCCCATGACAGGATCCACCGTAGAAAATGGAAGTCTGACATCATCCATTTCACCGTTCATCCAGCCAGAAACCGTCACAATCAAATTTGACCGCTTGTTGTTATGGAGCGGCTTGAACTCGAAAGTGTTCACTTCGCCCATCCGTCTAGCACCAGCTTTGTTGCCGACTTTTGCTCCAATGGCCACGCCTCCCGACGTGATGGCCACGCTACCTCCCACTCCAGCTAGAAATCCACTTGTTCCCGAAATACCGACAGTGGTGAGGCCAGCAGCCAAACCAGCACCAATCACAGGAGCGAGGAGGCCCATAGAGAGCCCGATGGCCAACGAGCCGCCCAAGGTTGCCAACCCTATGTAAGCAAGGCGCTTTCTCTGGTTTTTCTGGATATGCTTCTCGATGAACAGCCGATCGTTCAACTTATCATCTCTGTTCTCGATGGTCTTGTTGCTGGTGTCCATTTCTAGACTTTCCACTAGTCTCCGTTCAAACTGGCGGATCTCCAAGTCCTCTATGCCCATTTTGGACGAGAACTTGAGTAGTAGAGTTCTGGACCTACTGTCGTAGTACCCATCGCTCAAGAGAAGCAAGAACAAATCGCAGACTAGCACCCATCGGAGGTCAAAGCCTTCTATTGTGTCTCCCAAATGCGATTTTCTGAGGTCTGTGAGGAGTAGGCTCTTGAGGAGATCCTCACTCTCCACGCCGTGTGCGCTCAAGCTGTCAATCATCTTCTTTTCTGCGCCGTCAATCAGGAGATGGTCGAAGAGTTTGGACATAATGTACATGGTCCAGTTTGCGAAGTTCTTCTGGCTGACGTTTAGCTTCCTCGCGACTTTGACGCCCGTCTTTTGGTTGAGCAACGCCAACTCAGTGGCCATCTCGACGGATATGAGCTTGATTATGCCGATGTATGCAAACTTCTGAGAGTCGGCCAACATGCCTTTCGTGCCACTGAGAGCTTCGTCTGAGTCGAGGTTCTCCACTTCGTCGTCAAACTCCTCCTCGTCGTCATCCGCGTCGCTCTTGTGCGTCGGCTGCGGCAGACTCTTGAAAAGGAAGTCCGTCTTCTTGTCGAGGGTCGCGTACTTGAGGAGCTGCTCCTCAGTATCGATCTTTGTGTACTCGCGTCTGTTGTTGGAGTCAAACACCCCGAAACCCTGTTCGCGCTCGAACTCTAGGTTTCCCATTTCGTCGTAGTAGTTTTCCTCCGTAACCTTCTTCATGGGGCCCCAGCCTGCGGTGCCCGAACTGAAAATATCTTCTTCTTCGCGAGGCGAAGCAACAGTTTCCGGCTGCGCTGCCGTTGCATCCGGCCCAGGAAGCGCTTCTTCGTTTGTCTGAGAATCGTCACTCCGCCTCCAGGTCATGTCAACTTCCTTCATTACGTCGTCTGAATTCGTGCCTGTAGCGGCCAAGTCGAACTCCACAAAGTGCTGGCCGGGCTCTTGTTCCTCGGCCGACGCCGAGTCGAAGCTCTGAGTGTTTCCTCCGTGGTGCTCCGGCTCTTCGTCTGGAACCGTATCTGGGGCAGGCAACTGGGGAAGATGGCCCAAGCTGGTCTTGGATGCGCCGTGCGAGCCGCTGTGGGACTTTGTGCGTGCATAGCCAAAACCTACGGCGTCGCTGCCGGGAGAGGAACTCATGCCGTGGTGGTTTGGTGGTGTTTTAGTGGCGTGGTTGTATTGCCGGTAGGGTCGTGATACGCGGCCCGGCAGCTGATCTCCACACTGGAGTGCGCCTGGGCCAGTGCGCACCTGGACTTACTACAGGGCTGGAGAACACAGTAGAAAGAGAGAAAGAGAGAAAGAGAGAAAGAGAGAAAGAGAGAAAGAGAGAAAGAGAGAAAGAGAGAAAGAGAAGAAAGAGAAGACAAAAAAATGCAGCACCGCAGTTTCAGTGTTTAGAGCCGTCAGCGTTTAGGATGTTTAGTCTTGGATCCTTCAGAAGTTAAGGTGTTTTGTTATTCGGGATGAGTGGTGCCAATTGCTAGACTGGTGCTCAGAGCAATGGGGCTAGGGCCCGTGGTGCGCGTGCTAGTGAATTGGCAAGCTGCAGCGCTCTCTACTGCCTCACGGCGTGAAAGCGTGGTCTAATTATGCGGTATGTTTTCTAGTTCCTTTAAAGTTTAACTAACTGTTTGCTTACAGCTTTAACTTCCTTTTCTTTTGCTGTCTCTCGTCCCATTTTTTTTTTCTCTGTGTTCCTCGTACTTTCGCTGTAGTTCATGCTCACCTAGAACAGTGCGGAGAGGGCCAGCTAGCAGTGGCCCGCCCCACCACTACAGAACACGCTCACACGCAAAAAAGCTCAATAGCAAAAACACAGCAACAACTCAACTCAACAGCCACAGAACAACTACAGCCCCAGTCCAAAGCAGTAAAATCACCCGGAAAATTCCCTCACGCTAAGGTTATCTGGGGTGCGTCTCCTCCAGATTGCGGCCGGCCGCCTTTTTTTGCCATTGCGCGTGCACTACGTCCATCACCTCGCTCGCGTCTCTTTACCCACCAGTGCAACTACTCCTACTGCAGAGCTCAATGCCGGACAAATCCCCCGATCTGGACGTCACGCTGTCCTCGGAATCCAACCCCTCGGAGTTGATTGGCCGCTCGCCAGCCTCCCCCGTCGATCACATCGCGTCGTCCTCCAGGAGCACACCTTCCTCGACAATGGAGGATGCCGCCGCACGCAGAGAGGAACTCGGTCCCCGAGACTTGGTGAAAATCCGTCAGAAATGGAACTCAATGCTTAACACGGTGCCCCAGGACGGCGACGCGTGGTACGTGGTGCCCAGCGCGTTCCTCGACACCATTTTGCACTCGTCCCATCCCGAAACGCTTGCGCAATTGCTTGAGTTGGTCGGCCGGTTGGACTGCTCGCCCATAGTTAACGAGAACGGCAGCTTGAAGGACGACGGAGACGACACCACGCTCTTCACGCACATCCCGCCCGAGCTTTTCCACAACTTGGTGTCCGTGTTTGGGCTCAAGGGCGACCCTGTCATCCGAAATATGCTATTGGAGGCAGATGGCTCCATCGTGTTGGAGAAGACCCCGCCGTTTTTCGTGGTCCACACTGTGTCGGACACCCCGACGCCGTCCAGAGCGCTCAACCACTCCGACCGCCTCTCCGAGCACAGCCGCTGCTCGTTTTCGCTCTCTCAGTCCCGGACGTTTGAGCACTTGGTCAATGCCATCCAGACGTGTATGTTCAAGGCGAAGAAAATGAACATAAGAGTGTGGTTTATCTCCTCCAGCAACGTAGAAGAACTACCTCCCGCCATTCCCGTGTCAGTGTTCATCAACGCTATCGACGAAAAGAAGTTGGTGGCGCCAGGCATCATGTCCACAACCTTGCGAAGCCAAGGCATCCGCTCCAGCCGCATCCACATCGCGGTCGAAAACATGAACAAGACCACCCGCAGGTTTCCGGTAGACCAGGCGCTTCTAAACTACAATCTGGACGCTTTCAGCCTCGACACGCTTTACAAGTCCGGCGGGAATCTCGGCTTGTCCAACTTGGGCAACACCTGCTATATGAACTCTGCCTTGCAGTGCCTCGTCCATATCCAAGAGGTCAACAACTACTTCTACTTCGGCTTGCACGAGCAAGAGTTGAACAAGACGAACCCCTTGGGGAATAACGGCGATGTGGCTATTGCGTTTTCCAACTTGCTCCACAAGCTCTTTGATGCCTCCTCGCTGGCGTCCACGTCGGTCGCCCCACGAGAGTTCAAATACACGATTGGCCGCTACTCGTCCATGTTCCATGGCTATCAACAACAAGACTCGCAGGAGTTTCTAAGCTGGTTATTAGACGCACTCCACGAGGATCTCAATCGCATTTACAACAAGCCGTACCTAGAAAAGCCCGAGCTCAAGGATGAGGACATTGGAAACCCGGAAGCGATCCTACAGCTCGCGAATACCTGCTGGGATCAGTACAAGCAGAGAAACGACTCGATTATCGTGGATCTTTTCACAGGGCTCTACCAGTCCACGCTCATCTGTCCTGAATGCTCCAAGCAATCGGTCACATTTGACCCCTTCAACGACTTGACTCTACCCCTCCCCGTCAACAATAAGTGGTTTCACACGTTTACTGTCGTGGACTTGTCGGACACACCCAAGCACCCTTCTGTGTTTCGGCTCGAAGTCGAGCTCATGGTGACATCGAAATACGGGGATTTAGTCCACTATCTCAGTGAGTTTCTTCAAGTGCCAGAGCACCATCTATTTCTATTTGAGATTTTCCGCAATTACTTCTACAAAAACTTCCAGGATGGTAACAGGACAAGCAAGTTTTTACCTGTCAGTGACATGATTAGCGAGAGCGACATCATTGTCGCTTACATCATTCCTCACGACCCCTTGAAAGATTTAATCGTTCCAATTATTAACATCGTCCCTAATGAAGACAGGTCTTACAACCTTTCGGAGCCGTTCGGGATTCCATTGTTTATTGTGCTAGAAAAGGAGAAAGAAGCCGCCAGTTTTGGAACAATCAGAAGAAAAGTTGAGCATGCGGTCAAGCTCTTGACCAATCTGGACTTAGAGGCCAAGTATCTGGAGATTAAGGGCACGCATTCTCGCGAATACTTTTCGTCGAGCGACTTTCCACTCTTAAAAAAGCCAAGAAAGCACGGGGATGCGGAAGAGTCCGAGACTCATGCTATGGATGACGACAGTTACGACTCAGATGTCTCTCTCGCTCATCCGGAGGTCAGTGCCGCATTTGGATTTGAGATAAAGTATTTTGACGAAGGTACAAGCCCCAAAGGAAAAGCTGTTGGTAGAGGAGTCAAATCAAGATTCATGTCGCAGCACGACGCACCCTCTTCAAGTGCTCTTCACCTACCGTCAGGCAGACCTCGCTTCAACAACTTGGACCCCTTGGCGAGCAAGTTGCCTGTCTTGAAGCAGAACTACTACCATTATCCGGAGTATTCGTCTAAGTTGAAAGCAGAGTTTAAATACTCTGACCTCAAGGCTCCAGAAGACAAACCAGAAGATCAGGCGTCAGACTCGTCAGACAAAGGTAGGGAAACACCCTCAAGCCGCGACGAGCAGCTCGCCGAATTGAAGATAGACACCGTACCTCCCGCCATAATTGGCGACGACGATGACAATGAAAGCGACACCAATTGGGACAACGTGGTTCCTCCATTTGCGTCTGCTGATCATCTAGCTCCCCTGAGTGATATAGATCGCGATGTTGCCAGCGAGGTTCACAGTTCTGAGGACGAATCCGTTCCACGGGTGACTGAAAACCATCCAAAGCTCATATCGGCGAAGACCATGCTAGTCATCGAATGGGACTACTCGGTATTTTGTCAGTTCTTCAGTGACACAGTGCATCAAGCCTGGGTAGACCCTGCAACAGTGTCAAATCCGAAAGTTGAAGAGAGCAAACGAGTTTTGAACAGGCAGCAGTCCTCAACAATATCCCTTTACGATTGCTTACGGAACTTTAGTACCCCGGAAATCCTAGGAGAGCAGGATCTATGGTACTGCCCAAGATGCAAGGACCACAGAAGAGCAACCAAAACTATTCAGCTTTGGTCTACTGGCGACCTACTCACGATCCATTTGAAGAGATTCCAAAGCGCTAGGCATTTCAGCGACAAAATCAACATGGTCGTTGATTTCCCCATTGAAGGCCTTGACATCAGTGAATTTGTCTCCTCTGGACTGAGCAACAAGGATCCTTTAATTTACGATTTGATCGCTGTTGATAACCACTATGGTGGACTTGGCGGTGGCCATTACACGGCGTCTGCAAAAAATTTCAAAGATGGCAATTGGTATTACTTTGACGATGGTAGAGTCACCCTCATGGATGACCCCAAGGCATGTGTTAGTAGCGCTGCGTACTTGTTATTCTACAAAAAGAGAGGCGGCTCTCCCTACGTTGGTGGCCAGAAAGTCGAAAACCTCTTGATGAGTGGAAGAGCAGGCTTTGAGGAGAGGTTCAATCATCTTAAGCATCAGCTGTCGGCAATAATGTCTGAAATTGAGTCATACAATCGCCAAGTCGAGGAGCTAAATGCTGCCGAACGACATGCCAATGAAGTGCCTGCGTTTGCCGGAATCGAGGAGGAAGAAGATCTATATGAGGACATGGACGAGCACGTGCCATTGAAGTCTACTGATATCGTTAGAACTGGGTCAAAGAAGTCAAGGTCTCCAGTGAACGACCAGTCGATGAAGTTTGAGTACGAAAACCAACGGAAACAGAGGCTTATTTCAAAAGAGGCAGACCTGCCCCGCTCAATCAACCTCAATACGGGGTACTCATCGTCTTTGTCTAATCTAGCCTCGCCAAATGTGTCGTCGGAAGATGAAGAAGCTCACTCGTGAGCGAAGACATGATGTGTCACGTATAAATATACGGGAAAAGAACCGTCAACGATCTTAATAGAGAAGTAGAGAACGAGGCAATACTGCAAAAAGTGAAAAATGTGCGCAACATGGTTTTACTCAAACGATAAATGGCCAAACGGCCTTCGCAAAGTCCAGGAATATGTTGCCACGAATCATGATGGCCGAGCTGCAATCCGAGGTCCGTGTTGACACGGAGCCAAGGATGAGCTCAAGGCCGACCCGCTTACTCTACAACCTGTCGACGGAGCAACTCTGTTCCATGACCAGAAAAGGCGTTGCCGGGAGTAACATTCTAGAAAAGCCGGGAAGTACCTAGCGGGACACACCGAGACCGCTCAACCCCGAAGGGGACCAGTCCCGGCGTGCCTCACGTTAAAACAGTAAAACCCGGTGTTTACTGATAAACTCTTTTTAAGAATGCCAGACCACCGAACATTGAACTTGCTTCACGAGCGCCGATCTGCCAGCAACTTGCTCAAGTCAACGCCGGCTTTTACGCCGGCCTCGACTGAGCAAAGGTCCTGACACAGGTTGATGTAGAAAGAAAGAAAAAAAAAAAAAAAACGAGACAACGCTCATCGCTCTTTTATATACCTAGGTTTAGTTCGTGCACGCACTGGCCACCGCGCCGACTGGCCAGTTTCGCACCCACGGTCGACGTGTGCTAAGGTTTTGGAGGTGGAATGTTCGGTAGATTGTACTGTGTTCAGTGAGTTTCGAAGGATTGCAGAGGGCTCTCGGAAAAAAGAGACACGGTATTTCAGGTTTTTTGCTTGAAAGAGAAGCTCTTGAGACAAAATGGTGTAACTAAAGTGAGACAGCCTCGCAGGGCTGGGTGTAAGGCTTAGTGTGGCTAGCTGAACCTGCCGGCGAGAAGCTGAAGCTCAAGTAAGAGCAATTTCAGTAATTGTAGAAAACAGGACGGCGTGGGAACAGCCAGCATCAGTTTCAGACAGCGGCCGCTTACACTTCTTAGCGTATTTGTCATACACATTCAGTTCATTATACGCCCCAAGCACAATTCACCACGCCCAGCAAATATACATTCGGGAGAGCAAGTTTCAAGAGAGTCAATTTCTAAAAAGTCAGTTTCTAATTAACTTGTTTCGGAGGAGAGTGAGCCAAAAAAAAAATTCTGTCTCGGGAAAGCTTGTTTCATTGCAGTGGTCGTTAGCCAGTAGTGTAGGCAGCGCGCGATGGCCCCAAATTCGCGATGGCCCAGTTTCCAGCACAAGTTGCAGCTGGTCAAGAAGGGTTTCGTCGTCGGTATTTAATGAACAAAAGCGCTTTGCGGACAGAGAGGCGGAAAAAGACGGACAGTGTCCAGTCGCGTGGGCAAGGCAATGACACTATTCCGTTCCACCACCAGCGGTCGCTCGCTCCTCTGAAAGTGCTCGACTTGTTCTCGGAGAACTTCAAGTACGTATTGTCGTCTGAAGAACTTCCGCAGATGATCCAGGCTGTTAAGACAGAGTTATTTAATCGAGACTATCTTTCGGCGTTCGACAGCGACGATAAGCGTTTTGCGTACGCGGCGCGTTGGTCCCCTGCCCGTGCTTTGGCATACTCGTCTCTATTTGCGTCTTGCGACGAAATATGTGCGTTGTTTGGCGACCCAAACAAAGCGAGCAGGGCGCTTTGTATTGGAGGCGGGGCCGCGTCCGAATTGGTCGGCTTGGCGTCTGTTTTCTGCTTCCTCAAGCAGCCCAACGGAGATACACCATCTGCGCTACATATCGACGTCATCGACATCGCCGATTGGTCGACTGTTCTCAAGAACGTCACTTCATTTGCCCAGAACAACTGGCTCTACAGCGCGTCCAAACTTCAGACTAGCTTTATGTATGGTGATGTGTTGACGCAAACCGCCGAGCAATTGCTGCTCCCAAGCGTGGACTTAATCACGCTTCTTTTCACCACCAACGAGCTCTTCTGTGAGAAAAAGTCTGAGACCATACGTTTCTTACACACTCTAAGCACACATTGCCGGAGTGGCACCCTCCTTCTCATCACTGAAAGTGCTGGCTCGTATTCGCACATTCAAGTCGGGCTGAAAAAGTTTCCCGTCCAGTTTCTCATCGACACGATTCTTGTCGGCAAACCGGGAGCAGAGGACGGCCCTTGGGAGGTAGTCAAGCAAAGCGAGAGTTGTTGGTATCGAGTCAATGAGAGGGATGTCAAGTACCCCGTCAAGTTGGAGAACATGCGGTTCTTCTACCGTCTATACCGAAAGAAGTAAGCGCTACAAGTTCAACTTCCTCAACTCCTTCTCGATATCGTCCGCCAACTTCTTGCTCTCTTCGGCGGCCTCACTTTCCAGAGTTTCCGAGTTATCGTGCGTTACGGTACCGTTTGCATCGCTGTCGCTCGGAGCTTCCAGTGTGTCGGTTCCGGTACTGTTTGCATCGCTTTTCTCACCATCTTTGTCAGTTTTTCCTGCTGTCTCCGTCGCCACTAGCGTCTTCTCGAACTTCTCTCTCTGCTCCTCCACAAGCAGGCGAAGCTGCTCGCCCCATCCGAGCTCCTGAGCTAGGTTTTTTGCAAATGTATCGCACTCTTCAATAAAGACGAGGTCCGATTTTCTCTTTCCGGCCTTGAAGTCGCCCACGACCTCTTTGTTGACCAACACCCTCAACGCAGATTCGCTGCAGTCTTGAGGTAAACCAGCAAAAGGGTACACGGTGAGCGAGGTGCCCGCCACTATAGCAATCTCAACGTCGTCTGAGTCCTCGTCCCACAAGTCGAAGAACCGCGTTGGGAGCGCCTCGCCAAAAAACACAATATCGGGCTTAACATAGCCCTCGCATTCTGTGCAGATAGGAATCCCGTCGTTCAATGTTTTATCGTCCATAAGTGCCCTTAATGTTTCTTGTGGCATAGCAGCAGAGCATTCGATGCAATGGTTATCCGCAAAGGAGCCGTGCGCAGCGACAACCTTCTCGGCGTCAATGCCCGCAAGCATCTCCAAGGTATCTATGTTCTGGGTGTAGACTCTCTGTAGTAGGCCCTTCTCTTGGAACAACCGCAAGAGGAAATGGAAGTGCGAAGGAAAGAACTTGCCGGGGTACAAGTCGTCGCAGAGCGTGTAGAACGCCTTGGGGTTTTCTCGGAAATAGTCTATGTCGAATACCGCCTCAGGGTACGGAAGGTTGAGTCTCTTGAGGTTAGCATAGAGCCCAGTTTTGGGGCTCCGAAAGTCCGGAATCCCGCATGCCGTCGACACGCCGGCGCCCAAGAAAAACGCCACTTTCTTCTTCTTGTCGATAGCCTCCACCAAAGGAGCAAATTTTTTGCCTGGTGGCATGTTTTTTGCAATGGCTAGAGATGTTGTAGTAGCAGCCTGGGCCGCGACGATAAGGCACGAGCGGAGCTTTCTGGGGTCGTTTACTGCATACCTCATCGGGGAACATCCCCGGGCTAGTTTGCCATACAAAGACAGGAAAAATACCAAAATGACAAGACCGCGCTAAGCTTTCCTTTACTCAGAAATAAAATTCTAAATTCTGTCAACTTTCACGAAAATATTCTACCCTTTGAGAGTCGTAGGCGTATGTATGGGAGCGAGACTCGCGGCGCTACGTCGCAGCGAAAAAGTTGAGGTACGTGAAAAGCTACTAACGTTACCAGACAAGTGCCATGAAGGTAAGTAAAATCGCAGAAAAACGACAATACGAACGTCGACTAACTGTTTAGCAAAGAATCACCTCGTTGGATCTTCGCATCCTCTCAGAGGAGCTCCAGAAAGAGGTGTTGAACTATCGATTGCAAAATATCTACAACGTCGTGGACTCGTCCAGACAGTACGTGTTGAAATTTGCGGTGCCCGATTCGAAAAAAGCCGTAGTGGTCGACTGCGGTAACAAGGTCCACTTGTCGGACTTCGAGCGGCCAACAGCGCCTGCGCCTTCGAACTTCGTCACGAAATTGAGAAAACATTTGAAGTCGAGGAGATTGAGCCAGATCAAGCAAGTAGGCAACGACAGAGTGCTTGTGCTCCAGTTCTCCGAGGGCCAGTTCTACTTTGTGTTGGAGTTCTTCTCGGCCGGGAACATCTTGTTGTTGGATCACGACATGAAAATCTTGGCCTTGCATAGATTAGTCAGCGATTTGGGACCAGACAGCGACAAGTACGCCGTGAACGAGACCTACAAAGTGTTTGACACGTCGCTATTTGACGAGTCCAAGTCTCACGACTCTAATACATATTCTGAGGCCGACATACGCGAGTGGGTTTCGAGCCACAAAGCCAAGCTTGCCTCCTCACAGTCCGACAAGAAGCAGAAAGTGTACTCCATCCACAAACTTCTCTTCGTCAACGCCAGCTACCTCTCGAGTGACTTGATTCTTAAGTCGCTTGTCGAGGCTAATATCAATTCATCAGAGTCTTGCATGGTGTTGGAGAGCGATGCGAGCGTGTTGGCGTGCACTGTGGTCGCCTTAGCTGAGGCTCAATCCGCGTACAACCAACTTTTGGACGCAGCAAGCAGCGGGTCTTTTGAGGGCGTCATCGTCGAAAAGAAAAACCCTTTGTACAGGCCAGATGACAAGGATTCTCTCGAATATGTGTTTGAGGAGTTTCATCCATTTACGCCCTTCAAGAAGAACCCTGGTTTCCGCTTTCAAAAAGTCGCGGGCTACAACAACACGCTAGATAAGTTTTTCTCGACCATCGAGTCGAGCAAACACGCGTTAAAGATTGAGAGTCAAAAGCAACATGCGGAGAAAAGATTGAACAACGCGAGGTCAGAGAGAGACAAGCAGATACAGCTGTTGAAGACCCAACAGGAGATCAACGAGCAAAAGGGCAATGCAATAATGTACCATGCCCAGCTTGTGGAGAGCTGCAAAGAGTACTTGCAAGCCATGATCAACAAGCAAATGGACTGGACTGACATCGAAAACATCATCAAGTATGACTGCGCTAGAAAGAAGAATGAGGCAAAGTACTTCAAGTTGCCTCTCAATTTGCTTCAGAACAAAGTGAGGCTATCGTTACCTGATGTTGATAGAATGAATGAGGAGCCTAGTGAGTCGGACGAGTCCGAACCAAGCTCCCAAGAATCCGAGTCTGAGGCATCGTCGTCGGAGTCGGAGAGCGATGTCTCGGAATCAGATTCTGGCGGCTCAGACACAGAAGAGCCTCAGAAACGCAAGAAAGAAAAGACTGCGAAGAAAAGGCCGTCAGTGCCGCTGGTGAGCGTCGAGATCGACTTAACTCTTACAGCTTTCGCAAACGCCAGACTCTACTTTGACTCGAAAAAGACCGCAGTCAGCAAGCAGACCAAAGTCGAGAAGAGCTCTGTAATGGCATTGAGAAACGCAGAGAAGAAGATCCAGCGGGATCTTGCTAAGAATCTTAAAAGCGAGGCTGACGGGCTTCGTTCGATTCGCCCCAAATTCTGGTTCGAAAAGTACTACTGGTTTGTCACCAGTGACAACTACTTGTGCTTGGCCGGAAGAGATGACTCCCAAGTCGATATGATCTACTACCGCCACTTTAGTGATGACGGGTACCTTGTGTCATCGGACGTGGAAGGCTCGATGAAGGTATTTATATTGAACCCGTTCCCGGGAGAAGACGTTTCACCAATGTCTTTATTCCAAGCAGGTACGTTTGCCATGCTGACTTCTGCAGCGTGGAACGGGAAAGTAAGTACTTCTGCTTGGTGGCTCAAGGGAGCCGAGATCAGTAAGAGGGAGTTTGACGGTTCTTTGTTAGGTCCTGGCCGTCTCAACCTCAAGGGACAGAAGAACTTCATGCCACCTGCGCAACTAATTATGGGCTTTGCTTTATACTGGTTGGGAGACGAAGAAACTGCGGCTAATTACACGAAAATCCGGGTGAGCCGGCAAGAGGAGCACGGTCTCAAACCAGTGATCACGAATACAAAGAAAGACCTTGATGGTCTCAATATTAAGAAAGAGAACACTCCAGGAAAGAGCGAGTCGGAGCCAGAGGAGGGTAGTCAAGAAAGTGAGGATGAAGATGACCAAAAAAGCGAAGCCACTCAAGTAGCTACTGCGCTCGCCGAAGAAACAGATGCTTCTCAGAGTGCACCGGAGATTAAAGCTGTTCCTAAACCAAAAAATGTGCGTGGAAAGAAGGGCAAGATGAAGAAGATGAACGAAAAATATGCTGACCAAGACGAGGAGGAGAGAAGGCTAAGAATGGAAGCATTGGGTACACTCAAGCAAGTTGAGGAGTTAGAAAAGAGCAAACTCATGGAGATGGATCGTCAAAAGGAGGCCGAAAGGTCCAGACGAGAATTGGCCAAGAGAGGTGCAGAGAGAGAACAGAAGGCAGAGGAGAGAGAATTGCAGAAGTACTTTCAAAAAGACGAGGATGAAACTGCAGTGTCTTACTTGGAATTGCTCGACTCGCTTATTTGTAAGCCGGCCAAGACAGACAATATAGCTACTGCAGTGCCTGTTTTCGCGCCCTGGACCGCGCTAAACAAATTTAAGTACAAGACGAAGATCCAGGCAGGAATGGGCAAAAAGGGGAAAGGTGTCACAGATTCTTTGGCGTACTTTTCAAACCGCAAAACGGACCCGAGTCAAGATGATATTGACTTGGATTGGCCGAAAGAGCATGACATCATCAAGACGTTGAAGTCAAACGACTTGCTTGGCGTCATTGCGGTGAATAAATTGAAATTGGTGTTGCCTGGGGGAAATTCTGCCCAAAGCAAGAAGGGCAGTAAAAAGGGGAAGAAATAAAGCCGCATCGGCATTTTATTGTAATTGGAAATTACATTCCCGGCTGTTTTAGCCCCGCAATAACTTCTGGGTTGATTTTGCATCCGAAAAGGAAGTTCCGCTCACTGGCAATTAACGCGGCATGCAATAAGCCTCGTCGTCGGCGCTCGTTCCGTTGGGCAAACAAATGGCACAATTGAGTGTGTGCTTCAACTCAATCGGCAGCAAGCATTCTCTCAACGAATCTGAAAACAACATACTCACTTGAGGCAGAAAAAGACGTAAATTTGTTCAAAGGCAGTAGTGTTCACTCATCTGCGTACCCTAGTCTACGGCCCACAATGCATGGCTCGGCCACTGGATAATTCCCCTTCCTGCATAATTACTTGCGTCTGACATGAGTTTACTCACGTGTGCCTTGCAATCTGTTGAGCTCACAGCATACCAAGGACTAGAACTTTTTTGGAGGAGAGGGCAGGATTGTTATAGATAGACATTAGGCTCATTGTGGCATTTTCGCCGAGGACTGACTGCAAAAAATTTAAGTTTTATAGTGCCAGAGTAAAACCCACATTCTTGAGGTGCAATCTATATGATCTAAATCGAGCAGAGCCTCGCAGGACACACGTGCGCGACTGCGCATTGACGGGCCCTTGAGGGTTGATTTTGCAACTGGCGGAATTGGCTACAACATCGCCGGCCAAATATATATATAGAGCCTTAAATTCCTGGAGAAACTGTTTTGCGATATTCTCACCACCAAATACTTTCGCTAATAGCCCGCAATGGTTGCCATTTCCAAGCTCATCAATAACGGTCTTCTCCTTGTGGGGCAAACATTCTACAGAGACTTAGCCACGCCCGAACAGGCTTCTGTCGAGTCTTACAACGCTGTAAGGTTCTTGGGTGGTGCAGGACCATACGTGCAACACCCTGGCTACGGAATCAACACCGATATCCCAGACCAGTGCACGTTGGAGCAGGTGCATTTGTTGTCCCGCCACGGCGAGAGGTACCCCTCCACAAGTGTGGGGAAAGCCCTTGAGTCTATCATGTCCAAGGTGAAGAACTACAACGAGAGCTTCACGGGTAGCTTGGAGTTCTTCAACCACTACACGTACTTCGTGCCCGACTCGGACTTGTACGAAAAAGAGACGTCGTCGTACAACTCGGAAGGCACGTATGCCGGCACCACAACTGCGTTGAGAAACGGCATGTCCTTCAGATCTAAGTACGGCTCTCTTTTCAACGCGTCGAGCGAGACGCTCAAAGTGTTCTCGTCCAACTCCGGCAGATGTTACATGACCAGCGAGTACTTTGCTAGAGGTTTTATGGGCGATGAGTACAGTGACAGCACTGTGGACTTCTACATCCTCGCTGAAGACGACTACATGGGCGCCAATTCCTTGACCCCCAGAAGTGGGTGCAAGAATTACGACGAGGATGCTAACGACGACCTTGTCAGCGAGTACAACACCACCTACTTGGACACTGCGAGGGAGAGAATCTTGAAGGGAAACGAGAACTTCAACTTGACCACTTCCGACGTCAACTACCTCTTCCAATGGTGCGCTTACGAGATCAACGTTCGTGGCTCTTCTCCTGTGTGCGACCTTTTCACAAACGACGAGTTCATTCGCTACTCGTACTCGGTCGACTTGAGCACCTACTACTCCAACTCGTTCGGAAACAACATGACCGCGGTCGTCTCTGCCCCATATTTGAACGCAACTACTCAGTTCTTGAAGGAGGAGAACCCTGCCTACAAAGTGCTCTTGGCTTTCACCCACGACACCGATATCGAGATCTTCCACTCGTCGCTCGGCATTTTTGAGCCAACTGCAGAGATGCCCACCGACCACGTGCCATTCCCAAGCCCATACAGCCACGTTCAGGTTGTTCCACAGGGCGCCCGGACCATCACCGAGAAGTTCAAGTGCGGCGACTCCTCTTTTGTGAGATTCGTGATCAACGACGCGGTGATCCCTATCAAGAGCTGCCAGGACGGCCCGGGATTCTCGTGTGAGTTGTCGAAATACGAAGCTTACATCGAGCTGAGATTGGAGGGCAAGGACTACGGTTCTCAGTGTGGCGCCAGCTCCGAGCCTTCCACCGTGTCCTTCTTGTGGAACTACGCAACTTCCAACTATACCGCTGCTCTTATCAACTCGTAGTTGCCGAGTCCTAGAGCAGATTAGAAAAATTGTTCTTCTCCTACGCTTATATACTCCTTCGAATGAAATGACAAAACTTTATTAGTACATATTACATCAAAATTAAGCGGGCCATAGCCGTGAATATCATATTTCTGTGTTGCAGTAGCTGACAGGCTACACTAACCAAGTAGAATCTCCGCCCCCTGATATTTTTAGTTTACTATGCTCAACATAACTGTACGGGGGTGAGCTTGATCAATCTCCACGCAATGCACGTATCACGGCTGGCCGTCTCATCATACATTTCGTCCACTTGTAAACCTCCGGAAACTCGACCTTCAAGTTTATGCCAATGCGGTCCACCACGTTGTTCCACGGAACAAATGACAAGTCGGCAACAGTCGCGCGGTCACCCACAAGCCACACGGGGTAATCGAAGTACCTGGACGAGCTCAACGGCGTTGTTCCCGCGGAATATGCTGCAGCATTGTCTCTGTCCAAGTCCATGATTACGGCCTCTCTGCGCTCAGCCAATGCCATCTCAATGACGCCGTAGACTCTTCTGACCTCGTCTGTATAGCGCTCAACCGCGGTGGGCACCGGGCACGAGTGGAAGTATTTGAAATGCAAGGCCTGGCCAATCATGGGCGCGTGGCCAGACGTCTGGAAAAAAAGCCACGACGAGATCTGGGACTGCTCCACGATGTTTTCGGACCAGAGCGAGCACTCGCCGTGCTCTTTTGAGTATTTCGAAACTAAGTACAATATGATGGCGCCGGACTCCCAGATGGAGGTGTTTTCGTTATTGTGGTCGATCAATGCGGGAACACGAGCATTGGGGTTTATGGACACAAACTCGGGCGCCCGCTGCTCTCCGGAGTTGAAGTCCAAGAAGATCGTATTGAACGAGTAGTTGAGCTCCAGCAAGATGATGGCGACTTTGAAACCGTTGGGTGCCGAGCGATGGGAAAAGAGCGTGTAGCCGTCCGAGGGCTGGTTGGCGAAGAAACTGCTGATTCTGTTTTGCGTGGCCGAGTTGGCGGGTGCTTCGTTGTGGAGATGTTGCTGTAGCAAGCTCAAGTTGATGGCATTCTGCTGCAGGTCGGCGAGCGATACCGACTTCAAACCGGCGCTCAAGTTGGAGATCGTTCCGCCGTTATTCGTAGGGTTATGGACGTTGCTTCCACTATCCTGATTGCCGTCCATGTCCATGTGTGGGGTGTGTTGTTTTTTTTTTTTATTCTTGGTGGGTGTAGCGGGTTGACGTTTTGGAATATTGCGGACTTGTGCGAGAGTTACTGGGCTAGCCCGCTCGAGGTTCTAGTGTAAGGTGTGATTCGTGCTATATAGCTCGTTCTCGAAAAACAGAGTTGGTGCTGGTAGAAGTCGCAGGGTAGGTGAGTAACGTCTTTTCGCACACCCGTGCCGCCCACTCGGCGTTGTGCGAGAACGCCAAGTGCAGCTTCTGCCTACAGTGGCTTTTTTCCCTGGGCAAGTGAGAGAGAAAGCGAGAGAGTGAGAAAAAAAGAAAAAAAAAAGAAAAAAAGATGGAAATTTTGGAAACAGCAGCACACGAACTGCCCTCTATACATGTTTTCTCGAAGACTCGTAAAAAAATACATCTGCCGCCAATGTGCCCTGCAATCTAAGCCACAGGGCCAGGGCCCAACCGGAAGCACAGTCCAATTCGCACTCAGTTACTCTGCCGGCACCGGCGCGAGCCGTGGCGTTCGGCCGCGCGCGACCTGGGAGAATGGAAATTGATAAGGCACCAGGTTAGAAAAAAGAGAGTTGCAAGCCAGGCACTCACCCGCCAAGTCTTTTATTGCGGACAGCATAAGAGCATCTGGTTGCGCAGCTGTACACGCACACGCAAGTCGCCGACACTCATGGATCCGTACGTGTCTATCCTAGTCTTGGACACGCCGATCCCCGGCATTGCTGAAGAATTTGGTGACTTTGGCGACAATGCCATTGCACTCATGAAAGACAGCAAATACAAGTTTGTCAAGACCCAGGTCGCCTACGAATTGGCCGCGGAAGACGCCGCCGCCCGTCTTGAGAAGCTCAACGAGAATTTCCTGGCGTTGGCGGCAGATGTGCGCAGCGGCACGGCCCAGGGCGTGATTTTGACCGGCTCAAGATCCGACAGCTTTGTTGTGGGGAACCCCTGGATCGACGCTCTCGACAAGTTTGTCAAGGATGTGCTATTTGCGCAGCCGGACTTCCCCATGGTGGGGTTGTGCTTTGGGCACCAAATCATAGCCAAGAACCTCGGCTGCAAAGTAAACAGAAACTCGCCGGAAAACGGTTGGGAGACGGGCACAACGACCATCGTCTTGAACAAAAGTATCTTGGACATCCCCTCGTCGCCCTTTCGCTCGGCATTGGTCACAAACGACGGCAAAATCTTTGACCACCTCAACCTAGTAGAGTTCCACCACGATATTGTGTATGGCATGCCTCTCGCGTCCACGTCCAAGTTGTTGTCCGAGACGTCTTTCCAGAACCTCGGTCACACGCCAAAGTGCTCCATCCAGGGACTTATCACTGAGTCGGGCCCTGTCAAACTTCTCACGTTTCAGGGCCACCCAGAGTTCACTACTGAGCAAACACTTAAGATGTTGCAGCAGGATTATAAGGACGGACTCATCGATCTGGCCCAGTTTGAGCGCCTGACATACAACACTAAGAATTTGGTGAACCAAGGCAGTGTCATTGCAAAGGTTATAAAAGAGTTTATAGATACATATAACCAATGATTACCTAGTCTCTAATGCAGCATGTTTCTGGAGTCGGCGTCGCCGTCGTTACCTTTTTTTTTTCTGTGTTATTCTCCAAACAACTTGTTTGACGACGAAACGATCGTGAACCCTTGCAACTTGCCTCCCTGTGGAGACTCGAACTGCGAGGCATCATTCTTGGGTGCTTGCTTCTCTACCCTTTGACTCAATTTGTGGTTAATCGAATTGACCTTCTCAAGCTTGGCCTCCAAGGTCTTGATTCTGTCTTGAGCCACCTTGAGCTCCGCGTTCTGGGAGGACGTCAATTTGGTGATCATTTCACGCAACTCATCTCGTTGCGTTCTCAAGGAAATGATCATCGCCTGGTCGTACTCATGGCTGCTTCCATTCGCCTCCGGATCGTTCCTCTCAAATTCGCGTGTCGAAGATACCTCCCTCAGGGAGGACGAGTCTTCCAACTTTGCTTTTAGCTCTGCATTCTCCCGCAAAAGATCGTTGAACTTATGTAACATGTCGTTGTCCTGGCCCCCTATTGGAGAAGCTTGCAATTCATCCAACTTATCTTGAAGTTGAATCACCATCTCGTTTTTGCTCAAGAGTTGATTGTAAATCTCGTTCTTTTCGTAGTCTAGCTTCAACGCACTTGGGCTCTGGCCATGCTCGGCCAAGATGGCATGCTCCTCACTGATGAACCTCAATTTTCTTTCTTTGTTTAGCTTTTCTTGTAATCCTGCTATCTTCTTCGACAGCTCAAGTTTGTCGTGTGACTCTTGGTTCGAAATTGGTTCGGTGATTCCAAACTTCGACCTCAACTGGCTTTCCAACGCCAATTCACGCTTGATGGATAAAGCGAGTTCGCTTGTCACTAACTGCAATTCATTTTGCAAATCGTGGTTACAGCTCATTATCGCGAGCTCCTCCCTTGTGAAAGATAATGGCTTCGGGCCCTTATCGACCAGTGAGACAGTCCTTCTTCTGTGCTCGTCCTCCTCTCTCTCCTGCTCGTCTTGATTGGATTTCCTGGATCCGCTCATTGAAAGACGCTTGATCAAGTTTCGAGACTTGGAAGGCTTAGATGTACTTGACTTCCTTTTTTCCTTTTTGTCTGTCTCAGCCTCCGCTGGAGCGTTGTTGGGTTTTTTGAGGACACCTGCGTTGAGAAGAGAGCTCGAAGGAACATAACCCTTCAGCTTCAATTCCGAATTCGAGCGCGAGAGAGCCGACTCTTGCTTCACCATCTGACCAGTAAACTCACCGTCGGAGTTGTTGTACAGCAAGTGCCGATTTGCGTGCACATACAGAGCACGGTTTTCCAGTTTTGTGCCAATGGTGTCATTTTGAGCCGCGGAAGGCTGAGGCTCGTCGGAGTAAGCAGCAGCGTCGTTTCTAGTTCCGAAATCTGTTTTCTCGGCACTCTCATCAATCTTTGAGTCCGTCTGTGATTCGAGCACATCGTCAGTACCTGCCAAATGAGACTCTTGAGTTGCACTGGTTTCTGTGCGTTTAGACGCGTCTTCACTGTAGTCGGAACTTGGGCTCTGAGACTCACTGAAGTCCCTTGAATAGTGGTCCCGTTTGAACTGAGAGGAACTAGAGTTGTAAGGTTCTTCGTACTTCGAGGTAAGTAGGGTATCCTCTTGCTCTTTGTTCGCAAGCGTCAGAGAATTAGTGATCTGCGAAGACATCGAGGATAGCCGCATCTTGCTGAAAGCGGTATTCTGAGTTAAACTCTTAAGCTTTAGCGAGCGGACCTTTTGCTTGGAGTCCGCGCTGGTCTGGCTCTCCACTGTTGCAAGTGGAGCTAACTCTGGAGCTTCGTATTCGAAAGAGTGATGATTATGAGCTCTTTTTGGGCTGGTAGAGTCACCATCTCCTTGAGACGCGTCATCGGGAATAGCTGGCAATATTTTCGAAAGCCTACTCCGTTTTGGCTCTGCCGGCTCTTTTGCGGTTTCCTTCTGACTCTCTGCAGCATTCTCATTAGCAACATCGTTCAGTCTGGCACCAAATATATCGAGCTTCCGAACGCGCATGGAGTTTGAGTTCTTGAGGGTAGACTTGCGAGATATTTGAGGGCTATTATCGCCATCCTCAAAATTGTAAATGTGGTCATCATCATCGTTTGAAGTAGAATGGGACAACGGCAAGGAGGTGTGGGCCGACGCTCCGAAGGCGCGAGTAGTGTCCTTCAGCCGGAACTCCGACTTGTCAGCACTATTATCCTCTTCTTCATCCTCTTCCCTGACGTTCATCAAAGAATCTGTAGACGTGACAACCAGGTGAGTATTGGGAGGAATTTGGGCGCCAGCACTGGCTGGACCGTTTGCATCAGGAATACCCTGCGGCATCGGGCCACGCAGATACTGGTTTTGGTACGGGCCCTGTGCCATTACGGGCGAGTGTCCATAGGCCATAGGGCTGTATCCCGGACCGCCTCTCAAGGACTGCGCACGGGGGTCCATCGGGCCACCGCCCTGTTGCATGTCCATGCCATTATTAGTGAGAGAGTTTGCCCTTGGGCCCTGCGGGTATGCCCGCATGGGAAAGCCGTTGCCCGATTTCAACGACATTGTGTGATTTGGGCTCGCTTGGCCCCCCGCCCTCAAAGACATGGTGTGGTTTGGTGGCATCTGGTTGCCTGGGGGATATTGGCGGTTGAACTGCATTTGTTGGCCAGGGCCCATTACAGGGCCGCCGTAATTAGGATTTTGGTTGAAAGGGCCCGGCTGTCCTTGCATAGGATACGTCCCGTTCATGGGCGGGCGTCCTCTGTTGGGGCCCTGCGGGCCATAACTCCCCTGTGGGCCATAACCCCCCTGTGGGCCGTATCCCTGCGGCGGCTGTCCGTGGAACATTGCATTGGAGTTGAGGGACATCGCCCGCGAGTTCGACTCAAAGCTGTTTAGCGGGTTTCCTAGCGACATGGCCCTATTTGCCGGGCTGTTGGTGAAAGACATCGAGCGTGGGTCCTGGCCGGGGCCGGCGGGGCCGCCGCCCGCCAACGACATGGTGCGTGCGGTCTGGGCCAACGTCAACTTTTTCTGGTGGTTCATGAACTTACGGTACTCGACGTTGTTGAGCCGCTTGGGCACGGTCGACGGCTGTAGCCCGAGCACTGGGATGATTGGGGTTGTGTCCATGGAGGAGTTGACGATGTTGTATCTGCCAGAACCCCGCATATGTGTGATGTCGTTGAACGAGACCTCACCGCCGGCAATGTCGTTGATATCCGCTCCGACGTCTTCGTCGAATTGGCCGCCGCCGCCTTTGCGGCGAAAAAGCCTTTGCATGGACATCGAGTTCATAGATGCTTTTCTAGAAGAAGAGCTCGGGTACGCGGCAGACTCGAGGACTGGCGTGATTAAGTCGTGGTTTGACAAATTCTGCTGATGCTGTGCATTCTGGGGGTACCGCCGGCCGTCGGACGCGTTGCCTGGTCCTTGTTGGTATCTGTTGTTGAGTTGTGGCGAATATGGCGACTCCGGAAACTGCAGCTTCCCGCTGGCCGCAAAGCCCGACATTGTGTTGACCTGGCCGGCCGCGCCGAGGTTCTCGCTGGCTAGAAGCTGCAGCCTGAGCTGCGCCTGACTTGCTGCGTCCATTGTGCGTTGTGTTTATGCGGCGATGGTAAGATCCGTCACGCTTTCTGTATCGGCGGTGGAATGGCGAGGACCAAGGGCCGAGCGAAGGCGCCGGGATGAAGAAAACGGACGAGCGAAGTACGGGCGAGGTACGGGTTCGCACTGGATGGGCGTCACGCGTGTTGGTACTGGCGAGACTATTATTGGGGAGGAAAACTGCTCGCACCCGGGGACAGCTGGAGCGGTTTACTTGCGTGCAGAGAAAATTTAGATGTGTATTTGGGCTCGACCGCGCGCAGATAAATCTCACGTGCCCGCACGGTGCTGCACTTGCACCAAGAGCTAGTAGCAGTGCAGTAGCAGTGCAGTAGCACTGCGACACGCTAGTTAGGTGTCACACTGTGGGCGACAGTGAGTGCTACATTGCCCGCTGGCGTAGCGCGTTCAGCAACTTTTACTATGCATAGTCTTATAGATGGAGCATCCGTAGTACCAGGAACCAACACGTGCACGATTTTTGCCGCCTACGGCCCCACGCCGGCGAGCCGCAACCCCAAGACCCACCACCGCACAAACCACTACTTGCCAGTTTTTAAGTCACGTGACTCGGAGCAACACCCGTCGGAGTTCCCTCCTTCCCCGTTCCCTGCTTTCCCTCCTTCCCTGGTAGCAGGGCGCACGTGGGTGCTCAGTGGCAACTCGGCCGGCCCTACTGCACTGCTCCTTTGGCGTCTTCCGCGGCGTCGGGGTGGTCTGCGCTCTTTGCCTCGGTCGCTACGGTCGAGCCGCGTGGCTCGCTCCTAAACTGGTGGTCCACCACTACTCCCACGATCTTATACCTGTTCTTGAAGAAGTCGGCCCACTTGTCGAGCGACTGGAGTTGTTTTTCGGTGAAATCCGAGGTGTCCCACGTCGTTTCCTCGGAGCCTGCGGCCAGGCCCGTGCTGGGCAACAGTAGACGGTTAAGTCCGAGGAGCCTGCTGCTGTCCTTGCCCACCAACCTGTGGTAGCTTTTGCCCACGGCGTAGTTTGCGCTGCTGTTCGTCACGTCGTATATGTAGCCCTTTATGGCCACGTAGATCTGGGGTTTATCCACGCCATTGTATGTGCTGAGTTGTGGGCGAGTGAAGATCGGGAGCGAGTACACGTCGATCTGCTGATTGTACGCCAAAATTTCGGGGGAAGCTGTGCTCACGCGGTTCGCCATAGGGCTCAGAGGTCAACGTGCGCTGGACTCCCAGGTGCTTAGGGCTTTTTGGTGTGTTTCTGGAAGAAACGGCCCTAGTCTCCGGTACAGGAGGTTGCGAACGCACCGCGAGAGTTGGGCCGGTGGCTAGAAGGGCTGCGAAATCTGGGCGGAGGTCCCGGTATTTTCCGGCGCAACCTCTTACTGTGTCTGCGAGAGGTGCTGCACGGCAACAAGTGGGGTGAAGCATACACCAGCAGAAAATTTGGAAGAAAATTCTGCAGAAAAACATGTTTAGTGTGTGAGCTGGCCTGCGCTTCCCTTTGGCTGTTGTTCCCCATATTCTCGCGCGCAGAGCTCACGCAGCGTTTCGCACTCACTTGAACGAGCCCACCTCCGCTTGCCCAGAAAGTGCAACTACGGCAGACTAATATGGTAAGTAACTTACGGTGGACGCCCGCAGACGTGGCGTCGCAATATTTCTCTCTCAGACTCCTTACTAACATCGCAGGATAACAGCGCCAAGTATCCGCCGAAGATACAGAAGCTCTTCGCTCCAAGGCTTCCCCTACTTTACAAGAAACCGGTCGACTATCCGCCCGAAAAGCGTGCCACGCACCAGATCTCGACATCGCAGGAGTGGAAATCGCAGATAGAGCAGTACAAAGCGCGGTATGGCGGTGCCACGGTGTCTCTGCCGAAATCCACGCCGTCCAAGAAGGAGCGGCATGCTGAATCGCTCCGGCGACAGCTCCATGAGTGGGACGACACGCAAGCGTTCGCCGAAAACACCTTCCTCAAGGACCCGTATCGAACTGTATTCATTGCCCGTCTATACTACTCGCTCACGGAGCTAGATATCTCCAAAATCTTTGCTCCGTTCGGTAGCATTGAGTCTGTGCGCATCATCAGAGACAAGCAGTCAGGTGCCTCGCGTGGGTACTGCTTTGTCGTATTCGAAAACGAGGCGGACGCAAGCAATTGCGTAAGAGACCTAGCACCCACTGGTCTAAGCGTAGATCCGCCCGCCGGGGTCGTGAAAAAGAGAAAAATCCTAGTCGATATGGAGCGTGGCCGCTTGGTTCGAAATTGGCGGCCCAGACGGCTCGGCGGCGGCCTCGGCGGCCGCCACTACACGTCGCCAAGCGCTCTCCACTCAAGAGACGCTTCGGCTGCGGCCTCGGGGAGACGACCAAACTTGTCTCAGAACCCGTACCAGCAGTCCAGGAACACAAAACGGCCCTTCCCCGACCGGTACACCTCGCATGCAAACAAAAAGCCGGCTACGGACTTCTCCCACTACTCAAGGACACCTCAAGCGCCCAGGCTTCCTGCGTACCCGCAAACTTCGAAGCCTGTGACTTCGGTCTCCTCCGTGCGCTCGTCAGACACCTCCGTGAAAGACAAGTACGCCAAGTACCAAAGTGCCCTGTCTCAGTCTGGCTCCGCTGATTCTGGGAGATCGATACGGTCGATACGGAGGCGCGAATAAACATCACGAATTAAATAATAATGCATTGAATTGGGTGTATGCTATATTCGTAGGTCCTGCTTAGAAGACCTGGCCCAGTTGCTCAACATAGTGAAGGTCTTCCTCTTCAACTCCTTAATTTCTCTCTCGTCTCTGTCGAGCCTCAATCTAATGTCGCCAATCAAGCCTTTCAACTTCTTCACAGCCTCGTTCATCACTTCTTGTGGCTGATCTTTTCTCGATTTCTGTTTTCTCGCAAGACTCTTCTCGATGTTGATACACTGGTTGTATATGTACGGGCTTAGTGTGATTTCATCGAGCGGGAAGGTGTTGATGGCCTCGACGAAGCGGTCGAAGTCGTTCAAGTAGATGTAATTGCGGAGGCGCAAGTTCAAGCAGACCATGTGCTTGCCGTCGTCCATGTCGGACATGCATAAAGAGTCTAGCAACTCCGCCGTCAATTCGAAGTCGTAGTGATTCATGGCTCTTCTGGCAAGCAACAACTTGTCGCTTGTCGTGAACTTGTGCCGCATCTCGTTCACAAACGTGGAGAACTGAGCCTTCTGTGGATACTGCATTAAAAAGTGGTGGATATGCAATCTTGTAGAGTACTGCGTCATTCTCAACTCGGGAAGAATGTCCAAGATGCCGACTCGAATAGCACTGTTCAGGTTCCTCAAGGTACTCTCTAAAATATTGAAACCAGGTCGCAAGCCGCGTCTCATGACGTCGCGTATTCCTTCCATAATTCTGAACTGGACTTGATGGCGTTTTTGTACTTTGGCAATTGGTCGCTCACGGTTGTACTTGATCGGAGACCACTGCGGGAGCGAGTATTTCTTGCGGTTCTCTAGCCCTGTTTTTGCGATGGCACAAGGCGCCAACTTAGACTCAAGGACGTTGATCTGGCATACGTCATCGAGAATACGTTTTTGATCCACACTCAAATCAGGCGATTCCTGAAGCCAAGCCTTAAAATCGACCGAGAACTGCTCCCCGTAATATGGGTAGGTCCTCACAAACGCTTTGTATAGCTCGTGGACATAGAAACAGTCAAAACTCATCTTCTGCGACACGAATTTCTCCAAGAATCCGTAAAGCAACAAATACTTGGATCTCGCCACGTAATGGTCAACTATGGAGTCACACGTGCGTCTGGAGATGGGGATTTTGTCCCGCTTCATTTCCTTCATGAGTAGTTGCACAATAGTCATACTACTATGGCGGCAGAAGAAGTATATGTAAGTTTCGTAGAAAATTTGCAACGCATGCTTTGACGATTTGAGCGAGTTTCTTGAGCTCAATATCTCGTGCACATCATCGGACAGAATGTTTTTCCGCATGCTCACACTGCTGCCGAGGATTTTCGCCTGGGTCTTCACCAACTGTATGAGAAAATTGCTTTGGAACCCAAGGCGTTCACTCAAGTTGTCTATGAATTGTTTCTCCTTGGCTGTCCCGTACTTGTACGTCTGCTTAGCGAAAAGAGCAACGGTTTGTGGATACGGATTCTCACAGTGCTTTGAGCTGAGCCAAGTGGCAAGAATCTCGTACAGGATATCGTATAGAGCTCCAACAGCAACAAAAGACACCAAGGTCGAGGAAAGGAGGGACTCATCAAGCGGCTTACCCATTCCCACGATGCTAAGAAACAATGACTTTGAGAACTCAACGTCATAGCTGTACACAAAAGCATTGACTATGTAACTCAAGCTCTTGGAGTCGTACTCAGGCAATTGTAAGTACTGATGGAGGAGTCTCTGCATAGTACTCAAATCATCCATGTGATAACAGAGCCAGATATAATGCTGCAAAAAACCGGGGTCGCTCATGTTAGCAGGCTCGTAAAGTTTGAATATACTGTGGAATGCCTCCACGCATGGACTCAAGTGTCTGTAGCGTGTCGCAAGCCGTAGATCGTTCTTTGTGTGGAAAATGGGCGCTTCGACGACTGACTGCAAAAGGAATTCACGGGTATCGTCGACCGGGAGACTGTCGTATAAGGTCGACACCATCTCTTTGAGTGTCTCTACAGGAATTTCAATGCCCTGTGCCTTGAGATCTTTGAGCTTGTTGTGCATGGCCCAGTATTCTCCGCGATGGAAAAGGCTTACAATCTCAATCTCCGCTGGGGAGATCTCTGCAGCGCTCGCTTCGATTTTGGAGACGGGTTTGGCCATGGTGTTGGCGGTCATGCTCATTTCTGTAGCTAGCTTCTCTTTTGAAGCACTTTTGAGGAGTGGATCCTGCCTTCTGCTGCTGTCTGGTGTACGCAAACTTGGCGCAATGTCGCCCTCGTCTTCGGCCGACTCCTTCGGCCAGTAAGCATACGACGCATTGTTAAGATGGCGGGAGTACGAGAGACGGCGGAGCACACCGAGATTGCTAGGTAGCCCACTGCGTGTGCTTGTCCACCGTAGCCTATTGCAGGTTCTAGCAAACGGCGGTGTTCGGAGTCGCATAGCGAATGTACATGTGAGCAACGGTTAGGCCGGGAAACTGTGGCCGAGTGGGGGAACCTTCAGAAAAATGGAAGATGTAGGAGCGACTAGCGGAGTCCACGCGGCGATGCTGTAATTTGGTTGTACAACTACCTTTCTGTTCCCGGATGCTCGTCGCAGCTATTGCCTGATTTTTCTGTGAGGCCTATCGCGAAGAAATGATGAGAAGGCCACTGGTGCTCTCGCAGCTTCGCGCGCTCTACTAAGTGCGAATGCTGCTTCTCCACATTCCTCGCACCTCGGTCTCGTGAGCAAGCCTTCTACACCAAAAAAAGTATAGCGTTTTGCCCACACTAGACTATGAGCTTGTACCACCCTGAGACCCATGCCCCTCAGGAGTTGGACTTCCTAGTCAACTCCCTCCGCAACCCAGACCCCTCCTTGACTGTGCGCAAGGTGTTGGGCTACATATACAACTACTTGCCTTATGTGAAGCAAGAGCACAATCTTCGGATTGTGTTCTCCAGCTTCTTGAACAATCCCGTGTGCTTTGGCGCGCTGCCGCCCTCGTTCGTAGACAACTACTTGATCATCGAGGTGTTCAAGCTTCTCACAGAGAAGAAGCTCAAGGTGTCACAGCCTACGCTTTCCGTGCGGGCTTTCTACAACGTGATTTCCAAAGAACTCCACAACTTCGTGTCGTACAACCGCCGCCAGAACAGCTGGAAGGTGCTACCCATAATTGCTGGGA
The DNA here is from genome assembly GCA_030444895.1 of Metschnikowia sp. yHMJ9. NCBI lineage: Eukaryota > Fungi > Ascomycota > Pichiomycetes > Serinales > Metschnikowiaceae > Metschnikowia > Metschnikowia sp. yHMJ9. The sequence continues at coordinate 33,384 of JAJMQU010000025.1, read as the reverse complement.
TGTCGCTCTCCAGTGGGCTACGTGACCATTTGCTTGGTGACCACCTCGAACAGCGGTGGTTCTACTCGAACATCGACGCAAGCATGAGCCATTTGTTTTCTGAAGCGTTGCAGTGCACCGTCTCGGCGTCGACCCACCCGGACATTTTGAAACTCTCCTTGATGAGCTTGGCCTTGAAGTACCGGCGCGACGAGGACTTGGCCACCTACATGGGCCAAATCAGCCCCACATTGCTTGTGAGCCAGCTTATGATCCTTTTATACGGCGAAGGAGGCGGTGCGTCCGCGTACAACGTCTTCGGCGCAGTCGGGCCCAACGATGCCAACCTCGAACAGGTGTTGACGACAGAAATCACCCAGCATCCGGTCGCTAAGCATATGAATAGGTTGTCGTTTTTGCTCGAGACGCTCTTTGGCGATTTGCCTCACGACGAGAGGTCTTCGGAGCTCATCGCGTCCTCGCTCTCCTTGTTGCTAAACTTCAACAAGGAGATGAATGCCTTCACCGAAGGGCGCCCACTTTTGAACAAGGGGGCAGAAAGTCTAAGCGACGATAGTCTTTACGAGCAGCAGTTTTGGGTATTCTCGAAGTCGGTGTTGTTCTCGCAAGTGCTCATTTTCCAGGGCATCATCTCGAGATTTATGAGCCTGAAACGGGTAGGGCTTATCAAGCAGTTCCTCGCGTCCAAGAAGCACACCTCTGTGTTGGAAGACGAGTACCGCGCCTACTGCTTCTCGATACTTCACTCGCTCTACTACTTGAACCACATCCTTATGGCGATTGGACTGGGCGGTTTCGACGGGTACAATTTCGTGTACTACGTCAGTCTAGAGATTACCTTGCAAAACAACAAGTACAGCAGGTTTGAGTTTTTCTCCAGGCAGTTGTCCGGAAACTACGAAGTCAATTTGCATCACCTGACCCTCAATGCTAACTACGTGGCTAGATGCAAAGTGCTTTTTGTCCTAGGGTTATGGGAGAACTACTTCCAGCAGTCCCCTTTGAAAAAGGAGGACTTCGTCCACTACGTGTACACCGTGGCATTCGATTTGGTGAGGGACCCATATTTGGTCGACTCTCATTTGTGTGAGGCAAGCCATTCGGTCCTTTTGGCATATTTCTCGGACGAAAGTAGCAGCCCGAAGGACATGGAAAAAGTTTTATTGTACTTCGAGCTTCTTGCAGACCAATTCCCAGGCAAGCTATCTGCTCACCAGCTCAGTGTAGCTGTTGAAACCTTGGGCAAGAAGATCATGGCAAACCCTTTCTCAATTGAGCACGGCTTGTTCAAGTCGTCAATCGATGAGTTTTTGAACTTTGTATATTTCAAATGCTCCAACACCACCCCAGGACAGCCAATTGAGAGGCAGAAGGTTGTTTTCTTCGCCTCAGCACAGCCAGTTTCTGAAATAGAGGCCTCCTCTACAATGAACCAGCTTAAAAAGAGCGAGGACCAGACCGACATTGTCAAACAGAACAAGAGCAAAAAACCTAAAGACCTCGACTTTCTTCCGACATTATCTAAAAAGAACAAGAAATACGATGAGAATTTTGCATCCAGAGAAACCCCCGATACCTCAAGAGAGGGCATTCTCATGGCATTTTTCAACGTCATTCCCTATTTGCCCTTGAGTATATTTGTGGTGTGGCTCAACAAAATCTGGGCTCTCGTGATGGCCAGCAATAAGGACGAACAAGCTTTCTTGGTCGATAACCTCTGGAAAGTACTAAGCGAGAACTTGGATCTCAACAGGTGTGAGATAGCCTACGACTGGTGGTACGAGGACAAGCGAGCTGTTGAGAGAGATGTGGGCGGCGAGCAAATTTCAAAGTTATAAAGAGATCTGCTAGCTATATTTATTGTACCTAGCTCATACCCTTTTATGTGTTTTATGTCGTCAGTATATGTAGTATGTGCCTTTGGGACGTCGCGAGCCTCTCACACTCATTTGCAGGACACGCGATGAGATAGGTAAATTCCACTATATCATATAGAACGATAAATGCCTAGAAAGAAGTCAGCCGCCAAGAAAGCAAAAGAGCTTCAGCAGAAGGCGGAGAAGATAAATGAGAGTGTGTCGCAGGGCGCAGGTGACAGCGTCGAGCCAGACAGAGCACAATCGGCAGAGTCAGAGGATGACTTCTCCGATTCTGAGCTGGAGGACGAATACGGAGAATTGTTGACTGAAAACGTCGAAGAGCTGATCCAGACTGTGTTGAACACTATTAAAAGCGACCCCAAAAAGCTCTTAGACCCGGACGCCAAGTTTTTCGAGGAGAGCGACAACACCGTTGAAAAGAAGAAGGGCGACAAACCTATCTACTTAAAAGATTACCACAGAATGAATCTTCTATCGGGAGACTACAAGCGGGACGACAGCAATGAGTACGAAACAGTTGATGGCGAGAAGCCATTTGTGGTTACTGAGAGGGAGGAGAGAAATCAGCTCTTGGCAGACATCAACGAGGCGTTCGAGAGCGAGGATGAGAACGAGTTTTTGAAGAAAAAAGAGAAGCCTTCTGGTTCAACTGGCGACAAGCCAATTCAGCTCCCTGATCCAAATGCTAATGCTGATGAGTTTTTGCAGTCTTTCCTCAGCAATGAGGCGTGGATCCCCAAGAAGAACGACAAGGTTATCGACCTAGACCAGATCGACAACCAAGACGAACAGGACTTCGACGATGCGGTGGAGGATTTCGAGAGAGCATACAATTTCAGATACGAGGACCCCAATTCGGCCGAGATTGTGTCGTACGCACGTACGCAAGCTTCTTTGAGAAGAGGAAAGACCAACTCTCGCAAGAGAGCAAGAGATAAGAGGCACGCAGAAAAGGAGCAGGAAAAGCATGAAGTCGAGCAGGCCTTGCAGAAAAAGAAAACCTCAAAAATCAACAAAGTCATGGACAGGTTGAGCAAAATCAAGGATGCTATTGGCTCTGAGGTGAGTGATGATGTAGTTGAGAGAGTGTTTGGGGATTCCCTCTTGAAGGACGATTTCGACGACGCGGATTGGGACAGTCGCATGGCCGAAATCTTCAACGAAGAATATTATGACAATGAAATGACGAAACCCGAGTGGGGCGAAGATGACGAAATTATGGCTGAGTTCCACAACGAAGAAGAGCACGAAGAAAAAGATGGTGCAGAGTCCAAGAAGAGCAAGAAAGAGAAGCTTAAGGAGAAGAGCAGCGCTAAGAAAGACAAGAAATCGTTGCGGGAAAAGGCTCAAAAAATTGTGGAGGCAAACACAACCCAGATTAGAGATGAGGTGGAGGAGGAAAGAGGCCGGTCTCGAGGCGACGACCTCAAGTTCAAATATAGGGAGGTGTCTCCTGAGACTTTTGGCTTGTCGACTCGAGAAATCATCTTGGCGGACGACCAAGATTTGAACAAATTCATCAGCATAAAGAAATTTGCTCCTTACAAGCCAAAGGAAGTCGCATTGAAGGATAAGAGAAAATACACGAAAAAGAAGCATCTACAACAATGGAGGCGCGAGGTGTTCAAGGACAAGAACGGCCCTTCGAGAAAGGAAAACGAGCAGGATAATGAGATTTGGATCCCCATCGAAAACGAAGAGCCTCCAAAAAAGAAGAGCAGAAAGTGAGGTCTCTAGTGTATAGCGCAACGAATGACTACATATCATCTGTCTTTTTTCTTTTCTTTATTACACAATAAATAATAATACAACCTAATCATATCGGTTAGGAAAACTTATGACGGATTTTGCGGCTTCCCTCTTCTTGTTCTTCAAGCTGAAGCTTTTGATGGATTTTTTGGTGCTCTGCTGGCTACCTTCTTCCTTCGCTTCCATGCGCCGCAACCAAAGCTTGACACCAGTGAGTGTAACAACCACCACCAACACCATGGCACCTAAAATTCCCCAAAACCAGTTGTTCTGGTCTCTACCGGGAACATTGACGTTCATACCGAACAACCCCGTTATGACGTTCAAAGGCAAGAGCGTAGTACCAACCAACGTCACGTTCCCTAAAATCTTCGTGACCATCAAATTGGAATTGAAAGACTCAACCTGCAATTGGGCCAAGTAGTTCGAGTGCGATCTGCTGAAAATCTTTTCGTAAGCAGACAAATTCTGGAACATGGTGACAACGTGATCCTGGATATCTCCCAAGTATAAGGCAATGTCAGCGCGGGGCTGTACCCGATCCAAGGGCGAATGAAATTGTGACATCATATTTGCAGGTGCGCCTGGGCCAGGACCGAAGCTGATCCCATTGCCCGAAGGTGGAGGTGATGCAGAGGGACCCACCTCGGGAACCATAGCCATTCCGGCCAAGTTGACTCGAGATGATATGTTAGTCGGCCCTCTTTGATGAGCCTCATCCTGACATCTCTTGGCGAACATTCTGATGACGTCTGCCTTGTTGGAAAGAAGCCTCATAAGGGTCATGACCTTCCGTCGCGACTCGCCTATCTTCCGCAACATGGAACTGAAGTTAGTGGAGCGAGCTTCGAAGACAGAGTCTTCAATTGCATCAGCTTCGTACTCGATGCCTGTAATCACCGGCGCAAAGCCATCCGTGATGTCATCGATCAAAGCGTAACCAATCCAGTCGGGACTTACAACCACGTAGTCACGCAACTGTCTGACTCTTCTTCTGACATTAGTTGGGTGCGAGATGGGAGAGAAGTGGAAGGTCAACACGCCCTCTCTGAACACGACGATATAGACGTAGATCGGTTCCAAGTAATCCTCCGACTCCTTGTCAGGCTCGAACGTGTGGAAACAGACGAAGTAGTAGTCTCTGAAAAGCTCGACCTTCTCTCTGGATTCCTGCATTCTGATATCTTCAGCTGTCAAAGGGTGAATACCAAAAGCCTTGGCCAACGTCTTCATCTCAGCGTCGGTAGGGCACGTGCAGTCCAACCACCAAGTCGCTTCGCCGTTTCTGAAGAGCTCGCGCACGGTCTGGCCAGGAAGCACGAGCGACGGAATGTCAGGGGCGTGAACCGTCTCCTCGTTTTCAGAGTGGAAGAACGAGAATCTGTCGGGCAACACGATGTCGCCGTCGTTAATCTTCGTTCCCCCGAACTTGACGTTCTCTGACGAGACGTCGTCCTGCTTTTCGTACGCGAAACCCTCCGAAGAGTCGGAACCCTTGACTGGCGTGGAAGTGTCGGAGTAGTACGGGGATTCGGTCGCCGTGGTTTTGATCTTGTTGATGGCGGTGGACGTCTTCCTCAAAATGTTCTTTGGCAGGTACTTTAAGGAGTTGCGGCTCTGCTGCTCGGAAACGCCCAGCGCAGACCCGCGGGACTTGCCCTGCGGGCCCTTGTGGCCGGCCCCGCCGACCATGGCGTCTTCGATCTCCTTTGTGATCGACTGGCTTTCTCTCTCTTCGTTGATGAAATCCTCGATTTCGTCAAAATCTATGCCGTTGATTCGCACGTGCTCGCGGAGCATGGGGAAACAGACATCTTCTTCGGTCTCCTGGGAAGATCTGGACGCGTGCGAGTCGGCCTCCAGGTCCATGGACGTTCTAGACGGTCTACGCTCACGCTTCGACTGGAAGTAGGCACGCGCCGCCACGTCTGCCGAGCCCACGGAGTCGTTGGTTCTAAATCTCAGCATACGCGGCATATCGTTACGGGTGGGTTTCTCTTTTCTGCTCTTCATCTGCCTCGCCTCGTCCAAGGGCTCAGAAACCGACTGCGCCCTAGCTCTGGGGAAGGAGGCGTCGGCAGTCTTTGACTTCTTCAAGCCATCGGATGTGGGAATAGGGTAAGCATCCTCGGGCGGAGGAAGAGTCTCAATTTGATTACGGTGGTCGTTGAGCACGTCGTCGGTGCGCCGTTGTCTCGCGGCAACAGAGTGGATTTTGGACGAGCACACGGAGCTCTCGGAGTCAGACATCGTGTAGCACTCTTGGCTAGGAGGAAGTAGCTGTTCTTGCTCTTTTTTTGGCTTGGTTGGGCCCGTATCTGCAGCACAGTTGTTCTCAAGATTCCACGGTTATATGGAGAGAGTTCAGCGGCGTTCCGTGGATGTTACCATAGCGTGGGAACAAGGGAAATCAAGCTGCTTTGGATGGTTTCATATATCTTCGAAAAAGACGTGGTGCTAGCTACGGTCGATGCGAGCAGGAGCAAAAAAAGCTCTCGACCTGCGACTGCCGCGCAGAGTGCATCAAGCAAGAAAGTAGGCGGCAGGCGTCCGCAGACAGTCTAAATTACCACCGCGCCATGTGGCCAGCGGGTGGTTAGTTATTTTGATGTGGTTTTGCGGTGCTACGACGACGACGGATAGATATAGGTTCTGGATTGCTCGGCGGCCGTTTCGGATGCGTTTCACTATTTTTTTTTCGTTACCGTTTGTATTTTTTCGTCTGCTGTTCTTAGGTTCGTAATATTGTTTAAGCAGGGCCGCGTGCGCGATTAAAGCTCGTGGGAAGGCGGGGTGCAAAAGTGAAAAGTGCAGAGCACAGCCGTCGGCTCCCGTCGGGAAGGTGACCCGATGGCGGTGTTTGTAGTGGAACTTGTATTGGCTTTCTACGTGGTGCTTGTAGTGGCATTCTATTACGCACTTGAGTGTTTTTCTAGTCTAGAGTCACAGCCGTGCTGTTCTGGATACAGTCTCTGATGGGCTATGGAGCATCACCGGAATGTTGGCACCTGGCTCCAAAGAGTGGCACCGGAATACTGGCACCAGGCTGCACCAGGCTGGCACCGACATCGGAATATCGGCACTGCGCAGGCACTGCGCTAAACCCAGTCAACCGGCTCGCGCAATACCTGGACCATCTTCTCCTCCTCGCTTCCGGGCTCCGGATGGTGCTCGTAAACCCAGCTGGCCGTGGCAGGAAGCGAGATCAAAATGCTCTCCACACGCGAGCCCGGCGTCTGCAAGCCAAACTGCGTGCCCCTGTCCAAGACCAAGTTGAACTCCACGTAGCGGCCGCGGCGGATCTGCTGCCACTTTTTCTGCTCAGGCGTGAACACGTCGTCCTTGTGCTTCTGCACCAACGGCACGTACGCCGGGAGAAACGCGTCGAAGCACGACTCCACGAGCCGCAAGATCTCGTTGGGGTCCTTTTCGTCATAGTCGTCGAAGAAAATGCCCCCGACGCCACGGCACTCACCGCGGTGCTTGATGTAGAAGTACTTGTCGCACCACGCCTTCCACTTGGGGTACAACAGCGTGTCGTACTTGTCCAACGCCTGCTTGTGCTGGGTGTGGAAGTGGACCGCGTCGTCCTTGTTCAAGTACGTTGGCGTCAAGTCGGCGCCGCCGCCAAACCACCACGCCGTCACCTCCTTGGTTTCAGGGTCCGTGGTCTCGAAATACCGGTAGTTCAAGTGCACCGTAGGCGCAAACGGGTTGTGCGGATGAATCACCAACGACAAGCCGCTGGCGAAGAAGTCCACCGACCCGTCTGCGCTGCCCTTCAAGTTCTTGTGGTCCGCCCGCATGCGCAGCACGGCTTGTGGAGGTAACGAACCGTGCACCACGGAGATATTCACGCCGCCTTTCTCGAACGTCTCGCCGTTTTGGAGCACCATCGACTGGCCGCCGCCGCCCAACTCGCGGGTCCACGTGTCCGTCTGGAACTCGACGCTGTCCAAGGCTTTGATGGCGTCTGTGATTTGCTGCTGCTTCCACCGCACAAGCGCTTCCATCCGCTCGCGCATGGGGCGTGATTCGTCGTGCACTACGTCCATTTGTGTTTGTGGCATGTCACGGGGCGATAGCGATGCCGAAATAACGTTTTCCACTGTTTCGGCAGCTTCTGTCGTTAAGTACGGCTCGTGAAAGTGAGCCCAGCCTGCAGCTGGTGGTGTGATTTCTCACAGCTCACTGGGACATGCACGGCGCGGCGCCAACATCTGGTACAATGGGGCCCAGACTTGGGCTGAGTTACTCGGCATATCTGTCCATATGTGTCCGTATCCACGCTATATCAGGTCTATATCCGGCCACGTCTGTAGTTGCCCTGGCCTACCTAATCGTAACCGTTACATCGGCCGGCCGCGAGTGTTCCATGATGTAGCACGCGTTCTGCCAGTCCAGGCCGTCCGTGCGCTCGATGGCCTCCTCCAAGCTCGCACACACGCCACTGGCCATGTGCCGTGCTATGAGGCGCTCTCTAACAACTTTGGTGTCCTCGTCAATCATCCAGAGCTGGTCTGTAAGAGTGGCTAGCTCGCTCCACGGCTCGTCCCGTAACCCCACGTAGTTTCCCTCGACAAACACGACCTGGACGTCTGGCGATATCTCAATGTCGTTCTCGACAGGGTCCTTCTTGCTGTGGTCGAACAGCGGCGCCCGCACGACCGCGCCCGTGTGCAATTGCCTGACCGTGTCTACGAACGCAGGGGCGTTGAAGGTGAACGGCGCGCCACGCCGCCGGAATGCCTCTTCTACGTCATCGAATCTCTCCAACTCGTGCCTGTAGTAGTGGAAGCCGTCCTGCGGAAGCAGCGCGACCGAGACGTGCAATTTCTGCAACTCGCTGGTCAACTTGGTGGTCAAGGTCGACTTCCCCGCACCGGGGATTCCTGCGATCGCAATCACCACGCGGCTTTTTCCTTGCAAGGCCCGTGTAATCTGCTCGACAAGCGCCGTGGTGTCTTCTATATGGATAGGCATGGCGATTCACCCTTGTGCTTGCCGGAATTGTGGTACAGCACAAGTATAGGCGAGGCCCAGTATATGTTTGGATTTCGGCCGAGCGCACCGTACTCGTTCTATATAACTGATATGAGGCGCTTGTGGGCCGACGTCCCCACCACAGAAGACGTCGGCCGCGTTGCTGAGCGCCTTGGCATTTCGGGGTTTGACGACGTCAAGTTGCGTTATTTGGTCAGTCAATTGAACGACGCCTTCTTGCAGTTTCCCCACTCCGACATCACGTTCGCGTCGGCTGGCGAGGACCTCAAGGCCGAGGTGACGATTTCTAGTAGTTTGACATGGCCGATAACGGCGCGGCCGAGCGATGAAATACACTACGGCGACTTCTTCAACGCGTTGTGCCGCCGCAATTTCGCCAACCACAACTACTTGCTTTACAAGACCTCTCGTTTGGAGAACATGATCCGCGTCAGAGACAAGTACATTCTCTACCTAGAGGAGAACTATAAGACAGTCAACGGCACAGAGCTAATGGATAAGTACAGACGCCAGCACCCGGACGTCAAAGCGTCTTTGAACAAGTACAGCCGCGAGCGCTTCGACACGGAGACGCACCAACTGTACGCCAGCGTCGCAGGCGACGTCTCCAGCATAGGCCTATGGCAGAATGTGTCGGGCGACACAGCGACATGGACAAGCGCTGACATTAGACCGAGGCAACATGGGCAAGAGAGTGCCCAGACCAGCGAGACTAGAAAAGAAAGCGTTCTGCTACCGAAAACAGAACCGATTAAGTTGGAGGATGGCGAAGAGGTAGTTCCTCAAGTGTCGCCGAAACGCAGGCGCGTCGGGTTGATAGGTAGACCGCGCAAATAGCTCACTGTTTGACGGTGGCCGCGAGGCCGCTCCAGCGGTCGTTTAGCTGCCGCAAAGACTTCTTCTGGTGCGCAGACATGTGTGTGTCGTAGAGCATGCGCAAGCAGTCGCCCCAGAAATGTATGAAACTCACCAAATCCTCGTACGTCGAGGGCTCCTCCACCAACACGGTGTCAAGGTTATTTCCGCTTTGTCTGAACTGCGTGCAGCCTCGTAGGCTCTCGGAGAAGACCGGAATCCAGAACCGGGAGATCACCGCCGCAACATCGCGGAACGTGAGTGTAGCGTCCTTGTTGTAGCCGCGAATGAGGTCAATGTCCTCGCCATACACCTCTAGTATGCACTGGTGCACTACGGACCGGACGAGAATGAGCACTTCGGAGTACACGGTACGGAAGATCTCCTGTGGCGAGCCAGAAAGTTTCACTTGCGGCGCCTCCTCCACCTGCTGCACAATGACGGTTTTCTCGTCGATCCGGCCGAATCGCGCGGTGTTCTCCTCAAGCACTTTGTGTGCGATCAACTCGGCCGTCATACCCTTCACGTAGGACACCGTCAATACCTTGTTCAGTAACGCCCTCAAACAGAGGTTTCGGTCGTTGGACATGAGAATCTGCAACGTGTGCGTGTACTTAGACTGGAGGTAGAGGCAGCAGTCGAGAATGGCGTCGTCTTTCGTCAGAAACCTGTCGATGCGTTCGCTGAGGCTCTGGCCCCGCACGCTCGGGTCCGACGCCGCTAGGCGCTCGTAGATCCAGGTGTTGGCGTTTCTTGCCAAGTGAGCGATCTGCGGCCCATCAGCGCCAGACGAATCGGCGACCGTTCTTTGCGACGTTTTGAGCGCGTCCAACTCCCGGACGGTCTCGATTGGGAACACGAGCACAAGCCCGAACTGCGGCGCCATTTTCCTCAAGTCTTCGAGCACCTGTAGATGCGAAAGTGCAAAGTTCGTGTCCACCACCAAGTACGACACGTTTCCCTTGAGGCGCACCGCCTTGGTAGTCAAAATGTACTTGTCCGGGTCCATTCTTACCGAGGCAGCCTGACCCCGGGAGCTCAGCACATAGTCGGAGACCATCTTGACTTCTCTGGAGCCCTCGGCATCGGCATTGTCTGGTGTTGCACCAGGGCTATGGGTATCTATTAAATTTTCCTGCGGCGCTAGGCGCTGGGAATTTGGGTCCGGCTGCTTTCTCGAGCGGCAAACGGCCCACACGCGCCCGGCGACGTTCTCGCTGAGCCCGTTGGGAGCATATTCGGAAGGCTGGGCCATCTGGTGGGCCATTGCTCGGAGATTGAATGTTTGGTGTTCTGGGTGCGAAATTCCATCCTACAGGCACCACCATTCCCCCACCGGGTACCGCTACCAAAACTGTGCATTCGCACCTATATGATGTCGAGACAAAACTCGAATACACTCACGCAAAGGCTGAGGAAGATGATCGCAATGATCATCATGGTGATACGCGTCGTGCTCGACTCGTTTATGCTATCGCTGATGATGTTCAGGAACTCCAAAAACACCTTGCACCTGTCGTTGAGAACCTGCACGCGCTGCTCGATCTCGAGGTACTCGCGTATGGCGTTGTAGAGCGGGTGCAACGCGGGCTCCATGGACCAGAAAAAGTCGGGCGTGTCGAGGATCGAGCTCAGTAGGTTGACGTCCACGCGTAGCTTGAACAACTTGCCCGACTTCTTGAGGAGCTGCTGCCGCTTCAACCCCAAGCGGCCCGTCAACGCGAGCTTTTTCGGCAACTTGGAGATCAGCTGGAGACTGTAGACCATGCGGCTCTCGAAGAGACATAGCTTCGTCAGCTGCGCGATCGCGTGCGACATGGTCAACTTGATGAGGTGATCGCCGCTGCGAAGCGTGATCATGTCGTTGAAGATCCGCGGCCGGTGGATCTGCGAGTCGTACTCGAAGTGGAACTCCTCGGTCTCGATGTCCTGCTCGCTGATGGGGTTGACGAGAATCGGCTCGGGCACCTCCGACGCGAACGCCAAGTCCGCCAAGATGTTCTTCTCGTGCGTCTCGGAGAGGTTCCAGAAGACGACGATGCCGTACTGGAGGACGAACATCTCGGCGTGGTGCTTGAGGAGCTCGGAGTTGTCTTCGCCGCCATTTTTACTCTCTCGGCCGCCCCTCGAGTCCTTTCCCGGGTGGTGGTGGTGGTGGTGGTGGTATGTGTTGCTCGGCAGACTCGCCTCCAGCTCGGACCCGCTGCTGCTGGCTGTTTCGGCGTCGGAGTTCTCCATAGGCGGAGCGAAAAACTGCGGCTCCGACGGGTCAAACGGCCCGCTCGAGTCCGTCGCTCCGTTTTCTGGGTCCATCGAGTAGTTGTTGGCGTCCTCGGGGGTCTCTACGCCCGAGTAGTACTCGTATAGGTGGTCCGTCTGCTCGCTCTTGTTGATCATTTTCTCCATGTACCGCTTGTTGGGGAGCGACTTCGCGGTGTCGTTGGACTTGACTCTGAGCCCGTCAGTGCCAGGGAGAAGCGGGAGCGTGTAGGGAACGTAGAGCGCCTCGTCGTACATCCTCGGTTTCACGTTGTGGTTTTTTTCGAGAAACGCCATGAGCACTTGCAAGTTGAACTCCTCGCATATGTAGTACGCGGTCACACGGCTAAACTCCTTCGCCCGGGCCTCCTTGGGCATGAGCTCCGCGCGGCTCCGCTGGAGCTGGAACTGCAATTCCGCACTCTTCTGGTCTGACGACGGAAGCAGCTGCGGCGGAGACCCGCCCCGTGCCATTTGCCCGCTGGAATCGTCTGGAATGAGCACGAGCCTTTGCGAATACTTCGACGTTCGCGTGGGCAAGTTCTGAGAGAGTATGTTCCTTCGTCTCTGCTCAGCAGCGTGCGAAGGGGCGCCAATTGGCGGCGACATACTCCTAGAATTCGAGTTCAACGCGTTGCTCGCACCGCCGGGCAGAGGAAACCGGCTCTGGCCCGACGGAATGTCGCTCAGATTACTTAGGAGCTTGTCCACCGAGATGTCTGTGTACTTGTTTGCACGGGCGGCAAACCGCTTGTGTAGGCTGGGCGTGGGGTACAGCGGCTTGGGCTGCACGGGGTATGCTTCGTGGCCGGAACCGTGTTGCTGCTGCTGCTGCTGTTGCTGCTGTTGCTGCTGTTGCTGTTGCAATTTACGGTAGTTTTGTCCAGCAAACGGCGCTCGCGTGCCGCGTATCACGTTCGTGCGCGAGTCCGTCACAAGAATCGACGGCGACCGCTTGGCGGTGGGCCGTGTCGACCCGCTCTGGCCCGAGGACATGTTGGTAGGGGACGACCCACAGTGGAGGTGCACGCTAATGTATGGCGTGTGGTGCACGGGTGCGCTCCATGGGACACTACGGCGATGAGCACGGCGGAGACAAACTACCGGCGGCAAATTCGAGAAAGAGAAGGAGATGACCGTGGAGACTGCCGTATGGCAGTCGTGGGCATGGAATTGCCGCCGCCAGGCGAAAACTCAGAGGGCAACCAGAGGAACCTAGCGTATGGCCCTGTCGATCACGTGACCACACACTCGAGGATTTTTCTCTCTCTCGCCCCGTGACTAAACGACTCCTCTCTATCAAACATGCCTACGTTGACTGTTGCCGCCAAGGCGCCTTTCATTGCGTACTCCACGCTCATTGCCTCGGAGTTTGTCAAAGCCGAGTCGCAAGTGTCGTTGGACGTGGCGTTCGTGGACGAGAAGTCTGCGCTGTCCTCGTCGGACGTGGCCGCCACGTTCACCGTTGACGATAAGGTTACTGCTGGAGAAGCAGATGTGTTGCAAGTTCTTGCGTCGCTCGCGCCGTCGCTCTCTGCGGCTGCCAAAGAGTCTGCCACGTGGGTGCAGTTTGCGTTGGAGAAATTGGCAAACAAGAACTTCAAGGCGTTGGCCGCCGACTTGGAGAAGTTGGACGCCCACTTGAACTTCCGGTCGTTTGTGTTGGGCCACGCGGCGTCGTTAGCGGACGTGGCCGTGTGGGGTGTATTGCGGGCCAACGCCGTCATGGGCTCTGTGTTGAAGAACGAGGTGTATATCAACATTTCCAGGTGGTACAACTTTGTGGCTGCCGACGCCAAGTTTGACGTTGCCGACAAGACCACCAAGTCCATCAACGAGATGCGCAAGTCGAGCAAGGCGGCCAAGGGCGAGAAGAAGGAGTCGCACAAGGCCAACTTCGCCATTGACCTCCCCAACGCGCAGATGGGCAAGGTTGTCACGCGTTTCCCGCCTGAGCCCTCTGGATACTTGCACATCGGCCACGTCAAGGCGGCGATCTTGAACGAGTACTTTGCGCACGCGTACAAGGGTAAGTTGATCATCAGGTTCGACGACACTAACCCTTCGAAGGAGAAGGTGGAGTTCCAAGACGCCATCATCGAGGACTTGGCGCTCATGGGTATCAAGGGCGACCAAGTGACGTACTCATCGGACTACTTCGACGAGATGTACGAGTTGGCCATCAAGTTGATCAAGGACGGCAAGGCGTACTGCGACGACACGCCGTTGGAGAAGATGAGGGAGGAGAGAATGGTGGGCGACGCCTCGGCAAGAAGAGACAGAAGCGTCGAGGAGAACTTGCGAATTTTCGAGCACGAGATGAAGAACGGCACCGAGGAGGGCGTCAAGAACGCGTTGCGCGCGAAGATAGACTACACAAACCCGAACAAGGCGTTGAGAGACCCCGTCATCTACCGGTGCAACCTCACCCCGCACCACAGAACCGGCTCCAAGTGGAAGATGTACCCCACGTACGACTTCTGCGTGCCTGTTGTCGACTCCATCGAAGGCGTGACCCACTCCTTGAGGACAAACGAGTACAGAGACCGCAACCCGCAGTACGACTGGATCCAGAAGGCGTTGAACTTGCGTCAAGTGTACATCTGGGACTTTGGAAGAGTCAACTTCATGCGCACGTTGCTCTCCAAGAGAAAGTTGCAGTGGTTCGTCGACAAGGGCTACGTCGAGAACTGGGACGACCCGCGGTTCCCCACCGTCAGAGGTGTGAGAAGAAGAGGTATGACCGTGGAGGGCTTGCGGAACTTCATTCTCTCCCAGGGCCCGTCAAAGAACATCATCAACATGGAGTGGTCCACCATCTGGGCGATGAACAAGAAGATTATAGACCCTGTTGCACCCAGACATACCGCCATCGATGCCAAGGACGTCGTTCCAGTCACTATTGCAGGTGGCCCTGACCCCGCCGTGAGCGAGGACAAGCCTAAACACAAGAAGAACCCAGAAGTTGGCTTGAAGAAGGTCTTGTACTCCAAAAAGGCGTTAGTGGAGCAGGCTGACGCGGCTTCTTTTGCTGAGGGCGAGGAGGTCACGTTCATGGACTGGGGAAATGTCATCATCAAGAAGATTCACAAGGATGATGACAAAGTCACGGCCATCGACGCCGAGTTGCACTTGGACGGCGACTTCCGTAAAACCGAGAAGAAGGTCACCTGGTTGGCGGACACCGACGACAAGACCAAGGTGGAGTTGGTTGACTTTGACCACTTGATCACCAAGGACAAGTTGGAGGAGAACGACAACTTCGAGGACTTCCTTACACCTACCACGGAGTTCAAGGAGGAAGCATACGCCGACCTCAACGTCAAGTCCTTGAAGAAGGGCGACGTCATCCAGTTCGAGAGAAAGGGCTACTATGTTGTGGAGAAGGTCGAGTCGGACAAGTTGGTGTTGTACACGATTCCTGACGGCAAGACTGCGTCGAAGAAGAAGTAAATAGAAAGTGACATTAACCGAGAGCCAGCAAGTGTTAGGGATTGTCTTATGAAGGCTAGTAACACAAAGTAGGCAAAAAAAAAAAAAAAAAAAAAAAGAAAAAAGTTAACTCCGATACCGGGAGTCGAACCCGGGTTTGCTCGGTGAAAGCGAACCGTGATAGCCGTTACACTATATCGGAATATTTTTTAAAAAATTGTTTTTCAACCGACGTAAGGTACTGGTCTTGATAGTGGCTTAATGGTATGGATCGGTGACTTGAATACTCTGATTCCAGTATCTGTATAATTTTTTGTGGCGGGAATTTTGCTCCTCCCTTTGTTGCGTATGAGGAGCGTGCCATACCTCGCACTGCAAATGCCGCACCCACCCAGTTTTGTGACCAGTGTCCACTGCTTTTCAGCAACGCATACAATGATTCTTCTACTTATTGTCGTTTACTCGTCGATTGTGGTCGCTTTCATACATCCAATCACCATCAGCGGAAGCAATTTCGTAGATACAGTCACGAAGGAACCGGTACGTTACTTTTCGCAACCGGTTGCAAAACCCACTGCCGAGCTAACAATGCAGTTTTTACTCAAGGGTGTCGACTACCAGCCGGGTGGGTCTTCCGGCGTCCTACAGCCGTATGACCCTCTTTCGAACCCGGCAATATGCGCTCGAGATGTGGCGCTATTCCAGAGGTTGAAAATCAACGTACGTTACTTTTGACGCCAATCTGTGTACTCACATACTAATTTGTAGACCATCAGGGTATACAGTATCGATACCAATCTAGATCATGACGAGTGCATGACAATGCTAGCCGCTGCCGGCATCTACTTGGTATTGGACGTCAACTCCCCTGTGAATGGGCATCACCTCAATCGCTACGAGCCATGGACCACATACACGAAAAACTACATGCGGAACGTCTTTTCGGTGGTGCAGCAGTTCAGCACATACAACAACACGTTGGCCTTTTTCGCCGGAAACGAGGTCATCAATGACCCCCTCTCCGCCTCGAAGTCGCCTCCTTACATGAAGGCGGTGGTACGAGACATCAAGCAGTATATCCGGACCAACTCGCCGCGGCTCATTCCCGTAGGGTACTCCGCTGCAGACGACCTCAACTACAGAACGTCCCTTGCGGAGTACTTGGAGTGCACCATCAAAGATTCGAGCGAGTCTGTGGATTTCTACGGAGTCAACTCTTACCAGTGGTGCGGCGAGCAAACATTTTACTCCAGTGGCTACAACACATTGGTGGATGCGTACCTCGGATACTCGAGGCCAATATTTTTCTCCGAGTACGTATTCGTTCTTCTTTTTAGGGAGACCAGCTACTAACGTTTAGATATGGGTGCAACACGGTGCGGCCACGGAAGTTTGGGGAGATGAAAACGTTATATTCTAGAGAAATGACGCACGTCTTCAGTGGCGGGTTGATCTACGAGTTCACGCAGGAACCGAACAACTATGGCCTCGTCAAGATCCTTCCCAATGAAGATGCGCAGCTACTTCCGGACTTTCACCTGGCTCGAAGGCAGTTCCTGCTGTTACCGGAGATAAGCACAGCGTCCAGACGCAAGCCCCGTGGGGGCAACGAGACCAAGCTACCCCGATGCGCCGAGCACTACGCCAATCTTCACACGACAAAAACACTTCCGCCGTCTCCGGCCGCGGACTTGATCCACAGAGGCGTTAAGACGCAGCAGGGTGCGTATGTGAGGCTTTCCCAAGACTCCATGAAGTCCCCATACAAAGTGTTCGATGTCGACGGCAAGCAGACTTACATGGAGAACCCGCGGGTCGAAGCCATCCATAACCCTCGGCCAGACTGGGACTACCAAAGCGGTACGTATCTCGAGGAATGTCCAGGCGAGGCCAAGACTCCTGAAGAAAGCTGCGATCCCAGTGATGACATGTGCGACTCTCGAGACACACAGGATAGCACAGCACTCAAGCTCAGCTTGTTAAGCCTCTTGCTTAGGAAGGTCAATAGCTTGTTTTCCAGATTGTGGGACGCGTCGCTGAACTAGCCAGATAATGCCAACAATACTAACACCTGCGTAAGCTGCTATTCATTTGGCCGAGAAGCACATGTGCGAATTCTGTCTTGTAATTGCCGCACTTGTAAGTTTGTTTATTTTCCTAGCCTAGTCAATGCATCTTCTGGAGAAGAGGGGCTGCAAGTTGTGGTCGTACACGACAAGGTTGCAGGTTCTGTTGGACAAGGCAGGCTCCAAGATTATACACCACTCCTCCCGCCGGAGCGTAGACACGCTTTTTGTTTCCTCTTTCATCTTGAAGCCGCAATTCTTGCATGTTTGCATGACCTGCGGAGCGTCCGTTACCACTATGGACAAGTACGGGATGTTCAGGAGATTCATGAGAAACTCCTCAAAGGTGTTGGGGTGATGGCTCGCGCAATCTTCGTCCTCAGGAATAACGTCAAGCCGGCTTGCGTCGTGTTGATGCGAGGAAGTATGAAAGAGGTCGAAGTTGACAAGCACCACTTCCTTGAGCGTCGAGTAACCACCCGCGCCTGAACAGACCAACCCAAAGAAGTTGTTGTATTTTGCGAAGTTGAACTTGTACACATTGTCGACGGGGTCGGTGAAGAAGAATATCGAGGAGCTGATGTCGATGCTCAACCGGGAGAGCTTGTCGTTTGCCTTGATCAAGTCTATCAACGACAAGTCCGACCCGTGCTGGATGTTGTTCAACCCCAACGAAGTGACGCCGGAGAAGATCTCGATGCACTTTTTCTTCAAGCACTTCTTGGAGTCCGGGTATATGCACGCGGACAACACCAAAGACTCGATGCACGACGGCTGGGACACGGTCTCGGGCCGGAGCGAATCGTCCTTGATGACGAAGTTGTTCAAGTGCAAGTTCGAGATTTTCAGGAAAATGTTGGTAAAGAGATAAAGATGGCTTGACTTGAACGGAATGGACCAGCCAGATTGCGCAGTCAAGACAAGTGTTTCGAGACACCGGGTCTGTGCGGGCGCGTGGAAGCGCGAGCGCGAGCTGCTTGACGACGACCGGGTCAAGGTGTCGGGTGTGAACTGGAACTGGGGAGAAATCTCCGAGATTTTCACCTCTTTCAAGCCGTACGCCTCGTTGAGCAACGAGCGCAAACTCCTGACGAAGTAGCGGTACTCTGCGTTTCTGGAGTCCAGGGTGTCAATCGAGTAGCTGCCCGCGATGCTCGCCAGGGTGCTTGTGCTTTGAGAGTTGGGCGGTTTCACGAAATGCACCGAGGTTATGAAGTTGATCTTTCCACTCGGCTCGCTGGCGATGAACCTGCGGGCTAGCGACGACATCTTCTGCGGTAGATGCGCCTGGGCAAAGCTGGCGAACCGTGCGGTCGACTCAAACGTCAACGTGCGGTAGAGCATGAATTTCAGCGTGATGGTGTTGAGCTTAGAGCATGTCACGGCCACTTGAAGAACCGAGTCAAGCCCGAGATACGACAAGATCTGGATCAAAATCTCCAACGGTAGCAGGCACAAGTGGAGCGGCGGGTATGCCTCGCCGCGGCGGCGCACGTGGGCGACCTTGCGCCTGCCTATCAACTGGTATTTCTTCATAGCTTTGGGGTGTAGTAGTCAGAGCTCGTGTGGCTTCGAGCTCGTACGGCTGTGTGCACGCTTTTCTGGGGCTGGCCGAGCTGTCAAGCGCCGCGCGGCCAGGGCTCTCGGCAAGCTGGGCGGATCGGGCTGAAGGGGCGGAAATTTAGGGTTCTGGGGTAATCGGCGGTTTCGGTCGTTGCGGGCGTGCTCTCGTTGCAAAATAACAACAGTAGACCCGGAAACGACTATAATCGCATGTATAAGCATAGGAAGTGTTCGGTGGAAATCAGAGTCACGTGGAAGCAGCTTACCCCAGCATTAGCATTAGCGCAGTGCTCGCAATTGTGGCCATCGCGCGTTGGCTATAGGCGCGGCCCGTACAACGCACCCAGAATCTACCACACATGGCAGACGAGCAGCGCAAGCTCTTAGAGCAGCTCATGGGCCGGGAGGCGTTGGACTCGCAGCCCGCGCGGCAGAGGGAGATCGACATCTCTAGCCCGCGGGTGTGCAAGGCATTTCTTGTAGGCACATGTCCGCACGATCTCTTCGCCGGAACGAAGCTAAACATAGGCAAGTGCCCGCTGCTCCATCTTGAGAAGTTCAAGCTAGAGTACGAATACAACAAAGACAAGTACCGCAGCTTCGAGCACGACTACTACAAGACGCTACAAAAGTACATTGACGAAATGGACCACGCGATCGCCACGGCGCTCAAACGGCTCGAGCACACGCCCGAGGAAAAGGCTAAGATCGCCGCCGTGACCAAGGACTTGGAGGCGCTCGATACGAAAATCGGCTTGATGACGTCAGAGACCCGCTACTTGGCTGCGGCCAACGAGACGCAGAAGGTTTTTGAGCAGAGCGTACAGATCGACGAGGCACTCAGACAGCGGGACGTGTTGGCGGAGCAGGCGCGGCTCATCGCCGAGAACATCGGCCAGTCTTCGCAGCAGAAGCTCCAGGTGTGCGAGGTGTGCGGGGCGTACCTCTCGCGGCTCGACAGCGATCGGCGGTTGGCGGACCATTTTGTGGGGAAGATCCACTTGGGATACGTGCAGATGAGAGCTGCGTTTGAAGAGTATAAAAAGTACAGGTGAGACACTGAAAGGCACAACTGGAAGAGAGAGAGAGAGAGAATGTGTGAGTGAGTGTGTGAGTGAGTGAGTGAGTGAGTGAGTGAGTGAGTGAGTGAGTGTGAGTGTGTGTGTGTGTGTGTGTGTGTGTGTGTGTGTGTGTGTGTGTGTGTGTGTGTGTGTGTGTGTGTTTAGCGAGTTTAGAGATCAGAGTAAAAGTTAACGGGTAACATATTAGTTGTCTTCTATATCCAACTTCACATCCCCAACCTTCTCCTTGGATACGTAGCCAATGGCACTCAACCGGTCCGCCAAGATCGGATGCGAGTGGTTGTAGGCAGAGTACAACCAGTCGGCGTTCAAGGAGCCCAAGTTCTTGGTGGAGAGCTTGATCAAAGAAGCCGCCAACTCGTCGGTGTAGCCCTGCTTCTTGGCATACTGGTCAGCCTCGTACTCGTTCTTTCTCGACAACACGTTTACTGCAAACTGTGTGAGGCAGTTCAAAGGCGAGCTGACGTAGCTGAACAACGTGAACGAGATGATGGCAGGGTACACCTGGGTGAAGCCAAACGCGTGGAACAAGGACTTGTTCTCAAGGAACACAGAGAAGAGCACGAACGTGAGCGAGAGACTGGCCTGCGAGGCAAGCAACATCTGTGGCAAGTGGTTCAACTTCCAGTGGCCAATCTCGTGGGCCAACACCGCCACGGTCTGCTCCGTGGTGTTGTGCTCGATCAACGTGTCGTAGAGCACGATCTTCTTGCTCCACGGCAAGCCTACAAAGAACGCGTTGGAGTGCGCGCTGCGTTTGGAGCCGTCAATGACGAACAACTTTGTGAGCGGGAACTCGTTTTTCTTGGCCAACGCCTCGATCTCCGACTTCAACTCACCGTCCTCGAGCAACGTGAACTTGTAGAAGAGCGGAAGCACGAAGTTGGGGATGATGGTCATGAAGAAAAGCTGCGCGACCAACGTGAACACGCACGCGTACGAAACAAACGAAACGCCAAAGTGGTCAATGATCTTCAAAAACCCGTAGAGGAACGGCGACCCGAGCCCGATGGTCAAGAGCACAGACTTGACCGCGTCCGAGAGCCAGATCTTCACCGTGGACTTGTTGAAGCCGTACCTCTCCTCCAACACAAATGTCTGGTAGTACGAAAACGGCAAGGACTCCACCGCAGACACGATACTGGTGAGTGCAAAGAACACTATGCTACTGGACATGACGGACGCGCCGAAAAGCCGCCCGACATAAGGCACATGCGCCAAACTGAGCGAGAGAGCGCTCGACCACGACCAAAACCGCGGCAAGAGGTTGAACTTCAACGTGGCGATCTCCTTGGCGATTTCTACCGCGTTGGAGAAGAACGAGAACCGCGCCTTGGCCCGCGAGTACTCCTGCGACTTCAAGAACGTCTCGCGCGAGACCTCCTTTTTGAGGGAGGCGGGCGGCGCCGTCCTCTTGTAGACCTGGTACTGTCTGTAGTCGATGTAGGTTTCCAACACGTACTTGCCTAGCAAAAGCGTGGTGACAATGGACTTCCAGTCGATGTCCTTGTTGTCCAAGAACGCGAAGGTCTGGGTGTTAGTACGGGGCGTCATGGCGAGAGGGGGTGGTGTAACAATGTACTTACTCTTGCCAAATTGAACATTATATATACGGGTGTAGCCTAGCTTGGACGAGGCTGTCTCTCCAAATAGCTGGAGTCGCGCGCTCGCCACGCAAAATGGCCAGCGCACATCGCGCGCGCTGGCAAGAAACAAAGAAAAAATAAGCCGCTGCATGTCTGGGAGAGAGGGGTCCTGTGAGCTGAGCCACGCAAGGCGAAAAATATCGCTGCCAGAGCTGGTGCAACGCTCGCCCGCGAGGGCACAAACTGTCGCAAGACGACTATGCGGATGAACAAGAGAGTATAAGCAGGGAATTCCACAAAAAGCAGTACAAGCTAAGTGGTCTAAAAAAGGTTGAATCAATAAATGCACGGCAGGGCCAGAGACGGCTACGGCCCAAAACAGCAATGCGAGACAAAACACGCGTTAGCGAGTTCGACCCCCTCCCCGCACTGAACAATGACGTGCAAGCGTGCTGAGGGTACTGACGCGTGCTGAGGTCATTGGCGCTACCTGAGGTCAATAACTGCGCAGGCGCACGAGGTCAGAGCCCGTTGAGGTATAAAAGTAATAAAACTTCGAGGACGGCGTTCGCTTTTCCTGCCGCACGAGGCGCTGCCTCGCTAACGCTGAGGCAACCCGTTGCAGATCGTAAACGCTACTGTGTGCACTATCCCTGAGAAAAAGGGCATGGGGCCAGCGAGCGCACCTCGCAGGTCAACGTTTGATCGCCTCGCGGAGCCAGGCAGGCGCGAGATTTCTATAGCACATGGTGTGTGTGTGTGTGCGTGCTCAATAGCCCGCACTGCTTCTTATTGTTCCGTGCATGCTGCACCATGTCGCAGCTTAGTTTCCCTATTTCGCACTGATTTTTCTCCCACCGGGCCCTGCAGACACCGCCGTATCAGCAAATCTCCACCGGTTGATATTTCAGCGAGTCGTTTCGTTGTCCGACTTTTCACTCCGCTGTGGATCATCCTTTTTATTTTTTTTAAACGCCTCGTGCACTAGACCGCTTCTCGATCTCATGGCCGAATCGTCCAGGACCATCAACCATAAGCTCAACGAGCTGTTGAGCAAGGGCAGCGCCAAGGCGGTGTTCGACGCCGAAACCGCGCTCGCGTACTCGTCCATACTAAAAGCAAACATCTTGGGAAAGGACAAGCAGGAGAAGGTCAACTCCATCGTGGTGCTTGCAAAGCTCTTGGACTGCGTGTCCAGCGTCAACTCAGAGGCCGTCTCGCCCAAGTTCGCCGAGATCTTGGACGAGAAGTTGTTCAACTCGTTGTTCTCGATCGTGTCGACAAAAATGTCCACAGAGACTTACAAGGCGATCTTGAAGATCTCAGTTCTCTCCATTTCCGGCGGGCCGTACCCGCCCCACTTCGGCGACTCGTCCATCGACGTGCACTTGCCGTTGTTGCAGAGTCTCGTGACGTACTTGGACGCCATTGACGTCATAACCTCCAAGCTATATGTGTCGGAGACCAAGATCTTGTTGAACTCGGTGCGGCTCGTCAACGAGATCATCGACAAGTCTTTACGCTTCGACTACGACCGCATCATCACGTTGAGCGGCCGCCTCAAACACGTCAAGTTTTTCTCCACAATCGGCAACTTGATCGAGACTGACGACCTGCAGATCTTGGACGCCATCGCCGTCTTGGAGCAGTCGTACTTCCGCTTGAACGAGTACCTCAGCAAAACGCGCTTCGACATGTCAATGGTGTCGCACCAGGTGATGCTCACCAACTTATTTATTTTCTTGGACGTGTCGTTGAACGAGTTCGGCACGCCCGCGTCCACCGAAGAATACGTTAAGGCCGGCTTCACGGCGGCCCCTAAGAAGTTTGTCGTGGACAACTTCACAATTCTCCTCGCCATGGACTTGAAGGTGTTTTTGAAGGACCCCAACATGACGTTCAAGAAGAAGTTCCACGAGGAGTTGATCATGAGCGACCACAACAGGACGTTCCCGTTGTACCTCTTTATCTCCGAGTGCACGGCTCTATGGTTGACTATCTTCCATAACAAGGCGGAGTTCCCGCGGATTGCCAGCCACATTCTCTCGTGGGAGTTGATGATCTACTACTCCATGAACAACTGCTTGTGCATCTGGCAGGAGACGCGGTCGCAGTTGGAGAGCACGCAGGACATCAAGGGCATCATCGAGTTGCTCAAAAGCAACGTGATGTTTTTGGAGAACGAGTTGGCCCGCAATAACAACATCGAGGAGTGCTTGGAGTTGTTCACCGTGCGCAAGACCGAGGAGATCCGCCACGACCAGTTCCTCAAGTTGAAAAATTTCCACGCATCCAAGTGGTCGCCGCGGTTCCAGGACTTTGACCGGATCTTGGCCAAGGAAACCATCGACTTTGTGTGCGAGCAGCGAGTGATGCAGTTGCTCAAGGGCTCGTGGGTGCACACAGAATCGCACGCCGACAGGCTCTTTGACAATAAGGTCAAGAAGTCGAGCTCGGCAAACTACTACTTTATAATGTTGAGCCCCAACAGACGGATGCTCCACTACATGGAGTTCAAGGAAATCGCGACGATGAAACCTACGTTGGAGCAGATGGAGATGAAGGCCATCGAGTTGAAGGACATTGCCGACTTCAAGTCGATCAAGATTGGCAACCTGGTGGGTGAGCAAGACAAGTTGGCCAACGGCTCGTTGATATCCGTCAAAGGCACGATATCCTACGAGAAAATTATGTTACTTGACCGGAACCGCCAGACGTTGCTCAGTTTCTATACCAACTCCGAGGACAAAAAAGCCGTGTGGTTAGACGGCTTGAAGATGTTGAAGGGCATCACCGACGAGAGGTCTCTTTCGGCAGAAACCACCAAGCAGTTGACGGCGTTGCAGGAGATCAGAAAGAACACACAGCTACTTGTGTTGGAGAGCAAGGAGTTTGACGCGGTGGCGCCGAACCCGCAGGACGACGAGTACAGTGACAGCGACGAGTATTACGATATCTTTGAGATGACCAATGTGTCGCAAGGCTTCCACTTTAAATAACTTAATTGTGTATATATATATATATATATATACCCGTATAGTATTTTTGTGGTGCGCGGGTTGTGTGCCGGCCGGGCCATCAAAACCTCATCGCGAGAGAATCTTAGGCAGTAATGGCGAAAGAGGATTTGCTTTTAACGATCGACAGCGGGTCCGAGGGTCCACCGAGCGATTCTGAGACGGATGTGAACCCGGACTTCCAGTTCTCGCTTGAAGGGTTTGAAACCACGGAATCGAACGGGTGGGAGTTCAAGGTGGACAGCCCGAAGAAGAAAGACGTTGATCTTGACGAAATTCTCAGGCGAAAAGGCGGCTTGACGGGTATTGTTGGGGCTGAGCCGGAGGAGAGAGATGAGGCGGAAGATGAGGAAGAAGAGGAAGTAGAGGATGCGGAAGAAGAAAAAGAAAATGGAGACGAAAATGTCGTAGAAGAAGACGACGATGAGTTGGCTATGGACGGGTTCGGAATGGGTTTGGAGGAGCCAGAGCCCGAGCTGGAAGACGACGAGGAGTTGAAAGAAGAGGAGAGTGACAACGAAAGCGAAAACGGAAGCGACAAAAACGACGACGACGACGATGAAGATTCAGCACAGGCCATTGCAGAGTTCTTCGAAAGCGCAGACGCCGAATCGCATGCAAACTTCCAGTCGTTGGACCTTTCGCGTCCGGTGCTCAAGGGCTTGGCCAACTTGGGCTACGCAAAACCTTCTCCCATCCAGGCATCTTCGATCCCTGTCGCGCTCTTGGGCAAAGACATTGTTGCCGGTGCAGTGACGGGATCCGGAAAGACCGCGGCGTACATGATCCCCATCATCGAGCGGTTGCTCTACAAACCAAGCAAGATCGCGGCGACCAGGGTCATCGTGTTAACCCCCACCAGAGAATTGGCCATCCAGGTGTGCGATGTTGGCAGAAAAATTGGGCGTTTCGTCAGCAACCTCACTTTCGGGCTCGCCGTCGGAGGGTTGAACTTGAGACAGCAGGAGCAGCAGTTGAAGACGCGCCCCGACGTGGTGGTGGCGACGCCCGGCCGGTTGATCGACCACATCCGCAACTCGGCGTCGTTCTCCATCGAGAGCTTGGAGATATTGGTCATGGACGAGGCCGACCGGATGTTGGAGGAAGGGTTTCAGTCAGAGCTCACGGAGATCTTGTCGTTGATCCCGAAACACAAGCGCCAGACGATGCTTTTCTCGGCGACGATGAACACCAAGATCCAGGACTTGATCCAGTTGTCTTTGAACAAGCCCGTGCGGATCATGATCGATCCGCCCAAGGCTGCCGCAAACAAGTTGGTGCAAGAGTTTGTGCGGATCCGCAAAAAGGAGGACATGAAGCCTGCGCTCTTGTTCCAGCTTCTCAAGAACTGCGACCCGGACCAGCAGAGCCGGATCTTGGTGTTTGTGTCGAGAAAAGAGACCGCCCACAGGCTCCGTATTGTGCTTGGGCTTCTCGGGTTGAAAGTCTCAGAGTTGCACGGTTCCTTGTCGCAGGAGCAGCGTCTCAACAACGTGGAGGAGTTCAAGAATCTCACCGTGCCGATCTTGGTCTGCACAGACTTGGCCGCCAGAGGGTTGGACATTCCCAAGATCGAGATGGTGATCAACTTCGACATGCCCAAAACGCACGAAATCTACTTGCACAGAGTGGGCAGAACCGCAAGAGCAGGCCGCGAGGGTCGCTCCATTACAATGGTGGGCGAAGCGGCCGCAGATAGAAATATTGTGAAGGCAGCGATGAAGGCGCTCGAGAGCAGCGGCTCGCAGCACAAGGCGGTGTCGCGTAGCGTCGACTGGGCCGAGGTCGAGGCGCTCCAGGCAATTGTGGACGAGAAGAAAGACCTCATCGCCGAGGTCTTGGACGAGGAGAAGCAGGCCAAAGAGCTTCTCGCCGCCGAGATGGACGTGACCAAGGCGGAGAATCTCATACGATACGGGAAGGAGATCCACTCGAAGCCGAAGAGAACGTGGTTTGAGACTCAGGCTGAGAAGAGAAACCTGGCCATGCAAGAGTTGACAAAAAACAAGACAAAGCCGAACTCCAAGAAGAGGAAGCAGATGGAGGCGAAGGGCAAGGTGTACAAGAAGACGAGGGTGGAGCGGATGAAAACGCAGGGCAAGGCCCGCAACAAGAAGTGACGAGTAGGGATCAACAAAAAGTGACGAGTAGGGATTAAAACCGACAAGAGGTGACGAGTAGGGATTAAACGCGAATACAGGCGAGAAGGGGCGATTTCAGACGGTAGGGCTGAAACGAGAATAAATGCTCTCTAATTATAGATGCAGCACCGTACAAAGGAATAAAGATTTCTATACGCAGACCAAATAGGAGACGGCGTCACGAACAATAGCTAAAATATCCAAAATAAAGTTTGGTGGATAACACGAATGCTCAGCCTTAAAAAGGAAAGAGCAACATCATCTGTGATCACACTTAAGGCAACGCGATACAGAAAGAGATCCCTACCTGCGCATCACGTGAGCGCGCGAACTTAGCAGTGCGATATTGTCTTACCATCCAACCACCATGTGGCTCCTGACCGAGTACAAGCTCCTTGGCGCCGACAGCAGTCTCCTGAGCTCGCCGCTACGCATCACCGCGCAGATCTTGGTGCTCCAGTGCTTCTACTATGTGACCGCGGTGGTGATCTTTTACTTGGTGGCGCTGCTCAACGGGTACGAGTTCAGCATCACGTGGGTGTTTTCGTGGGAATTGGTTGCGCCGGATAACACAATGGGCCTCATGTTGTTTGGGCTCTGGCTCTTTGACTCGCTTCTTTGCGTTTTATTTGTCACGCTCATTGTAGGCCGCTCCAAGCTAGCGTGGGATTTCGCCGTCACGGTGCACGTGTTCAACCTCCTTGTCGTGTGGCTCTACAGTGGCAAATTTCCTTCGTCGCTTTTGTGGTGGTGTTTGCAGGTATTGAGCGCAGTGCTCCTTGTGGCATTGTCTACGTATTCGACGCGGTGGAAGGAGTTGAGAACCACGTTCTTTGACGATATGCTTGAGCGTGGGGAGGGCGCCTCGATTCCAATGAAGAACTTGGAGGCACAATAAGCCACATGCGCGCGGAGTGCTATAGTTACCAATGCACGGCGTCTATGTGCGGGGCTTGTCAATAAGGTAGAGGCGATGTCTGCTGCTGTCAATGCGAACTAAATGGGCTAATCTTCGTTAAAATTGCAGAAGTTGCATGTTGCTGCATGCACTGCCTTGGTTGCGGTAAGCGGGCCACATTGTAGTCTGCCAGGTACAACATATAAATATAGGAAACTGGTGTTGCTAGCAGTGCAACGATGTTAAAACGGTTGTTTTTTGGCAGTCGCTTGAGCTACATAGTGCCGATTGGCTTTGTTACTTGCTTGGTCTTCGTCTGCGTGCTTTATGTCCACCAGAATGGCTCTATGCTTGACAGAATCCCCTTGTCGGGCCTGCGGATACGGATGAAGGCAGCGGACCTTCTCGCCGGTGTGGGCTCTGGCTACTTTGTCAAGACCAAGATTGGGCCTCGTAACAAAAAGGTGCTTCTTCCGGCAGGCTTTGATATTCCCCTTGACTTGGTACGGGAGCACTTGCAGGATACCGCCAGTCACGACTGGCCCATCACCCAGCTCACGCAGAGCGACGTGAAGAAAGTGCCGCCAATCAAAAGAAAAAGCAAGTCACTGGAGTTTCTGTGTACGCTATACAGCTCGTTCGAGGATGTGCCCGAGGACCAGTGTGAGGCCAAGTTGGCCAGCCGTATGGACCTCGTGGCCGATGAGCCGGAGACGGTGGCGGGCGATTTGAAGCACATTTTCGAGATCTTCCTGGAAGAACTCGATGAGTACCAGGATAGCTACAACAAAGCCATCTCGCTGTTCTTCTTGGAGCACTTGCGGAAGGAGTTGAGGCACGAATTTGTGGTTCCGTTTTGGTTCCGTCTCCTGGGCTCCTCCGTTTGGCTCGAGGACTACAACGTGCACCTTGTGGTGTCACGGTTGTTATTTACCTCTAAACGCAGACGGGACTCGCCCAACGTGAGCTTGTGCTTGGCCCAGATATTCAACGAGAACTGGGAGGAGCTTAACGACGTGCGGTTGGTGTTCCCCACCAACAAGATGGACGACCGAACCGCGCCTACCTTCAATACCGGTGGCCAGGACTTCTACCTGTACCGGTTTCCTCGCATTCTTCCCGTTCCCTTTCACGTCGACCGCAATCCGGCCACGCGGTTCCAGGGCCCGGAGGACCCACGGCTATTCCTTGTTCGGAACAAGCGGGGCTACACGGAGCCGGTGATTGTGTACAATGCTCGGCAGGTTATCCCGGAGAAGAATGACAAGGGTGATCTACACTACATCGAGTACAGGTCGATGTTTTTGAGCTTCCCGTTCCAGTTGCAAAAGGGAAAAGGCGAGCTTGCCCAAGCGGAAGATGGCTCCGAATACGATTACTTTGTGCGGTCAAAGGAGTTGCGTGTGGCTGGTACGCCGAGAGCCCGGACCGAGAAGAATTGGTCGCCCATGGTAAGCGAGCTAGGCGAGGGGGGTGATCACGACAACTTTGTTTACTTTGTGACACACCTTGAAGACTTTCGGGTCATCAAATGTGCGTTGGACTCCGTCGATGGGACGTGCCTGCTAGCCTTTGGGGGAGATTCGTCCGTGAGCGATCTTCGGGGCGGGACACCGCTTATTAACTTGAATGCTATCCTCCGGCTGCAAACGAACATCAAGATCTCGCGCCTCATACCGCAGGGCCGTGAAATCTTTGTGGGTGTTGCGCGGGCGCACCTACAAGAGTGTGGGTGCGGTCACACCTTTTACCGGCCGAATTTGATTGTAGTGACGAAGGACGAGGCCACCCACTTCGACACGGCCACTAACAAATGGGATACCCAGTACTTTTACAAGCTCTCGCATGTGTCGTCGTCTATGGGGTTCGGGATGCAGATGTATCCGTGGGAAGTGGAGAAGGAGGGATCTGTGTGCACAGGCGTGAGTGCACTCATTCCCAATGGCATTGACAGCTGGCAGATTTTAAAGGTGGCCCAGCAGATGGGATACTGGTGGTGCAGCGACGTGATGACTCTATTTGTGTCGCGAGCTGATTTCACCGTTGACAAGGTCAATGTTGAGGGAGTCCTCGGGGCGTTATTGAGGACAAAAGATCTCTTTCTAAGCCCTGGGAGCAAAATCCAGCTTCCTGTCTTGGGGGCGACGGGGGAGCCGGAGGTTGCTCTTGCCGGGTATTCGGCCAACAATGTAAAGTGTGCCTTACAGGGAAGCAAGCACTACTGTAAGGAGTTTGGTCAGGAACTGAGAAAAAAGCCGTTGTTTGACCCTGAAGAAGCGCTGGTTTCTGTTGCGAAGTTTGGCGAGAAATTGAAGAGTTTTGAGCAGGATAAGAGGTAAAGACAGGACTAAAAGGACTATTAGAAGTTTATTTAGGCAACGTGTATGACGAGTGCAGCCATATTGCAGTGGATGCTTTTCTTTTGCGCCTTGCGCGAGGCTGCCAAAATGAGCGTCTTTGCTAAGTCCATCGCTGTCCAATATTTCGAGCCAACCACCGCTTGGACAACCCTTTCAAGTTCGGGCAAGGGCAAATTTTTGTGCACGCCGTTTGTCGAGGCAACAATGATGTCGTCTTTGCGCACGTCCCAATCGTACGTGTCTGCAGAGTCGGAGATCTTTTGCCAATGCTGCGTATAGAACGTCGTATCTACCTTGAGCAACAGTTTCAGAAATTTGATCACCTGACAATCGGGTGACTTGCTGTTTGGATTCTCTCTTGTACGGACACTTATCAGGTTTTTGCGGTATATCCCTACCCAGACGGTGCCTGTATTGAGGATACGTAGCTTGTGATCTTTGGTTAAAATGGCATACATGATATCGGCACTTCCACCAACCACGCCTTTGTTAGACAACACCTTATCGAAGGACTCGCGCATGAGAGTCCAGTGCTCAAGGGTCTTTTCTGAGGTCTTATAGATTTGCATTGCGGCATGGCCCATCTCTCTAGAGAACGCTAACGATTCGGTATCTTCTGTAAATGGGACGCTGCGGCCGTCAAACAAGCCGAAGGCGAAGGACTCTTCATTGGGGCGGGCGGCCACAAAGAGGTTGTCGAGTCCAGAGGCAGCGACAAAGTTGGTTTGCTCGGGAGATCCCATCCAACCCGCGTAGCCCACAAGATGCGTGACATTGTCCGGGACATCTACATTGTACTTGAGGCCTGCTTTGACCACCGACATGTTCTCAAGAGGCTCATCTTTGTTTCTGAAGAACGCTGCCACGGTTTTGAAAAGTCTCTTGAGCTTGAGTGCCTTTTGTTCGGTTGCCATGCCCTGTTCTTCGGTTATCTGTTCAAACTTTGGTAATTTCAAGCCCGGTGGGTTGATTAGCTCGACGCTCGGCGGTACAATCACGGTTTGTTTGCCGTTGTCTGGGTCTTCATCATCGCTCTCAATGTCTGATTCAGAGGCGTCTTCGCTTTTGCGGTTGAAACTTGCCGTTGCACGTTGAAAATCGTTACTTTCGAGTAATTCCGAAAGCATCAGATCAAACTTTCGAATGTCTTGATCAAATGTGTCTGGGTTTCCGGCAACGACATTGGGGGAAGAAGTCTCTGGCGCTTGCTGAATCTTGCCATAGACGATGTCTTTTGACTTAAGAGCGAATGCATGCCAGGCGAAAAGTGCAGATACGAGCCACTTCATGAAATAAACTGGCACGAGCAAACTTTGCGTTACCGTCACCATTTATATTCAAAGTTTAGCGAGAAGTGAAGATCTGCACTGCTCTACTGGGGAAGGAGGTGAGCATCGATAATCTTGTCAAAAGAAAACGTAAGAGTTCCCGTTTGGGTCAAATGTCAGCTTCGGAATCTGATACCGTAATAAAATAGGACTGACCCATCTGCACTTTCCCATCAACAAAATGAAGCCCATCTATCTTGTTCGCCCCATCTTTGCCGGGGCGTTTGTCAGCACGTCGGCATCAGGGGGAAGTGAGGACCAGTGCCCAGCCCAAAAAACCTGGGTTCTTGGGTAGATTGCTCAGCCTTCTAACACTTGGACAAACAAAGAAGCCATCTTCTAAATCTGCCACTCGTCCAGATCGCTCGAGAGTGAAAAGAAAATTCTGATTCATTAGACATTGAACCAGCAGCGAGACAAGCCAGCTTGAGAGGAAATTCTATTTCCTCGAAATCAGGGACTGCACCATAGTACGGCAACTTCAGAGAAAGTTCGGATTCTACAGACTCTGGTTATGAGGTTCTCATACCATATATCCTGGGGTCTGAGGGGATTTTGGTAGCCTCGCAGAACAGTCAAAGTGGGTACTTCACAACCCTCCAATTCAACAGTACCTTTTTCGTTTCTGATCCCGATAGTTCGTACGTAGGCTTTGGACTGTCCAAGCCCATTGATGGGTTGCAAGTGGATGATCCTACACTCTTGAGCAAGGAGTTGTGCGAGATCTGTCGGTCATGATTTGATCTGCACCGGCTATGCTGTTTGTGCGCCAGTCCCACGTACATGATTTTGCAAGCTTATTCCGATAAAATTGCGTCTCGAAAGGTGAGAAGTGGACTTGCTTCAATATTTGCTGGAATTATCACTCTCGCAAATGATCTTCAGCTAGCTTCAACAGGGACGGCCACTGTGTGGCTCTTGCGTGGCGGGAGAATTCTGAGGGGTCATGTACTCCAGTCAGGAAATGTGCGATCCAGTAATACAGTTGCTTAAACTTCCAATTACGTCAGTACACTTTCACGCAAGTATCATCAGAGCCAGTGGAGAGTCGTCAGAGAGATGTTAATGGTTGAAAAGTGGCGCTTGGTTGTAGGTCATTTTAGTCGTATCGACAAGTGCATATACAATATACGACATAGAGAGATTTGCGAAATCCGGACTTCATAGAACAGAACTCACTCAGCGTCTAACGAAACTTTCGGCACAGAGAATTCCAGAGGCTATCAACTTCAGGCAGTTGCAAAATCCTGCATAGTGGTTTTTAAGGCAAGTAGTAATGCGAGACAAAGAGATTATTTAGTATATGCAGATGTCGGTAGACACAATGGGGCCTGCTTAAGTCCGAGCTATGACATCGAAAGACGAATGGTCGAGATCTTGGAATTTGTAACCCCGATAAAAACAAAGCCAAGAACAGTAAGAAAGATCTGGCTTTCGAGGTTTGCGAGGAAAAAAATCCTGAGATGCAGAATTTTGGTTAGCTCAAAGGCTGCAAATCGGAAGTGGGTAGTGAGAAGAAAACAGAAGGGCAACCGTCGGATAGAAAGAAGAATACAAAATAAACGAGAAGATGGAATGAGAATCGAATTTTTAGAATGGTAATGAGCTTATTTGGAGAAGATGACCTGGGGACAGTGAACAAAAATGAGAGCGTTTCAGGTAGTTCCGCTGATGGCTGCACTCCTTATTTCGCCTCATTGTTCGCGTCCCCTCCTCATTGTACCATGTTGACATTCGGTGAAGTTATGATCGAACCACAAATAAAATGAACTTTTCGTAGGCTATTTATATTCTGGGTGTTATCGCCTTCCAGTTACCGCCTAAGCAAGCTGAACTACCAAAATATACAAAGTCCAAAGTATTATGAGAGCGGTAATCCAGGCTGTCGGTATTTTTGCCGCTTTAGTCCATGCTACAGGAGTTCGTGGAGTGTCAAGTCAAGCCAACTCACCTGTGGCTGGCACATCCCATACAACAACTGCTGGAAATGGTGACAGCTTAGAACAAAGCAGCGCTGGAATCAGCCTTGCCTCCTCGCTTGAGCAACCTTTTGAGGCATTGGCAATTGCAGAGGGCAAGAATGCTCTGTGGGAATATTTTGAGCCCTCTAAAGTTGCCAGTAGCCACCAAGAGGATGAGAGCGTTCGCAGCGAAGTACATACAA
>JAJMQU010000024.1:0-166808 GCA_030444895.1 Metschnikowia sp. yHMJ9 | reverse complement strand
TGAGCTGTTGGATGTACGTTCGCTCGTCCTCTGAAATAACAACCTTTTTGTTGACGTTGCCATCTGCCTTGAAGTACCGCAACAACGCTAGATGGGCCTCAAAGACGGCTATGCGCACGAGGTCAGCCCGATATTTTATGGGATATTCCTCAATCGCATGTAAAGTGATTTCTTTCAATGGTACATTCATCTGCGCCTGGACGCGTCTGGACGTTCGGGTCAAGTATCCCAAAATACTGGAGACTTTGTCGTACATAGCATCATACTCGGGTATGGACGTGAGATGACTGGGGTATTGGAGTCGGTACTGTCCAAATGATCGTCTCATGGCTGCGAAGGTTTTGTTTGTCAGGTAACTCTCCATGACATTGATGGACGTGTCACCTAACATTCTGCACATTGCAGGTTTCAGAACATCCTCTTTCACGTACTCAAAAAAATTCTTAAATGCTGTCTTTAGTACCTTTACACGAGCATCGTCCGCTAATGGTCTTGGGCCGCGGCGTTTGCGCCTGCCATTTCTGAAAGCGTCTTGCACCAGCTGTTCGTCCAACTCTATGATTCCATCAATCTGCTCCGCGGTCAAGGAGGCGAAGTCGGCCACGAGCCTGTTAACCACTTTCCGGACTGAATTTTTGGTGTCGCTGCGTATATGCTTCTCCTTGTGAAACCGTTTTGAATAGTGAATGAGCTCTTGAATGCACGTCCGCTCGTCCTCTGAAATAACAACCTTGTTGTCGACCTTGCCATCTGCCTTGAAGTACTGCAACAACGCTATATGGGCCTCCAAGACGGCTATGCGCACGAGGTAATCACGATATTTTATGGGATATTCCTCAATCTCACGCAAAGTAATTTCTTTCAATGGTACAGTGAAATGCCCCTGGACCCGTCTGGACGTTATGCTCAAGCGTGCCAAAATTCTGTTGACCTTGACATGCATAGCATCATACTCGGATAGAGAAGTAAGTTGACTGTGGTATTTGCTTCGGTAGATTGCAACTGAATTTTTGAGGTGTACGAAGGTTGTTTTTGCCACGTAACTCTCCATGACACTGATGGACGTGTCACCTAACATTCTGCGTGTTGCACGTTTCAGAACATCCTCTTTCACGTACTCAAAAAAATTCTTAAATGCTGTCTTTACTACCTCTACACGAGCATCGCTCGCTAAGGGTTTTCGGCCACGGCATTTGCGCCTAGTATCTCTCGCTATGGCAGGGACTGCTGCCGTCGAGCGGCTGTTTGTTAGATACGGGATCACAGATGAATGCTCGGAGTCGTGCGGCCATGGAGCACCGTGCACAGCAAGAATGACAATTGACAAGCATATATATGTCGAGAGCTTCATCGTTTCTGATAATAAGGCGTCGTTGGAGAGATTCCTGGCCTTATAACTGCACTGTAACCCATGGGCTTATGCGACACACGGCACCCACCCACCCTTGTTACCGTTCAAGTTACCCAGCATACAGCTGCGAATACCATTGTTGTTGAATGCGCCACGCATTGGGCCGAACATCCTACCTTGGTAGAGACCTCGCACGGTAGCAAATGTCCGCAATGCGCATGCGTCACCCGAAAGGGTTGGCTTCGGCCATTCCACTATTGTTGACTCCATGCAGCTTTCGCAACTTCAGTCGTCTAACACAATGGGTGAGCAAGCTTCACTAATTCTACAGTTTGCTTTAGATAATTATTATAACATCCACTCACAGCGTCTCCCCAAGAGTAGGTCTACCCTCACTCTGTCTGTGTGCAACTGGCTGCCTTTTGGGAACAACGCTTTCGAATCTCACACCCGAAGGTTGTCCTACATTGTCAGGCGACTTTCTTGGCCACAGCCACAGGTGCCATTTGTCTTTTGAAAGAGCATCCCCAGTGAATATACCACATAGTGCTTTCAATCTGGCCGCCATTTTGGCAGAACTATGCTCTGGGTGCGCTGATTCCCTGTCGGTCATCTTTACACTGTAACCGGCCCCATCCCTCGCTTACAACCGAGAGGATCACGCATAGACAAATCTAGGTCGTTCGAATACTTATGATTTCAACCAGCGCCGTACTACGCCAACAACTCAAGGTGGTATATCGGGTTTTACTCTTTCGTCTTATCTTCAAAAAAAAAAAAAAAAAAAAAATTAATACTCTGTCTTTCTTCCCCCACCTCCAACCTAAGTGCACGCCATAACTACTGGTGCACGGGTGTGTCTTTCGAAACCTCGTTAGCGATGGGCCCGCGCAGCTACTACTACGCCTAAAGTATGGGCCAGAAGCGCAGCAGGGATGCTCTGAGCGCCGTTACGCGGAAGCGGACGAAGAAGCCGAAGACGCGTGGCAGTTCGGCGGTCCCGAGCCAGAACGCGTACGAGCAACTAGTGCACGCGGCGCCCGCCAACGAGGATGACGAGATCGTATTGGTAGACTCGACCAGCGGGGCGGAAAGTGACGGGATTGTAGTGCTTTCGGACTCGGACGACGGCCGCGGCGAGCTGGCAGTCACAGGCGACGCTCTGCTGCCGAAAGGGCCCGAGCAGCAGCCCGAAGAGCAGGTGAACGAAGTGACGCAGAACTCGGACTTCATCGGGTTGGGACTAAGCTCCGACGACGAAGACGAAAACGGCGATAGCGATGGCGAGCACTCCCACGATATGTACTCGGACGACGGGGTCATTAGCGACGACAACCTGGGGTTCAGTCACGCGCATGCGGAGGCCAAAAGCACGTTTGCGTGGGTGCGAGGGCAGGACCACTCGAGGCAGAAGGAAATCGCGGACTGGCTCACGCTAGAAATCAAGGACTTCGTGAGCTACATCTCTCCGGCGAAAGAAGAGATCGTGGTGCGCAACCTCGTGATCAACAACTTGAAAAAGACGGTGTCGGAGTTCTGGCCAGCGACGCAGGCGCACGTTTTCGGCTCGTGCGCCACGGACTTGTATTTACCGGGCCTGGACATCGACATGGTGGTCATCTCCAACACGGGCGACTACGAGCAGCGGTCCAAGCTCTACCAGCTCTCGTCGCACCTCCGCACAAACAGGCACGCGAAAAACATCGAGGTGATTGCGTCGGCCAAGGTGCCGATCATCAAGTTCGTAGACCCGCAGTACAACATCCACGTGGACGTGTCGTTCGAGCGGACCAACGGGCTCGACGCTGCACGGCGCATCAGGCGGTGGCTCGACACTACACCGGGACTCCGCGAGCTCGTGCTCATCGTGAAGCAGTTTTTGCGGTCCCGGAGGCTCAACAACGTGCACGTGGGCGGGCTCGGCGGGTACGCCACCATCATCATGGTGTACCACTTCTTGCGGATGCACCCGCGGGTGTCCACGGGCAACTTGTCGCCGATGGAGAACTTGGGCACGTTGTTGATTGAGTTTTTCGAGTTGTACGGGCGCAACTTCTCCTACGACAACCTCATCATTGCGTTCGACCCGCGCGACTCCTCGCCCCGGTACTTGCGCAAATACAAGTACCCGATGCTCACGGCGGGCAAGGGCCTGTTCCTGCTTGTGGTGCAGGACCCGTCGGACGAGAGCAATAACATCACGCGGTCGTCGTACAACTTGCGCGACTTGAAGAAGGCTTTTGGCGGCGCATACCAGCTCTTGACGGCGAAGTGCTACGAGCTCAACGGCGCGTCCTACAGGAAACGGATCGGAATGCTGATTCTTGGCGATATCATCAAGTACAAGGGCAAGGACCGCGACTTCAACGACGACAGAGACAAGGTGCCCAACTCGGCGCTAATCACCGGCAGCGACAGCGAGAGCGACGGCGCCGATGGCAACGATAAGTACTACTTTTCCGACATGACGGGCGAGAGCGACGACGACGACTCGTACGTGCCGACGGCGGTGCCGGCCGCCAAGCCTGCAGCCGCCAAGCCAGCGGATTCCGCAGCGCAGAGCAAAAGTGCCGGCGACACTGCGAGCAAAAGCGAGCAGCAGCTGAAGAGCGCAGAGGAGTATATGGGTGTGGCGTCGCAGTCGGACGACGACGAGAATGGGGAGGCGGATAACGGCGACAGCACGGCTGCGCCGCCGAGGGCCGGCGTGGACAAGGACGTGCGCCGCGAGTTCTGGAAGCTGAAGGGCTTGGAGATATAGGCATTAATAGAGCATCAACACTGTAACAACAGCAGTAGTCCAGCACTAACGTCAGCAGCCCAGCAACGTCAGCGCCAGCCAAGCCTCAAGGTAACTGCAATCGGAATCTTAGCAGCAGCTCAGAGTGGAGTGGCCGAGCCGCAAGATGATGTTTTCGCTTGCAGCATCTGCGTCCAGCGGCTCCGATGCTGCAAAAACAGCGTCGTCGAGGCCCTCGACGATAGAGTCGAAGATCTCGCGCACACCGGCACCCAGCTTGGCGCTTGTCTTCAAAAGCGGCAACTCTTTATCGGAGCAGTACTCGGCGACGGCTAGCATCTGCGTTTCCGCGTCGCCAGCACCGTCTAGCAAATCCAGCTTGGTGCCTACGACCCGCACATCAATGTCCGGTGGTCCCAGCGCGAGGAGCTGGTCAATCCAGTATTTTGCCTTTTCAAACGACGGCTGTGCCGCGGCCATATCGAAGCACACCAACGCCACTTTTGCGTTGCGGTAGTACATCGGCGTGAGCGATTTATAACGCTCCTGGCCAGCGGTGTCCCAGATCTCGAACTTCACGCGGCGGCTGCCGGCGGTGTGCTCTTTTGAGATGAACGCTGCGCCGATGGTGTTGGGCAGATTTTGGTCGAACGTATCGATGGTGAAGCGGTTAACTAGCGAGCTTTTGCCCACGGAGGAGTCGCCCAAAAGGACGATTTTCATGGCTGGGGTCATCCCTGTTGTGGGGGGCCTATGGGCTGCGTTGGTTGGGTAGCAAATTTGCGCTTTGTAGCGAGTTTGCGGCGTTCTGGTGGAACACAGCCAGTAGCTGTGGGGTGCGCGTGCGCTTCTGCGATAAGCGAGCTACAGTCTTTTTTCTGTCACCACATGTGTAGTTCTCTGTACCTTTTTGGCTTTTCTATTTTTGCTACTTTTACTCTCTTCTTTTATGGTACTTTTTATCTAGAGTGAGTGTAGTTTTCCTTTTTCCCTTTTTTTCTTTTTTTTTTTCTCTCTCTTATTATTCTTCTTTATTGTCTGTATATGCTTACTGGAGCCCGAACTGCCCCATCAACTGCGAGGTCCCGCCGCTCTGCTGGTACTCCATCATGAACTCCTCCAACACAGAAAACGCAGCGCAGATGCCCACGGTAACAGAAACGGTCTTCCCCGACGCACCCACCAACTCGCCCACTAACGTCAACACCGTCAACGCAAAAGCGCCCGTGACAGACGCAACTGGCACAGTCCGCGACAACTCCTTGGCAATGGACACGTCTCGCTTGCCCGCAATGATGATGCTCTGGTCCTTGAACTGCTTGGCGATATCTTTAGGTGACGAGCCCGACACGCCCGCCCAGAAGTTGGCGAAAGTCGTGGCCAACAACACAATGCTGCCGCTGTACACAACGGCACGCACAGGCGACAAGAGCGAGCCGGTCAACGACGAGGGAGCGGAAAAGTAGAACGCCAAGCCCGCCACAACGGCACCAGACGCGTCACGTGTCTCGATCAAGGACGCGGCAAACGGGTAGAACGGAGCCACCGCCAGCGCCGCAAAGTGGAGCCAGAGCTGTACGTTGGCAATGGCGGTGAAGGCAAAGAGCACGGGCAACGCACCGGTGTACAACAACCGGATGGGGTACACGTTGGCGGTGCCGCGGGCACGGCTCGACCGGATGGGCAACTCCAAGCGGTAGTTCTGCAAGACGATCACCGCAAGTCCCGTGGCCACGGCGAGAAGCACGGTGCCGATGCTGGGGAAGCCGGAACGGGTAAAGATTCCGGCTGCCGCCGTCTTGATCTGCGAAATCTCCATCGAGAGGAAGCTTCTTCCCAAGTACGCAATCACGCCGTACGTCTGCGGCGCGCTGTCGGGCGACACGGACACCAGCTCCAAGCCGACCAAGTCGCGGACGAGGGAGGTAGCGGCGCTCAACGCGACAAAACACAAGACTCCCGAGCCAAACCCGTAGCCCTTGTCGATGATCTCGATGATCAACGTCAACACTACGTTCCAGCCGAAAATCTGCACGAAAATCAACGCGTACAGGCCGTAGGGCAACGACGAGGACTCCTCCGCGGAAAACCCGCGGATCACAGGGTCGTAGTAACCCGACGCAATCAACGCAGCAGCAAACACCGCACTCAACGCAATGGCCGTTGCCTTCTGCGCGGACTGGAACAACTCACGGTCGAGCGAGTACGTAAAGTTGACCTTGAGCAAACGGAGCCCGGCGGCAATCTGCCACGCAAAAGCAGCAGTGATTACGGGCAACAACCCCAACTCCAACAACGAGCCCTGCTCCATCGCAAAAAGCGGGCGCAACGCAAAAAGCGGGTCTTGCATCTTTAACGGCGCGTCGCTCACGAGCCCAAAGAGAGGTACCTGCGACAAGATAAAAAGCAAGCCGCTGCCGATGGTAAAGATGACTTTTTCATCGACGGAGATTTTCTCCACGGGGAACTCGATTTCCGGCAAGATCGGGGACAAAAACTTGACCGTGTCAAGAAGACGGACTGGGACGGTTAGTAGTGTTTGGCGGGAAAGAAGAAACAGGCGTCTGTTGGTGGCATTTTGTGCTTTATCGGTGCTGTCTGGTCACTCTGGCTGCAGCCACACACCGTTTTTGCGGTCTGGCGTCACGACAGAATTCTCCAGGCTTTTCGCAACAATCGGGGTCTGGGCGTGCTTACAGCCTTGGACAGGCAGCCGGCACTCACACTCTGATACATACAGCCACTCATGGTTGGAGATTGCTGGGCGAAAAGGTGAAAAGTAGATTCGAGTTGGACGACGAGCCGCCGCGTGCGCGCGGTCACGTGCACACCCTAGCAGCCGTGCGGTGTCCATCACCACCGCAAAACTTTTGCGGCGGTGACACCGATTTTGGAAAGAAAGACTTTATGCTGGCTCCTGCTGGCGGTCTCCTGTTAGGGACCCGCGGCCTCTCTAATAATGTAGATACATTCTCATATTGTTCAATCGCGTAGCTAAATAAATTTCATAGATTACTCAGACAACTCGCTCTGTGGTCGCTGCACAGCCGTGGCCTACACCAAAATCTTGAACTTCAACGACATCTCGACCGCGGCAGAGCCCCAGTCGGCGCCGTGGTTGTGCTTGTTGCTGCCCTCGGTCATGCCGGCACGTGCCTCGGCCTGTTCCTCGGTGAGACACGTCAACACGCCGAAAACGACGGGAATGCCGAGATCAAAGTTGAGCTTCATCAATTGGTGCGTCACAGAGTCGCAGATGTACTCGAAGTGCATGGTAGAGCCCTTGACCAACACGCCGATCGGTACCACGGCGTCCAAAGGCGTGCCCAATTTGCGGTGCTTGTCTGCGAAAAGCTTTGCGCCGTATGGCAACTCAAACGAGCCCGGCACGGACTCGATGACTATGTTGGACTCCGAAACGCCGAGCGACTTTAAGCGCTCGACACAGCCCTTGACCAAGCTGTCGACAATTGCTGTGTTCCAGCGAGCATGGATGATGCCGATTCTCAAGTTGGACCCTGTGCGTTAGCATAAGAGTGGTGACTGCTTGTTTGCCGTGCATGTGTACGTACCGTCGTAGAACTGGTCGACTTCTCCCAAGCCGCCTACTGCCATTTTGTGTGATTTGTGGGGGAAAGTAGGTGGAGTAGGTGGAGTAGGTGGAGCTTTTCGGACGAGGTTCGCACGGAGCAACCGGAGTATGGGAGGGTGCGCTCGGCTGCGGAATGAAGGAAGAGAGGCTGGAGGAAAGCAAGAGAACGCAAGAGAACGCAAGAAAAAAGCAAGAAAAAGCAAGAAAAGAGTCACAGAAGAGTCACAGAAAAAGAAACGAAAAGAAGCTGGGCGAAAAGAAGCCGGGCGAAGAGAATGGCGTGGATAATTACGCTTTTGTATGAGGCAGAAGCGTGGCTGCCAGAGCCCAGTCGAACAAAAGCAGCGAGAGTAGAGCATGCGAGCAGAAAAACAGAAATTCCAGTAGTCAGATGTCATAGCTGTCTCATGCGCCATCTCTATATCATCTCTGTATCATCTCCTGTGTCACAGCTGGCCACGTAATATCCCACCGTTGCCTACTTACTACTCTATTTGCCGCCCACACTTCTTTGTAGTCCTTCTTGGCTGCTCATGTAATACTCCTTAACTGCCTACTTAAAAGCTGTGCACTTTAATACCCCGTCTGCTTCAGTATGTGTTTGCCTCTCTGCCTACTGCGACTGGTCCAACGTGATTGTCGGCGACGGCGGCGCACCGCGGCTCGTTCCAGACCTCGTGTCGACCAGCAAGTTCGGCCTGAACAACGTTTTCGTCACGGATGCAGAACGCTCCAAGCCGGCGCCGGCGCCAGCGGTGCCCGCCGCGTCACTCCCAGCCGCTTCCTCGCCCGCCCGCACCGCCTGGACCTGCTCGGCGGTGTTAAATTGCGAAATGTCGATGCCAGAGCGCAAAAGATCCTCGTACATGTCAAACTGCTTGGGCTCGGGCTCCGCGTACTCGGGCTGCGAGCCGCCGTTGGCCCGCGACCGGAACTTGGCCAAACTATCGGAAACCTTCAACTCGTTTCGCTCGCGCAACGCGTCCGACAGCTTGGACCGCTGCAAAAGATTCTCCTGGAGCGACAACTTAGCGCCGGGAGGCATGGCAAACGGCAGCTCCTGCGCATACAGCGCCTGCAAGTACTTGAAGGCGTAGGACGCGGCCGGGGCCGTTTTGAAGATGATGATGATTCGGCTCAAAAACGGCAACTCCGACCAGTGCGCCACACTGTGGAGAAAGTCCTCTTCTCCGGGCAACGCCGGCAAGTTGAGGATGGCCAACTTGATTTGGCTGGTGAGCGAGAGCAGCGCGTGGTGCGGGGCGACGAAGTCTTCGTGGGCCAAGTTGGAGATGATGATGGTGGTTTGCGTCATTGCTGCTTCTGCTGCTTCTGCTGCTGCTACTGCTGCCGCTACTGCTGCTGCGGTGGTTACTCTGCTCTTATATTTCTCTGTTCTGTGGCTCAGACTTGGATTCACGTCGAAGCTGCTCTGTGCGGTATGTACTGCGGATATGACACTGTGAGACGCCAAATGTTCCACAAGCTCGTGCAATTGTTTCTGCTTAAGAGCTAGTTGCTTGCTGTAGGGCATGAACGCATTGCGCACCTG
Source organism: Metschnikowia sp. yHMJ9 (assembly GCA_030444895.1). Lineage (NCBI taxonomy): Eukaryota > Fungi > Ascomycota > Pichiomycetes > Serinales > Metschnikowiaceae > Metschnikowia > Metschnikowia sp. yHMJ9. The sequence goes on along the minus strand of JAJMQU010000024.1, from coordinate 157,573 downwards.
GGGCACTGGCTGCGAACAGGCGCAGCGCGCACCTGGGGGGCCAGGTGAGCGCAAGTGTGACACCGAGGCAGGGCAGTTCCGTCAAAACCACTCGATTTTCGCTGAAATTTTGGGGATATGCCCAGTAACAGACTATGTTAACTTTTTTGTAGTTTTGGTGGCACTGGCTGGTGTATCTGATTTTTCTGCTTGGTGTTTGTGTTCTTGGCCGTGTATTTCTGGGCAGTGCGATTTGATTTTCGTAGGTATGTGTGCGTGGTGCCGCATACCACAAAGTGGGCTAAAGCTCAGTAGCTTGGCACGTGGCCGGGCGCAGCCAGATTGCAATACCGACATCTACTACTATGTATCATTTGACTTATATTTGGCCAACCCATATTGGCTAACTTGCATGGTTTACTATTATTCTGGTGCTATATTGTCGGCTTATGCTTGGGCTGTTATTCGCACTGCTTGAGAATCCGGCCTGTCCCAGAGGGCACTTCGCACCGCACGCTAGTCTAACGCAAAGTACTTGTCATAGTGGAGCGCACACTTCGGGTTGAACGCAGCGCCGCACCGCACACAGCGGCTCTCGGGCAGGGCGTACTCGGCAAACGTCAACTCCGCCTTGCACTCGCCACAAAGCACGACTTTCTCGCCCGCGCGTAGCTCCTCGCCGGTCCACCGCAGGGCAGTATGCGCCGCAACCTCCTCGTGGCACTCGTAGCACGGGAAGTACTCGCCACAGCACTTGAACCGGAGCGCCACGACGTCAAGCGGCAGGTGGTAGTGCGTGCACCGGGTTTTATCGTCGACCACCGGTCCGTACACTCGAGGCACCATCGTGCTGCGAGAGACAAAGAGCATGGAGATGGTGGGCCCGTTGTAAATCCTTAGTATGTGCAGGACACACAACAAATGCCTTCTTTTTTTGGTGTGGTCTAAGTGGCCCCTTTGGCTTTGAAGATCTTGAGTGGCGCAGCAAGCATCGCTCGTGATGCAAGTATAGTACGTGAAGCCGTGGTTTTTTTTTTTTCCCCGGGGCCTTTTCCTGTTTTCACGGCCCTTTGTTCCAGGATGGTGCCTTGGCCCAGCAGCGTCGCGTTGTGCAGGCGCGACGGTAAACAAACAAACGGCTGTAGTTTCTACGGAACACCGCGACAGCTCACCCGCCGGAGCAGCGACGGAGAAACAGAAAAGCTTTAGAGTTGCTGCGCCGACATATGTCTCGGCAGAATTGCCCGCCGTTCTCCCAGGCCAAACTCTTTCCTCTACCTAGACTCTCCGTTCCGTAGACACGCTTAAGCAGCAGGTTCGCCAGCTGGTGCGCGCACCCGTGCACCCACTGTTTGCGCACAGTTGTTTGTTTTCGTTCCTCCTCTCAGCCAAACCCGAGCGCTTTTCTTCGAAACCCGTGCAAAAAGGTCCCCAGTGCTTTCCAGGGGCTCTCTCGTCGTTTTCTGCGTCTTTCGGAAGTCGGCTTTTTGTGGTTCTGTACCTTTTTCTTTCGCCGCTGGCCGCTCTCCTCCTGTTGTGATCACCAGCAGTCCCTACTTACTGCGCGTCTGCCTTCGACGGTAACCACTAGCCAAGCACAGCATTGTCTCGGTTGCATCATAAGCCCTGGACGCTAGCCTAGAAACAGTTTCCAAGACGTTTTTCTGCATTTTTTTTCGTTTGCCGTTCCCCTTTTCGTTCGATCTGACTTCGCAGTCTCGCCCAACAACCATCGCAAACGCGGAGAACTCCTCTCCCAGCCACTTTCTAGCCACACTATGTCTAATGACGCCGGGGCACATGCTCGCACATTGTCCGACAACGTGAGCCGCAGACACTCCACGCAGCAGCGGAGAGCGCTCTCGTCCATATCCACCAACCTCGCGGCGACCCGCGTGTCGAAGCCCGAAGAGAACAAACGACGCCGGCACGAGGCGCGAGACTCCGGCCAGGAGAATGACCCAGTAACGCTTTCCTCCACGACCACATCATCCGCTCAGAAACATGCGCTCTCTGAAGATAATCTAATACGCCAGCATTTCGACACAATAAACTCCAGTGTCCATGAGGTCACAGACTCCGACGACGACAACTCGGGCCGCGCGTACTCCGACGCGTTCAGCGAAGAGAATGTCCCAGAAGCGCAGCTCGCCTCGGAAGAAGACGAGGAAGAGCACGAGTATGACGACGCCGCAGAGCTCGAGAGCACCGACGAGGAGTCTGCATCCGGCCCACAGGAACCCAAGTGGAGCCGTGCCATATTCAGCGAGTTGCAGTACGTCATGCAAAAGTACTCCACCGTTGCATTGGACGAGAATGACGAAGACACCTATGACGTAACCATGGTGGCCGAGTACGCCCCCGAAATATTCAACTACTTGCACGAGCTCGAGCACAAGCTTGCGCCTGACTCAAACTACATGGACAACCAAGACGAGTTGAAGTGGGAAATGAGAGCAGTGCTCATCGACTGGGTCGTGCAGGTTCACCAGAGATTCAACTTGCTCCCTGAGACCCTCTTCCTAACGATAAATTACATCGACCGGTTCCTCAGTCGCCGCCGAGTGTCGTTGTCGCGATTTCAGTTGGTCGGTGCCGTTGCACTATTCATTGCCGCCAAGTACGAGGAGATCAATTGCCCGACAGTGCAAGAGGTTGCGTACATGGCCGATAATGCATACAGCATCGAGGACTTTCTCAAAGCAGAACTGTTTATGATAAATGTCTTGGAGTTTGACATGGGCTGGCCCGGACCCATGTCTTTCCTCAGACGGACTTCCAAGGCAGATGACTTTGATTATGAGACAAGAACACTAGCCAAATACTTTTTGGAAATCACCGTCATGGATCATAGATTCGTCGCCTCGCAGCCGTCGTGGCTCGCGGCAGGCGCACATTACCTCCTGCGGAAGATGCTCAACAAAGGAGCGTGGACCGAGCTCCATGTATTCTACTCGGGTTACACCGAGAGCCAGCTAAAGCCATTGGCACGGATTTACATGGAGTTGTGTTCGGATGCCAAGAACAACCACAAGGCCATTTATGAGAAGTACCAAGAACGGAGATACAGACGCTCTTCCTTTTTTGTGCAAGAGTTCCTTCTGGCCATGCGTCAGAGCGCCAGGGACTAGGATGCATTGCATTGCGCACAAACACACGACACCAAGTGCTTTTGTGCTTCCAAACATTAATCGTCGGTAATATAGCTTTTGCCTTCGCAGACAGTTGCCGCAGTTGCAGCCATGTGGGCATGTAGTGTCCCCCACACCCTGTAGGCGAGCCCCACCCACAGGAACTTGGCGAGAGGCACCCATATGGTCACGTGTCCTACGTTATGCGACAGGCGCGAAAGCCACACGGGAGAAAAAATTCGTGCCATCTCTCTGCAGCTCTTTCGTTATCTTACACCACAATGTCCAGATTTGTCTACCGTGCTGCTATAAGAAACCTCTCCAGAGCCGCGGTGCCACAGTTGGCAAGATTCTCCGCTCCTGTACCCATGAGAGCGTTCTCCACCACGCCCAAGATCAGCAAGAGTAGCGTTAGTCAGCTTTTGGAAATTGTCAACTCCGAGTACAAAATTGCCAACACAGTTGACAACGAGTTGGAGCCAGAGCAGCAGGAGTACCTCAAGAACAGCGGGTTCGAAATCACGGAAAAAAAATACGACTCGCAAGTGGAGTTGCGCAAGACTTTGCCCAGCGGCGAGGAGCTCAGAGTGTATTTTGACATTGACGAGGTTTCCGACGTGTCGCTTGCTCCCCCAGACTTGGCGTCCGAGGAGAGCCTTGAGGACAAGGAGCAGTACGACGACGAGCTCGACCAGTATGAAAGCACTTTTGCCAACGTGAAGGTGTTTTTCTCCAAGCCAAACTCCAACGATGGGCTTTTTTTCAACTTGATGTTGCAGAACTCCGAGGAGGAGTTGTTCATTGATTATTTCAACTACAAGCCCGACGCCGCCAAGTTCTTGAAGACTTTGAAGGAGGAGGGCACTTTCTTAGCCTCCAGCGAATATCAGGGCCCACAATTCTCCAACTTGGACGAATCTTTGCAGCTCGCCATGGAGAAGTACTTGGAGGAAAATGGAATCGACTCCCAGTTGGCTGAGTTCATCTTCTCTTTCTCCGAGGTCAAGGAGGAGGTTTCGTACAGAGACTTGTTGAGTGACTTGTCGAAGTACTTGAGCCACTAAGTACCCTGTTGTGAAATTTGAAAAAAGGAAAAACAAAAAAACTAAACATCTTAGGACTGGAAGTCTGTCTTCAGTGTTTAAATCTGTATATAAAGCTTTTCAATATCAAACTTCAACAACTCAACGTTAGCGACACGGAACCGGTCATAACCCCAGCCAGAAGAGCATGGCCGAGGCACCCCCGAGTGTACACATTGTATGCATAGTATTTTATTCTTCTACAAAATTCGGCACCCTTATTACAGGTCAAGGGGGCCCCGTTTAATATTTATCTACCGTGGCGCAGCATGTGTGCGTATTCTTCCGTGCGGGTGATTGTTTCAGGTGGATCAAAGAAGCGCTAGATTCACTAATCCGGTCAAGAAGCCTCCCAAAACGAATAGCAAGCGCAAACTCAGCAGAATGAGAATGCACCCAAAGTCCGAATGTCGTTGCAGCGCATGTTTCAGATTTGCGTTCTGTAGCACTGATCTGTTTCCTGAACGGCCTTACTTAGTTACTAGGTGAGACTAACGAGGACAGATCGGAGCTTACCCTCTTAATTCTCAAATACGTTGAACTACCGTCGCTATTCGGCACAGAATAGACAAGAACCGTAAAGACAGCACTAATCTGCTATGCTTGAGACCGAGGCACATTATCGTAAACGAGCGTTGCCGGCGTGGAGCATGCATAATGCAAGCCTCGAGCAAACGCGTGAGCGCATCGCAACGAGATGGCTGCAAAAACAGTTTTGCCATTGGATACGTACAGCTACGGGGTATAAAAGGAGGGTCCGGAGTCCTTTTTTTAGCTAGTCCCCACTCAACAATGAAATTGACAGCTTTACTTCTTCTTACTGGTTTGTCATTTGCCGCCAGCAGCGACGAGTCTTCGACCTACACGAATGCCGCTTCGGTTTACTCCACCAACTCCTCTACTATAGCCAACAGCACTACTACTGTAAACAATACTGGAGGGTTGGGACTTGGAAATAATCACTTTACGACCACCTCCCTGATCACCCCTGTGAGTCTGGCGTACACTCTGAGCCCCGAATACTCCTCGAGCTCGACATATTCTGCGAACCTGACGTCGGCTGCCGTGTCCCTTGTTCTCCTTGGCCATACTGCACTGGCCGGAAACTCGGGATCTACCTCGGTGACTGGAGCCACTTCTGGACTGGAATCAACAGAAAGGACTACAATCAGCCAAGTTCTTGGCGGTGCTGGTGGCACTAACCCGACTAGTGTCACAGAGACCTCATCTTCTTCCTCGGCTACTACAAGTAGTTCCGGTTCTGGAATAGGTTCTTCAGGTTACGCGACAACTACCCAAGTGCTTGGAGGAGTTGGTGGCACCAACCCAACTGGCCTGACAGTAACCTCAACTTCCTCTTCGACTACTGTTGTCACCAATAGTGTTGGTTCCGGACTGGACTCAACAGGAAGCACTACAACCACCCAAGTGCTTGGCGGAGTCGGTGGTAGCAACCCAACTAGCCTGACAGTAACCTCAACATCCATATCGAGTACGGTTGCTGTAGCTATTATCTATTCTGGGATGGCAGAAGGCTTCTCTTCGAGTTTCTTGATGTCCGTGTTGTCGTTAATAGTGTTAGCGTTTTAATATTTGTCTTGAATGTGTGTTTTTGTTATTTTGTGGACTGTAACGTGCGAGCAGATCATTATTAGACCTTGCCAATAGCGGAAAGAGTCGCCCGGCCCTACAATTGTTCTTTGTTTTCCATTTGATGCATTATGCTAGTCTTATGTACCCCATCAGAATTCGCTAAAAGGATCCTCGCCCTCTTCGAGCTGCACCTTTCCTTGTCCTGCTAACCTCACAGCAGCCATCTCTCTCGAAGCGGCCTGCTTCCTGACCTTGCGTGTCATTTTTTCAATCTCCTCCTCCGCGTCCTCGACATCCTTCTCGGCGTATTGCATCACCAATCTACGACCCAACAAGTGCACGCCCATCAATTGGTCCATGGCGCTCTCGGCCTCCTTCAATAAGGTGTACTCAACAAACGCAAAACCTCTGGCAGACTTGTCAAACTTCTTAGGCACACGAACGGACTTGATTTGGCCATAAGCTCCAAAGAGCTCCAAAACGTCTTTTCTCGAAGCCTCGAAAGGCAAGTTCTTAATGATGATCTTGCTCGTTTTGTTGGTCTTTTTGTCTTTGGCACTGCTTCCTTTGTCACCGGACTTTCTATGCGACAACTTCATTTGCACACGGTGGCCCTCCAAAATTTCGTTGTCTTTCAACTTGATAGCCATCTCCGCGTGCTCTTTTGTGTCGAACTCCACGAACCCGAAACCCATGCTCAATACGGCCGGAGGATTCTTGGGGTCTGGCTTAGTCTTCACAAGCGCAAGCACAAACCCTGGTAACTCATTAAAGAACTCTGTCAACAGGGCACTGGTGGTCGAGAAGTTCAAGTTCTTCACAAATATCGACACAGTAGGGCCCTTTTCGATGATCTCATCGTCGCTAACGTTGGCGTCATCTGCCAAAACGTCCGAGGCAGTAACCTTCGCATCAACTGCCGCCTCGACGCTCTTAGACTCGACCTCCTCGTCAGCTCCAGGCTCACGAGTGAAGAGATTCTTCGGACCCTTTTCCAAGTATAGGATGCTCTTTTTGAACATTCTGTATGCCAATTTGGTGAATGCAGCCCTAGCACCGGGAGAGTCGCGAAATTCGACGATTGCAATGGTGCCCGAGGGAGGCATCATGATTCTCTTGATCTGCCCGTGCTCAGCAAAGAGCTCTCCGAGCTCTTCGCTAGTGGTACCGTACGGGAAGTTTTTCACAAGGATGACCTTGTCGTCTCTCTCTTTCTGGTCAAAAGTCGCCAAATCAACGCCCCTGTCTTCAAAATACTTTCTGACATCACCAATAACGTGCGCCTCTGCAAGCGCTTGCTTGACGGCCGAGCTCGAACTTTGCGGGTCAATTAACTGCGACTTCGAGATGCCGAGTTTGGCAGACACAGAGTCTAGGACGGCGTCGTTGCTCATGTAAAGCGAGTTCCAGTTAAACTGCGATTTGTTTGCCTGCGCCTTTCTCTTGAGCTCCCGCTGCTTCTTCAACGGTAAGTTCTTCAATGCAAATTCGTCTAGCTTGTGGTCCTTCTTAGCCTCACCCGCCAAGATGTGCAACAAGCGGCCCTGGAAGATCTGCTTGTCCATGGCCCGGAACGCGCGAACGGCGTCCTCGTTCTTTTCGAACTGGACGTATACAAACCCCTTCGACTTCCCTGTTCTCGTATCGACGGCGATATGCACCTCCAGCACCGGGCCGTACTGCGAGAAAACTTGCCTGAAATCCTCCTCAGAGGAGTCGTAGAGAATGTTTCTCACGAATAACCTTCCGGTCTCCATGAGCTTAGAGGCAGTCGCTTCCTCCGGAGACAAGACCGGCTCTGGCCGAGACACTCTTGTGGGCTTTGCTTTTTCCACACTTCTTAGGCTTTCTGTGCTGTCACCTGGGGCATCTAGTGACTGGGGCTTTACTTCGTTTTCCTTCATACGGGTACGTCTCTGCTTGAGCCAATCGAGGTCCGACACGCTTTCGTCTTTGGCAAGCCCGTCCTCGGGAGCTTCGTCATCATGTCCACTTGTTACAGTAGAGTCTTCGGGCGCCGCAGGTTTTTCTGCCACGCTGGAGAGAGGAATCATTTCTTCCTCGTCGCTTTCTTCCCTGCGCCCAAAATCGTCGTATTCTAGGTCGCTTTCGTCGTCCTTGGCCTGGGGCACCTCAAAGTCTGTATCGAGCGCTCCGTCTCCAGGAGCCGCTTGGTCTTCTTTGGCGAGCGCAGCCTCTAGGGCCTTCGTAGACGGCGCACCGGTGCCGTCCGCAAGCGAGTCGTTGTTCCAAGACTGCTTCTGGGAGGACGGCCGTAACGTGTCGATGAACTCCTTCAATTTGGGGTTGGCCGCGATCTCCTCGTCCAACTTGGACTTTTTCTCGAGTTTCTGCCGCTTGCGGTGCTCGCGCTCCTCCTTTTCCCAGATCAACCTCTCTTCTTGCTCAGCCAAGTTCTGCTCTCGCAACCTCCGCTTCTCTCGGACGGCCTTGGGCACCGTGGGATCACTGAACGTTTTGGCCACTGACACCTCGATCCTCGCCGTGTCAATGAACGTGTTGTTGAAATACTTCACAGCTTTCTCCGCCTCGTCGCTGGACTTGTACCCGATGAACGCAAACTGTCTGGATTCGCCATTTCTCTTCTTCATGAGCTTGACGTCCGTGACATTTCCTTCTTTGCTGAAATGGTCCTTCAACCGCGGCTCAGCAAGGTATTTGGGAAGTCCCTTGACAATCAACCTCGACATTTTTGGGACAAGGTTTCTTTCGGATCAGTGGATGCGCTATATTCAGCTAGTCGGCCCATCTGACCGCGATGAGCTCCAAAAAACCATAGGCGCGCCTGCACACAACCCATACAACACCTACGTTGGCGCCGCGTTTCCCGCGCCCGGCTGCTTGTGTACGGATTTGCACCCAAAAACCCAAGACTCGTGTTGCCGTCAAAGCCAACAGCATTGCAATGGAGTTGATCTCGCACTTGGGGCTTGTTCCCAAGCAGGAAATGACGCTAAGGAGAATAATGAGCAGGGCCTGGGCGACGCTCGTCTTGTTTGTGCTCTGGCGCTTGATCGTGTTCTACCATATCCTCTCGTTTTACCTCGTCTTGTTTACCAGGATTTCGCCTACTTTGGCCGAGGGCGGGAAAAGAAGACTTGCAATAGGGTTTTGGAGTGCTACGTCGTTTTTCTTTGGCTTGAAGGAAAACAGGATAACGATCACGGGCGCGCAAGTTCTTCCAGAGTCAGCAATCGTGATTTGCAACCACCAGTCGCTCCTCGACTATTTTCTCCTTGTGTACTTGGCGCGAGCGTCTGGGGATCGCTGGACCCCACAAGTCAACTTTTTTACGTGGTACTCTCTTTGGCGCGTTCCCAACTTTAAAACCCTACTCAATGTCGTTTCCTGCGACGAAAACTGGGAATTGCCCAAACTGTTGTGCCGGGACATGTTCCGGCGAGTGGCGATGTCCGAGAGCCCCGAGTGGGTTGTGCTCTTCCCCGAAGTCAACATATGGACGCCTGCGGTCGCGTACATGCAAAGATTACAAGCAGAGAGATACTTCCTTCCGTTTTACGACCATGTGCTATATCCCCGTTTTTCGGGGCTCCTGAATGCCTTGACAACGATCAACAGCGGCGCCCACATTAAGTTTAGTCGCGTGTACGACGTGACAATTTCGTACGAGGGCCCGGAGCCCCCTACACTTTTTGATATGTTCAACCCGCAGCAGAACATCAGAGCGTCTCTTCATGTAAAGGAACTCCCGTTGAAGAGCATCCCCGAGAAGCGCGCCAAGCTCGAGAGATGGTTGGAGAAGTCTTGGCAGGAGAAGGACAGGTATCTTACTTCTGTCAAAAACGCAGAGCTTGCCACGAACTCAGTCGCTCCTGCTCAAGATCTGACTCTGATTTTGGACACACCATTAACATCGTTTGTGAGTCTCAATCATCCTGCATTAAATGGATAGGCAAGCTCTTGATGACAGAGTGCTGGTTTTCGTCCCTCTGGACACGATAAAAGTTGTCTGTGTACTGGTCGCCGTTGATGTGGCTCAAAAACTTCTCATCGTGGGTGATGACGATGAGCTGAAAGTTTTTTTGGCCCTTTCGGAAGTCTATGATGTTGTTGAGGGCGTTCGCAAGAGCCTCCGCGTTTTCCACGTCGAGGTTAGTCGTCGGCTCGTCAAGAGCAATCATCCCGCAGTTCGAGCCAAAACACTCAGCGAGTGCTAAGCGAATCAATATGCTTGTGAGCACTTTCTGCCCCGCTGAGCACCGCCCTCGCATGTCAAGCTCGGAGTTCTTCTTGTACATCACAACCCTGTAGTTGTAGGACCTCCCGCGGGTTTGGTTCGCCATGTCACACTTGATCTCAATGCCGTCGATATCGGTGCCTCTGTAGGTTTGATTCCAAAGCTCGCGCAAAATTCTGTTGATCTCGTCCATTTTCATGCTATGGTACTTCATGATGGCGTTATCTAGGGCCTGTGAATACGTTTGAATATCCGCCGAAGCAAGAAGGTTTGTTTGCAACTTGACCCACTCGTTGTGGTACTGTTTATCGATATCCTTGAACTCAGTTTTGAGATCATGCTGGAGACTCTTAATTTGGTCCTTGATCTGCTTCACCTCCCCCAACTTGCCGTAGTGCTGCAGGTTTAGCTCGGAAATCTGGTCTCGTAGCATTTTCGATTGCTCTTGGTACTGCGCCTTCTCTGCCTCCGCATTTTCTAAGTCAAGCGAGGCCATTGCGCTCTGGAACCGCTCCAACTCGGCCTCCGTGGCTCGGTATTCGATGTTGTCTCTGATGTTTCTCTCCGTGTTTTGTGCGTCGTTCATGAACGCCTCGGCCTCTGTAATCTTGCTGCTGATCGCGCTCATTGAGCCCTTCAAGTTGTCAATCTCGCCAGATGTCTTGCCGAGACTCTCGACATTTTCACGCACAAGCACAGAGTCGTGTTTTTCAAACTGCGCTACGGCGTCCAACAAGCTTCCAACAGCCTTCGCCGTTTCCGCGTGCGTGCTCCATGCCAACTTCTGCTGCGCTTCTTTCTCCTCGCAAAGCGCCTCGCATTCTTCAAGCATCCTCCTTTTGTTCAGCCGCTCTGCCTGCAACTCCGCGACTTCTGCCTCGATTTCTGTCTTGCTAGTCTTCAAACACGCCAACTGCTTGTCCAACTCGTCGCTAGTGGCCTTCAACCTCAACGACTCGTTCGAGGAAAGCTCGAGCTTGCTGATGAGGAGCTGCTTGTCTTTGTACTGGTTCTCCAAACGCGCCAACTCTCTCTGCTGGGCGTTTCTGGCGTCGGTCACGTCCGCTAGGCTTTGGCGGACGTTCTTCAACTCGAAAGTTTTCTGCTGCTGCTGCTTCTGCAACTCGGAAATCGCCACCGCCGGCGCACCAACATCTCGGAGCCTCTCCCCGAGGGCCGCAATCTGGGTTTCGACGGTTGCGATCTCCTCCAGTGTGCGCGTGAGGTTTGCAATGGGTCTCGAAAGACCTTCGAGAGCCTCTAGCTTTCTTTTTGCCTCTGATGCGGCGTTCTTCAGGCTTTCGAGTGCTCTCACTGTCTTTGAAAACTCCGCTCGAGCCTTGTTGCTCTCGGCCTCCATATGCTCTGTTTCCACAAGCAACCTGCGATACTCCAAGACATCAACGTTGATCTTTTTCAAGTCCAGGAGGTCTTGGGACGTGTTTTCCACGTCTGCATTAAATTTCTCTGCCGTCAACGATGCGATGTCCCGCTGTAGATCCTGTACAAATCTCTCCAACTCGGCCTTGTTCATGCCCCGGTTGCACAAAGCGCAACACTTGCTTGTTTGAGCAAGCTCCACCGCTTTGCTCTTGTAGCTCTTTGTCACCTGAAACGTGTTCAAGTTATGCACTGCCGTTCTGTAGTCCTCCTCTGCGTCCTGGACGATATTTTCGTACTGCGAGATCTCGCCCTCGGCGAGCACACCAAGGACGTTTGTGTGGTGTTTCTGCCGTTTGTCTTTGGCCGCAACTAGTGCCTTTTCCTGCGAAAGGAGCTCGGACTCGGCCTGGTTGACGCTCCTCTGCAACGCATCCTCCTCCTCGCAAAGTTGGTCATGTTGCCGCGAAATCTCCCGACTCTTCGCCTCTAAATTCTGCTCTGCCGTCTCGGGCACCAACTCGGCGCCCACAAGCGCACCGTAGCTATCTCTGTGCGAGGAAAGAAACCGGTCGAGCGCTCGCAGCTTATCGTCCTTGCTCTCGCGGAGCAAGTCGATCTTGCTGAGCAAGTCCGACAGTTTGTTCGCGGAGTGGATCTTCCGCATCAAGTCCTCGAGCTCGAGTTCGAGCTGGCCAACGCCCGCCCGGTCACGCTCAATCTGATCCGCCATGCTCTGCAAGTCCACCGAGTCTTTTTCGCGCTCAAGCTTCGCTCTGAGCCCGTCGAGCTGGGCTTTTTCTTCGTCAATGGACTGCTCGCTCGCTACGCACTCAGAGAGCTTCGCTTTGACCTGCTTGGCCTTGGCGGCTGCCGCGGCCATCTCCTTGTCGGCGTACGCGAGCTGCTCCCGCTTTTGAAAGACGCTATCCAGGGCGTCCTGGAGACTTTGGGCTGCCGCTTCCCGCTGGGCCGTGTTCTGCGCTCTGGACGCCTCTAGCTCGCGCAAAGCAGCGGATTCCCGGTCGGAGAGTGCACGAAACAAGTCGTGGCTCGTCGCTACGGCGTCCAGCGGGTTTTCGCCCGCAAACTGCGCTCGTAGACGCTCCAACTGCAGCAAATTGTCCTCGTAGGTCTTTTTCTTCGCCAGGAGCGAGCCCTCGTCCCGCGCAAGCGCATGGTAGCGCCGTTCAAGTGCCGAGAGCGACTCCGCCAACGCAGCGTGCTCTGTGCGGCGTTCGCCGAGCTCGGCGGCCCTGTCCCGCTTGATCTGGTCGAAGTTCGCCGCCATCGACGAGAGCTCAGCGTCCGACTGCGAAAGAAGCGTGATCGACGCACCAAGCCGCCGCAACGAGCCGCCCGTCGACTCCACCAACAACCGGAGCCGCTCGTGCTCGCTCAATGTGTGCTGGAAAGCCTGGTTGGAGTGGAAAAGACGGTCCGCGTCCGCTTCGAGCGCCTCTATGCGCATGGTCAACTCGGCGATCTCCGCCAGAAACTCCTCCGCCTTCGCGGTGCACTCCGCCAAGCGCTCGCGGACCCGCTGCGCGCGACCCTTGTCGACCTGGGCGTGCTGGACGCTCTGCTGGATCAACTTTATGTCGGCGGCCATGTCCTTGCGGATGTTCTTGAGGTTTTCCAAGACCTTGGTGAACTTCAGCGCCTCGAAAATCTCGTCGAACCGCTTCTTCAACACCAGCGCCTCGCTCAACGGCCAGAGACTGTCGTCTTGGTGGCAGAATATCACGTACTCGAGAATGGCCCGCGATGCGCCCAAGTAAAGCGGCACCCGCGTGTCCAACTCGAGGTTTTTCGTGCTGATCGACGTCTTCTGCCCGCGCGAGATCACCGCCAACTGGCCTTCCAAAGTCTTAAACGTGTTGGTCGCCTGTGCGCCCCGGGCGGCCCGTTTGCGGTTCAACTGCATGTTCCGCGTCACCGTCATCAGCTTACCGTCTACGGAAATGAACCCGAGCTTGATTTCCGCGTTGACCACCAGCCGGTCTGCAATCGTCGGGTCATTTACAAACGCCCCGCCTTTAGAATTCGGCGGCAAATCGCCTGTAGTCGCGTACTTAAGACTCTCGATGATCGTGGTCTTGCCGCAGCCATTCTGCCCGCAAATAAGCGTCAATGGCGACCCGAACTGGATCGTCTCCGTGTCCTTGGGCGAGAACGACCGCACCCCGGAGATCAGCAACTTGTAGAGCGACGACATGCTGCTGTGGGTTGACCCACAGAACCTAGCTGAAGGTGCTGCTCAATGTATATGCCGCTGCCACGTGACATCCGCCACGTGATCACGACTAAAGGCTTCCCCCCATTGTTTGGTTTGGCCATTGTTCCTGGAATTTGTGGCCGGGTACATGCCCGGCTTTGGAATCCTACATCATTGGCTGTCGTGTCGTCATCTTACGCTATGAACGTGCGTGCACCTTTGCTGATGGCCTGCCATCGCTACCGCGCGCGGCTTGTCTCAGTAGCCCGGAACGTTGCCCGGGTAGCCCAAAGGCCCTGTTCCGCCCTTCATGCCCACAGCGACCGGGCCGTTGGGCCCGGCCTTGGCCATCACCATCTGGAGCTGCTCGGGGCTCGTGTGCGCACTGCCCGACGCCGACGTGTACCCGTCTGTGTCGGCCAACTTGGCCACGCGCTTACCCTTTCCGCGGCCGCGGATGCCCTTGTTTGAGTTTTTGTATAGCTTGGCAAAGTAGTCCAAGAGATTCCTCTCATCCTCCGGGAGGTTGTCGAAGGCGTCGCCAGTGATGCTGGCGAGCGTTTGCGTCAACTTCGTCAACGTGGGGAGATGGAACTTGTTCTGGTGCGACTTCAAGTTGCCCAACTGCGTGAACGACTTGTCACAGTCGTCCAATTTGCACTCAAATGGCTTCTCCTTGTTGTGCGTCAACATGTGCGCGGCCAAGTTCCCCTTTCTGCTGAAATTTCGGCTACACACCTCACACACAAACGGCTTCTCGCCTGTGTGGAGCCGCATGTGCGTTCGAAGGTTGCCTCCCTGGGTGAACCTCTTCAGACAGAAGTTGCACTGGAATGGCTTGTACCCGATGTGCGACCTGACGTGCACGTCCAAGTGTGTTGTCTGGTTGAACTCTTTGAAACAGTATGGGCACTGCTGTGTCTTTCCACGCCTCTTGCGTTTCCTCTCGCTCTCCTCCCCAGAACCGCGGTCGTCTCTATGGGGCTTCTCGATGCCGCCCACCAAGTCCACAGTCAGCGGAAGCACGGCGCTCTTGTCGTGGTCAGGATTGGGAGAGGCAAGAATGCTCCCGTCGTCGGCCTGCTTGATCGCTGTTTTGTTGCCCTTCTCCCTGGCTTGAATGACAAGCATGAGCTGGTCGACTTTGGTCGCTCCCAAGAGCGGCCGGCCGTCTTCGGCCCTCGCATACTGCTGCGCAGGCACCAACGTCTTGCCATTGCTGTCCACAGTGGGCTCCATCGATCGGGGATTCACCTGCGTGTAGTAGTTGGGCTGCTCGACCGCTTCTGGCGCCAAATACTGCGAGCCTTTAAAGTTTGGCGGATAGCTGTTCAAGGATGTCGTGGTTGGCAGACCCGAGAACACGCTGCTGGGGTTGCGACCGTAGTATTGCTGCGGCGCCATGGTCTGCTGCTGCTGCTGCTGCTGCTGCTGCAGCAGCAGCGACTGGTACAGCGTATAGCTGGGCTTGCGCCTGGTCTGCGGAGCCTGGAACTGCGGTGCAAAGTCTTGATAAGAGTATCCATAAGGGTCATGTTGCTGAGAATTGAAGTATGCGGATTGCGGCCGTTGGCCATAGGTAGTGCTCGCTGCCTGAGCAAACGGCTGCGCGTCCTGCTGCATCGCCGAAGCCCCGTTGAGGTCCAAGGTTTGCGCGGCACGGTCGGGCGAGCTCTTGGGTGATTGAGGCTCTTCGCGAAGCTTGGAGTTTTTCGAGGACATCGACAATGACGGCGAAACATGGCTCATGTCTTTCAGCCCGCGCTTCTGGTCCGCGGAGTAGTAGGGCGTCTTCTTCTGTTCCTCGAAGATGTCCTCCCTCAAAGGTGTCTTCAGCAAAGACGACCGCCCACTTCTCAGCCCCTGGTCGTTGATAAATTTCATGATCGAGTCGCGGCGTTGCTCGTTGCTCATGCTCAGAAAGTCCACGCTGCCGTTGTTTTGCAAATTCGCAAGAAACGCGTTGATACTGTCGTTGCTCAAGCCGGCGATGGAACCTGTGACTCCGTTGCCCATCTGCTCCCAAAAAGCATTCTGGCCCTCGAAGAACTTGGTGTTGCGTTTTCCCTCCGGCGGCGTCGTCTTGCTCCCCGACGCCGTCCAGTTGAACATGTTGCTCGCATTGTCTTTGTTGGGCGAGTCGTACTCCTGGGAGTACTCCCGCCCGGCGCCGCCCTGCGACTTGTGTTTGTCTGTCTTGGACAAGTCTTTAGAAGACTGCCCGCTGAATGAGTTTTTGGAGGAGCTGGGGAGCTGTATGAGCGAGCTGAAGATGCTAGTGGATCTCAGAGGGTTGTGACCGCCATTGGGCGGCGCGCCCTGCGGCATTGCACTGTTCAAGGGATCCTGTTCGGAGTACTTGGAAGAGATCAAAGGCGGAGGTAGCGAAATAGACTCACCATTCTGCCTCAGAGGTAGTTCTTGGTGCATGCCCAACGAAATAGATTCGCGGCCGCCGCCAGACGGGAAGTACCCAGAAAACCCGCCACGCGAGCCCTGACCCATAAAGGGCCCGCCGGAAGGTGCGCCAATGGGATAGCTGCTCGGGAGCGAGAACAGGTCCTGCCTCGGGTTGTTTAGAAGGAACGCAGAGGAGTTGCGGCGGCTCGTCAGCGGCTGGAAACCGTGCGGAGACATGTTGGCGAAGTTGCCGCTCTCGTAGCGGGGAGTCTCCTTGCTCTTAGACGCCGGGTACCGGACGCTGCCGCCCACTGGCGAAGCAGCGTCGTTGTACTGGTCGAACTTGCGAGGCTGGTTGCTCGTGGGCAGGCGCGGACCCTGTGGGCCGTTTTCGGGAATCGTGCCTACTTGTGCTGGGGCTGTGCTCTGAGTGGGCTGCACCCTCAAGGTGTCGCCCATTCTCCGATTGTCCGGGTCGTGGCGACTTGATCAGCCAGGGCCTATGAGAACGCAAGGACGAAAGAGCTCAGCGCGGCGGGAGCTCGACGGAACAGAGCGGAAACGTTGGAGTGGAGCTCGGCCGAGTGGTTTCTCGAAGAAATAGTTGCAGCCGCGGCGTGGAAGCGCTTGTTCACTGGCTCCACTTGGGTAATTAAACAGCAACAATCCGAATCGGGTGGAACGGAAACTATAAGCGGATCGCGGGAGCTCCTAAATGTAGAGCCTGGCCGCGTGTTTCAGATTGCGGGATATTGTTGCCTGAGTGTCGAGTGTTGCAGGCGGAGAGGCAGGAATGTGTGTGTTGTGTTGAATACTAGCTTGCGCCAATGTGTGTGGTAACAGTGTAAGGACGGGAGTGCTTTATCGCACCATGAGATCATGTGAGAGGGTGTATTGTGCAGTCCGCACACCTCAACGGGCCGTTTTGCTGCGGTTTCAACAACGAAACGCGCAGTTGTTTGGCGAGAAAAAATGCGTTTTTTTCTTTTCTGCCTGCCCATGCGGGCCCGGAGTGTCTCGTGCGTAGAGTTCCGAGGGCGCAGCGGTATGTTTTAGTGTGGCGCCGGCTCGCTGCGGCTGTAGTGGTGGGGGGCTGGCGGCCTGGCGGCCCATAGTCATTCCCCGCAACTTCTCTGGCAATGCGACTCGCTCTGAGTTGCTCTTTTTCCGGTGCGACTGAAATCAGTGTCGCGACGCAGGGAACACTACAGAGCGGCGCTGCAAGAACCCACTTGCCTACGGGCACCAAAGGGACTCAGGCAGCCGCCCAGTGTATGCTCTGCGTGTCGAAGTAGTTCCCCAAAGGATGGCGCACGTGACCAAACACCATTTCCGGCGGAAGGGCGGGGCCAGAGCACGTCGCGGGCTGCACGGCAAGCGGTGCGTGGGCGAAGACGCAATCGGAGTCACAGCGGTTGCGCCTGGCCGACTGCCGCAGTAGTTTCAAAGTAAATATCTGCGACGCTAGAAACGGAAATGGCACGTTTCAGCCCGTTTCAGCCCGTTTTGGGCCGTTTCAGCCCTCCGCCGCTAATTTCAGTTGCCTTGGTGCGGGTCTAGGCCGCGTTGAGCATGCCGTCGAGACAAGCCTGTAGCCCGTCGTCTATGTCGAGCACGTAACTGCGGAGGTACTGCAGCGGCTTCATTTCTTGTTCGGGGTACACTTTGGTGTGGAGTTGGTCGAGAAAACGGGTCGTGACGCGTAGGTAGTTGCCCACCTTGGGCACCATGGTGGAGAGATGGTCGAAGTCCGACACGAGCAACGAGAGCATGAGGTTTTTGATCAAGTTGCTCTTTTCGTGCTCGCCCAAGTCGTCCACCTTGTCCAACTGGAGCCGCAGGTAGTACGGGCGGAACTGCTCGGGGAGTTTATCCCTAAACCCGCTTTCGTTGTCCTGAGGCGGCACATCGTGCGCCGTTTGAGAAGTTTGTGCTGCTGTTTCCGCTGATTTAGTGTCTTGCGTCGTGGTGGCGACCGGACTTGGCGGCCCGAAGTTTGCGGCATCCAGTGTCTGTGGCTCCGCAGAGTCTGCATTGGCCAAAAGGGCTAATTGGCCCCTGAGGTACTGCACTTCGTTTGCTAGGCCCCGGTTTTCGTGTTCGTACTGTTCTAATTTTGTCTTGTACGCCTCTATTGTTTGTGAGGGGTGCTCAGGGGTGTCTCTGGTGGCGGTGCTGCTGGAGCTGGCTGGTTTTTCCGGCTGAGCGGCGAGCCCAATATCGATTTCATCTGAAGTGAGGTCGCCCAACTCCAAAAACGGCGCGCCGGCGTCTACGGGCGCCGGACTTTCAGCTAGCGCGGTCTTGTGTGGCATTGGCATAGCCTTGTGTGGCATTGTGCCCGCGGCGGGGCCGAGCGACTGGCACACGTCGCTGTTCTTCGTGTTGCTACTAGATGTCTCTGTGCTGTCGCGCGTAATTCCATACGACAGGTTGTAGTTTCCGCTGGACTGTGGGGGCGAGGTCACGGGCGAGCTGTAGGTGTGCGTGGCTGCGTGCCCGGGCCGTTTGTGGGCGTCAAAGGTGTCGTCGACCCTGGAATCCGGGTCGGAATCGTCCTCAGCTTCGGAAAAGCCGGATTTTCTTGCATCTCCGTGGGCGGGAACGCCCGCGCGAGATAGGTACTGTTCGAGGAAGGGCTGGAGGGCGTGGAAGAGCGACGCTGCGTCGAACGTTTGTGGGTTTGCGTGTTCTTGTGGCCCTAGCTGGTGTCTGTTTGTGGCCGTTTCGTTAGATGCGCCATTCGGCCGCTGGAGCGGCGTGGAATGGGGCGAAAAGCGGCCAGAAGGCTGCACGGTGGGTCTCTCGCCGTCTGACATTGGTTTGGAGGTGTTTAGGTGACTGTTGCGGCCCATATCGGGGAAAGAGGCCGGGTTCCGGTCGTGCTGCTGCGCTAAGCGGAGAAGGGCCAGGAAATCGTCCAAGGTTCGGTCCGAGAGCGAGTCTGCGGAGCTGAGCCGGTCACTGTGGTCCAGCGAGAGGTGGAAGAACGACTCGGAGAGGTCGCCCGTGTGGGACGAGGCCATTTTTTTTGCTGTGTGGGTGTTTTTGGGGCAGCGCACAATCGTGAGAGTACTGTTTACTATGGGTCGATCTGCGCATGCACCCGTGCCTTCTGGCGCGGTCGCGTCTGGTGAAGCTGTAGGAGGACAGGAAAGCGGTAGCAGGGCTTGGCATAGAAGCTGAGGTGGAACAGAGAAAGTAGTAGAGAAAGAGCAAGAAGAGAGAGAAAAGAGAAGGGTGTGGAAAGAGAAGGGTGTGGAAAGAGAAGGGTGAGGAAAGAGAAGGGTGAAAAGAGAGAAGGGTGAGAGAAGGGTGAGAAGAGAGAAGAGAGAAAAGAGAAGAGAGAAAAGAGAAGAGAGAAAAGAGAAGAGAAGAGAGAGAAGAGAAGCTGTAGATTACTTGGCGAACATACAAGTCTTAGAGACCGAGAATAGGCAGAGAGAATGTTGGGGGAGAATATACGTGGCCACGACATAGACGTCGTACACCGAGTAGTAGACGGTTGTGTGCGAGAAAATTTGGGTGCGGTTCGTACAAGCAGGACTTTCGCAGACGGACATTTTGCAGTCGACAAGCCACCAGCAGGCTGCGCACCTTCAGTGTAGCGTGAATCTAACCTACATAGAGAAGACTAGAGAGAAAGAGAGGATAGAGAGATAAAAAGAGACATATGGAGAGATATAGAGATATAGACAGATACTGAGAGATACTGAGATATATAGAGACATATAGAGACATATAGAGACAAATAGAGACATATAGGGACATATAGAGACATATAGATACATATAGAGGCATACAGAGACATATAGAGATATACAGAGACACATAGAGACATATAGGCGTAGAGACTAAGCGGAGAGCTCAAACGGCATGTTATAGTGGGGCAATTGTGCAAAACAGCGTTCTGAGCAATAGTAGAATAGAGCGGGAAAAGTGGAGCAAGTGTCAAAGCGAACAGAAAAATTCTGAAAATAGTGGAATAGCTCTGAGAGCGCTTAACGGTGTAGAAAGCACTACCAGTCAAATGGCCATTTGGTGGCCGACCTCGGCAGAGCTGAGACCACACTTCCTCCATTCTACGGCAGATATCTTTCTCTGTCTTTCTCTGTCTTTCTCTGTCTTTCTCTGTCTTTCTCTGTCTTTCTCTGTCTTTCTCTATGTTTCTCTCTTTTTCTCTATGTTTCTCTCTCTTTCTCTCCCTCTCTCTCCTACTTTTTTCTTCTGTTGTCTCTCTCTTACTTTTTTCTTCTTTTCTCTCTCTCGTTTATTCCTACGTGTCTCTCTATACTCTTTCCCACCGCCAGTACCTTTAATCTTCCGACTGCTTTTCTATGCCTCCACCTCGGCGTACCCACCAGCATCCACCTTTTCCGTAAACGTCTCCTCGATGTGCGTGCACATCTCCGCCAAACTGTCCAAACCCTGGTGCAACGCCTCCACCGCCGTAATATTACCGTAGGTCTGAATGCGCACGTGCAACTTGTTTTCCGAGGGGTGTGGGATCGAGTACCCGCAGAATTCGACTTCCGGGTTCTTCATGATTATGTAGCGCAATGCATTTCCGAGGGTGTGGTCCTCGTCGAGGATCTGGAACGACGCGGCGGTGCCGTCCTCGGCGGCGCCCGGCAACTGCCGGATCTTGTCCGGGTCGTACTCCTGCTCCTCGGTCTCTGGGTCCATGGCGAATTCCGGCGTTTCTTCCGACATTGGTGGTGATGGCCGTAGTTTGGCGAGCGCAGAGCGCAGAGCTGTAGCCTGGTTTATGATGGTACTGCAGGAAAGACATTTTGCCCATCTTGACCCAATCTGTTCGCCAACACGCGGCGGCGGCGGTGTGGTGGCCCCAGCCGTTCCTGTTGTCGCTGTCTCTTGAACAGCAGCACCGCTGCCAACCGAACTTTTCAACGCCAGCCCAACTGGGGCACCAGCACCTGGCATGTGATGGCCCGTCCACCAACACACCCGTGCACCACAATTTCTTTCTTTTTGTGCGCGCTGCCCTCATCGCACTTTATAAAGCTGCGCGCACCGCACTTTTTTTTCTTTTCTTCCTTAAAAATGTCTGACTATAACGGCGGCTACAGCAACTACAACAGCGGCTACAACAACTACACAAGTGGCAGCGGCGGCTACGGCGGCAACTACGGTGGCGGTTACGGCGGCGGTGCCGGTGGAAACGGTGGTTTCCGCGGCGGAAGAGGAGGTGCCGGCGGCAGATGGGGCGGAAGAGAACAGGAGCGGGTCGAGTTGTCCACGCCGGATTGGGACGTGCTGACGTTGCCCAAATTCGAGAAAAACTTCTACACGGAGCACCCCGGGGTGGCAGCCCGTGGCGACGCCGAGGTGCTGGTATTCCGCAAGGAAAACGACATGACGTGTGAGGGTACCGACATTCCCAAGCCGATCACGAGTTTTGACGAGGCAGGGTTCCCCGATTACGTGTTGAACGAGGTCAAGCAGCAGGGCTTCCCCAAGCCCACGGCCATCCAGTGCCAGGGTTGGCCCATGGCGTTGAGCGGACGCGATATGGTGGGTATTGCCGCCACCGGATCCGGTAAAACGTTGTCGTATTGTTTGCCTGCGATTGTGCACATCAACGCACAGCCTTTGTTGAAGCCCGGCGACGGCCCCATTGTGTTGGTTTTGGCGCCCACGCGTGAGTTGGCCGTGCAGATCCAGCAGGAGTGCTCCAAGTTTGGCGCGTCGTCGCGGATCAGAAACACATGCGTGTACGGAGGTGCGCCTAAGGGCCAGCAGATCCGTGACTTGGCGCGTGGCGTGGAGATCTGCATCGCCACGCCCGGCCGCTTGATCGACATGTTGGAGACGAACAAGACCAACCTCAGACGTGTTACGTACTTGGTTTTGGACGAGGCTGACCGCATGTTGGACATGGGGTTCGAGCCTCAGATCAGAAAGATCGTCGACCAGATTCGGCCCGACCGCCAGACGTTGATGTGGTCTGCCACCTGGCCCAAGGAGGTCAAGAACTTGACCAGAGACTACTTGGTGGACCCGATCCAGGTCACCATCGGCTCCTTGGAGTTGTCCGCGTCGCACACCATCACCCAGGTGGTGGAGGTGGTCACGGAGTTTGAGAAGAGAGACCGCTTGGTCAAGCACTTGGAGACTGCCACTCAAGACAAGGAGGCCAAGTGCTTGGTGTTTGCCTCGACAAAGAGAGCTTGCGACGAGATCACCGCGTACTTGCGCGAAGACGGGTGGCCCGCCTTGGCCATCCACGGCGACAAGGACCAGCACGAGAGAGACTGGGTGTTGCGTGAGTTCAGGTCGGGCAAGTCGCCCATCATGTGTGCCACGGACGTGGCTGCCAGAGGTATTGGTACGTATAACTTTTGAGCAACTTTTGCTACTAACTGACGTTTAGGATGACACTTGGAGGGAACTATTTTTTTTTTGCATCGAGGAGAGACTCAGGGCTCGTTGCATCGAAAAGCGACATTATTTTTTTTTTTTTTTTTTATTTTTATTTTTTTAACCTGCTGGCCAGGTTTTTTTCTTTTTGATGTCCAAAAAAAAAGGAGACTAGAGATGAATGATTATGGGAAAGCTTACACCTCGAAAGAGGGCGAGACGAGAACTTGATAATATGAAACAACGCAGACACACTCAAAACGACTTTGCATCACCAGCGACGCATTTGAAGAAGAGCCAGGCAGTCTTTGCACTTGTGTGCTCTTCTAATGACCTCCGAAGGCGGCGCTGACGCATTCAGTCTAGACAAGTATCCGGGTGGTTCCGGGCGCTTATCCAGACAAAAGAAAAGGAATAGAGAAGTCCAGACTTTGTGTTTCACATATTCGTTCAACCGTGCTTTCTACGTAATCAATACAAATCGAACTCCTTTTGTTCAGTTTTCTGTAGTGCTGTCATTTCTAAACTGAGGATACACCCCCCACAGTATACTAACAACGCAGACGTTAAGGGTATCACCTACGTGATCAACTACGACATGCCAGGCAACATCGAGGACTACGTCCACAGAATCGGAAGAACTGGAAGAGCAGGTTCCACCGGTACTGCGGTGTCGTTCTTCACCGAGGCCAACTCCAAGATGGGTGGCGACTTGTGCAAGATCATGAGAGAGGCCAACCAGCAGATCCCTCCAGAGTTGCAGAGATTCGACAGACGGTCGTTCGGCTCGCACATCAGGTACGGCGGAGGCCGCGGCAGAGGCAGAGGCCGTGGCGGCTACGGAGGCGGACGCGGCGGCGGAGGATTCCGCAACAAGCAGACGGGCTCCAACACGCAGCCGTTGGGCAACCGTCGGTTCTAGCTACCGCACTTCTGGATACTGCCACTTCTGGCTACCCGCGCCACTTCTAGCTAGGCACACTGTGTATTAGAGTTATATAGAGATCGTTACTTTCAGTCCCGTTGAGCTGTAGAAATCCCTGGTTCTGAGGCGCAGAATACCCCAGAAAACCACAACGCAATCACTGCGAGAGCACGCCCGCGCGCGGCAGCCGCCACGACGCAAGCTTGGACGAGTAGAGCTCGCTCTCCCTCCGCAAGAAACCGGCGAAATGGGCAACGTCCTGCGGAAGGCGGCCCTCGTGTATTGGCACGCAGCCCTCGCCCCACGTGCCAGAGTGCAGCGCCAGGCCGCTCTGGCCACTTTGGCCGGTCAGAACCGGCGAAAAAGTGCCGTCCGCCGACATCTGCTCCGCCAATATCGGGCCAGCCGACATCGACGCAGCGCGAGCCGGCGCTATGCTTAAATGTTTGGGCGACGAGCCCTGCAGTGTGTTTTTAGCGACGCTGTCGAGTGACACGGCTCGCGTTCTGCTCCTCCGCGAGCGGCCACGACGGGCCCGGCGAGCGGAGCTGCTTTTGCGCAAGCGGCGCAGATTCTCCGGGCTGCAGATGCTCTTGCGGCCGCTGTGTGGCTTCTGCTTGTACGCGGAGGCCTGCCATTCGTTTTCGTGCTTGAGCACGTCCTCGGTGTGGAAAACCGACTCCAAGGCCCGCGGAGTCAAGCGGTTTTGGCGCGACAACCGGCGCAATTCCGAGGCCACGTCGTCCAGCAACGGCGGCTTCGCCACGTCGTCCTTGCCCTCGGCGGGCGGTGTGCTGGGCGCGGTGGATGGCTTCAGGCTGGGGCTGAACACGTCGTCAACATACAAAGAGGCACCGTTTTCCGGAGACGACCAGGCGGTGGCAGCGGTGGCAGTGGCGGCGGCGCATTCTGCAGTCCCGTAGATGAGATTGTTTGACGTAGCAAACAAGTCGCAGACCCAATCCTCTTCAAACGAGGGCAGGAGCTGGGGGCTGTCCATGGTGTTGAGAGCGTGAGAGCGTGAGAGCGAGTGAGCGACGTGTAGCGGGTGTGTGCAGCGCAGACGGGTTATAAGTGGAGAGTATTTCAGTGGCAGGGTTGCGCCACTTGCAGCCCGTCAGCCGACTATCGGGGAGATTAAGTGTCAAGACGCACGGCCTGCAGACACGAGATGAGGAAGTGCGAGCGGCGGGAGAAGATTATTTTAGTCCAGGTGAGTTGGAAGTGCCGTTTTTGGGGGGCCACCCGGAAAAACTCTCCCCGCAGGAGCGCCCTGGCCCCCGGTATCGTTCCCCCGTGCCCCCTTCCAGTCCACCTGCGAGCTGCTGGCGCACGGCCAGGGCACGGGGTGTGGGGGACACGGGATATTTTGCTCGCTATAAACAGTAACTGCAGCGGGGAAGTTTGTACCTCCCCCACGGAGTATTTGGTAGGCTAGTAGCAGCAGATTTGTGCGCCGGAAGGGGCGGAGGGGGAGGGATTTTCGCACAGCACCCCTGATGCAACGTGGTCGGGTCGTGGTTTTAACGCGACGACGCCAATTGTGGCAAGCGGCGCTCGCTCGTTGTTCCAAAACCCGGGCGAGCGTCGGCCCAGATCGCTCACTGAAACGGGCTATCGCCGAGCAGCGGGCCGGGACGCGCGAATTTGCCGCTCTGCTTTTTGCGCTTTTCGTAGCGCAACACAGTTTCACTTGGCCCGAGTACACTCCCCGGCCAGTTTCACCTCGGCTGCAAACACACGCGGGGAGTAATGTTGCTGCACGTATCTGTCCTGTGGGCCATTGTCTTTTGCTGTTGTGCTGGCGGGGAAATTCTGGCGAGGTTTGGGTAGAGGACGATTTGGCAGCAACGGGGTTGCATTTTTTTGGGTGGGCCGCGGCATGAGAGGTGGTCGCCCTGCAGAGAGCCGGCGGCAACTCACCTGGCATCCGGAGGGCCAGAATGCGGCGATCTGGTGACGTCGTTCGAGTGGCTGTCGTATGGCACTGGCATTTATGGAAATTGTGATGCAGCGGTAGCTGCGGTGACTGCGAACGCTGCTACGGCAGTTTTAGTGGCTGATTCATCGTTTTTTTTTTGTCTCGCTTTTTTTTGTCTCGGTGGTTGCTTCTGGCTGCTGCGCTGTCAGCAGCAGCCTCGCAGTGGTGTTATTATCAGCTGCCAAACAATCACGCGGGACTACAATGGCCACTAATATTCTACCAGAACTTGCTTGACTACGAAGCGTCACGTCAAGTCTGCTCTGAATCTTATGACAATGTTATATCCCGGCACGTTTCTCGCTCTGCCCTGATATGTTGCTGTTGCAGTTTTGTTCTCTGTTTTGTTCGCTCGGCTAAGTTCGCTCGCTATTTCTCTCGGCTATGTCTCTCGGCTATGTCCCTCGGCTATTTTCGCCGGTGATCTGCGCCGACGGTTGCCAGGTAGAAATGCCACAGAGATTTGTCTCAGCGCACATGGAGATTTCTGTGGTAGGCCGAACTTCAGCGTGTCCATTGACTAGTATTTTGCAGCTAGGCAGTTTTTCCGGCCCGAGGCGCGAGCAAGCTGCCCATGTGCGGCAGGCCACCTCAGCCTGGGCCCTGCCTTCTTGCCATAACCTGCTTCTCCTTCCTTTCCTTTTTTCCGTCCTTTCCCTTCCTTTTTTTTTACCTCCTATCCCTCTCGCCCTTGCCTCCTCTCGCCCTTTTTTCGCCCTCTTTTCTTCCCCTTTCTCAGCTCCTTTTTTCACCCTTTTTTCGCCCTTTTCTCTCTCTTCTCGTACGGTTGTGCCCGGCCCGCGCACCGTGGCTTCGGCCGCACCGTCCTGCGCGAGCCGACCTCCATCTCCAAGGCTCTCCCCACAAAACACAGGCTGCCCATATAGCTGCCCAAAAAGCTGCCCAAAAAGCCGCCCCACAAAGCTTGTACCTTGTCAATTGCACCGCCAACGCACTCACAACCCCAAAATCTGCCGCCCATGGCCCCCGGAAAAACCGAACCGCCCGGCGTCAGCGAGCCCCGTGGCCGCCCGCCGCGCCCAGCCAAAACCGCCGCCAGCGACAAACCATACCAGTTCAAACTCGTCTCTGTCGCGTTCAAAGAGGCCGCGCTCGACTCGCCGTCCTTCCGCGCCCAGGCCGCACAGTTCCACTGGCAGCTCTCCAACACCGAGGCGTGGTTTCTGGCGGTAACCGCGCTGTTCTCCAAGGCCGAGTCCAAGATCGAGGACTTCAGCTCCTTCTTCGCCATCGCAGACTTTATCGCGCCAATGTCGCTCCACGACAGCTTGGCGGACCCGGAGTACTGCATCTCGGGCCTCCAGCGGTCCCAGAAGGCGCTCACGGGCCTCTGGAAGCTGGCGTTTGCGTCGTTTCGCCTCAACCCGGCCCGCGCCCAGGCCAACAACAGAGATTTCCTCAAACGCGTAAGCCGCTACAAGCGGCTCCGCCGCAAGTTTGTCCACGCACAGGAGAAGTACGACCGCTACTTCTCCATCCACATGAGCACGCTGAAGTTCAAAGAAGCGCGTCTTCTTTTGGAGGACCTGCTCCAGCTTGCAGCCGCGCGCCAGGAATACCTCCAGCTCAGCTTGGACTTGGTTGTTGAAATGTACCAGCTCGGCGACTTTGTCAACTACTCGATCATCTCGCTCTGCGAGTCCTTCTGGAAAGAGCGGCGCGACGCCGTGCGTGATACGTTGCTCGATTCTGACTCGCTTGCTGCCGTTATGCGCAGCATGCTGCGCTTGCGCTCGTGGTACGACTGCTGCCAGCACGCCAACGCCCGCTTCTCGCACGAGTTGCTCCTCGCCAAGAAGAACATCCGCGAGCACAGCGACCGCGTGCACGCGCCGTCCACGTCCATCGACGACTACCGCGCCACGCTCATCAACAGCCGGTTGCTCGAAAACACCACTGAGGACGCGGTCGAGAAGCACGGCTACTTGTGCGTGAAGTTGCACCCGGAGCGCTCCGCGAAGCCCATCTGGTTCAAGCGCTGGGCGTTCCTCAAGGACGGCGTGCTCGGCTTCTTTGTGCTCGGCGCCGGCGCTGACCTGGTCCACGAAACAGACAAGCTCGGCGTGCTCCTCTGCAGCGCCAAGTACATGCCCAACGAGGAGCGGCTCTTCTGCTTCGAGGTCAAGACGAAGGACTCCACGCTCGTGTTGCAAGCCGAGACGCTCGCGGAGCTCAAGTCCTGGCTCAAGGTCATCGACAACGCCAAAAAACGCATCGTCGACGACTCGGACCCCATGCACGCGCTCTTGCCCCTCGCCAGTAGCCGGATCCCCCCGCAGTTCCTCGAGTTCCGTGCCCCGGCCGTGACCCCCGCCGACAAGTCCGCTGCCAGCGCTGCCAGCGCCGCCCGCCAGCTCGATTTCTTCGGCAACCACTTGCACTCCGAGAGACTCGCAAAGCATTTGGACCGCATCGAGGGCACCTTGAAGCACAGCGTCTACGGCTTCATCGACAGCCTCCAGTTCCCCGTCAAGACCGCCTCCACCACCGTGGCCGTCATCGGCGCCAACGTGGCGGGCCCGCGCCCCGTGTTCCCCACGGCGTTGACCGCAAACACCACCGGGACTGTAAACTGGGGGCTCGAGTCCATGCTCGAGCTGCGCCGCGCGGGCGGTGGCGCTGAGCCCTACAAGCCTGCGGACGAGCCCGTGCCACCCACGCTCACAAAGAGCCTCGGCCTTGCCATCAGCTACCCGCAGAACTTCCCCAACGACTGGATCTCCAAGGACATGCAGCTCCGCGCGTTGTTCGAGACAGAGGTCCACGAGTTGGAGTACTGCTTGCTCTCGTACCACACCATCCTCGCGCCCAACGAGGACCAGGAGTTGCAGACTACACACTTCGTCACCCAGTGCAACATCTACTCGTACATCCACTCGCTCGGGTTCGTGGCCATGGACAAGACCCCGCTCAACAGGTTCGTCGAGGCCACGTGCTACCCGCTGGTCAACTGCGACGCGGTGAAGTTGAC
The DNA here is from genome assembly GCA_030444895.1 of Metschnikowia sp. yHMJ9. Taxonomy (NCBI): domain Eukaryota; kingdom Fungi; phylum Ascomycota; class Pichiomycetes; order Serinales; family Metschnikowiaceae; genus Metschnikowia; species Metschnikowia sp. yHMJ9. The sequence continues at coordinate 129,292 of JAJMQU010000024.1, read as the reverse complement.
GCTCATCCAGGGCCTGCTCAACATGAAGTTGTTTTTTGAGGATGCGGACTTGATAGAGAAGAAGCTCAACTTCTTGTTCCAGAACACCGCTTCCGACGACCCGTTGGCGATCAACGACGTCATCAGCGGGCTTCTCGACATCGAGGCCAATTCTGCCCACGAGACGAAGCCGAAACCGCCCTCTACCGCAGCTGCAGTGCCCCAAAGCACCACTTTCCCCCCGCAATTCGAGCAAATGGCTCCAGGAGCCACGGCCAAGTCGTCGTTTTTCCGCTCCGACCCGTTGAGAAACGACCTCTCCTTCCTTGCGAAACGCACCGTCAGCTTGCCGGCGAAAGCCGTCCTACACATTCTCTGTGGGTCGGAGTCCGAAGTCTTGAACAAGCTGTCGGAGCTCCTCGAGGTGCGGTTCAGCGAGCGCAACTTGTGGGCGCGGCCCGAAAACGGCCAGAGCTACCTCATCAGAAGCAACATGGCCGCCTTCATTCTCCCTACTGGCATGTTGGGCAAGTACAGGGTGCTTCAGGAGATCGAGGTCCACGTTGACGGAGAGTTCTACAGTATCTTGGTCACCAAGTCAGCGCTAAGGTCCGAAAGAGGACCCGAGGTTGTGGTGACCAACCGAGTCACGATCCAGCGGTTGGAGGGTGAGCGCTCGATTGTCAAGGTTTACGGCCGAGCCACAATCCGCGGCAAGCTGCCGCTCGTGTTCATTCTCAAGTACTTGTGCAATTTGTTCAACTACGGCTTTTCGCAAGAAATTATAAAGCAAGTGGACGTTGCCGCGGGCATCGTGGGCGGAAAAGGGAAGTTGATGCGTGCAGTCTACTACTACGGAAAGATCCTTGTCGCCAACGAGCCGTACAAGGAAGTGGCGTTTGAGCCGCAGGTGATACTGCGTGCCATCATTGGACGGCTCTACCTACAGCTCCAGGTGGCAGACGCCATCCGGTTTTTCACCCAGATCGCATTCACCATAGCCAGAACCCTTAAGTACGTCTTCAACCAGACAATGGTGCACGCTGCACTTCTTGCGACGGTGGTTTTATTGGCTGCTATGAACATATACCTTGGCGGGGTCAGCACTGCGCACTATTGGAACTCGCGACAGTCGAAGAACTTGGTCGAGGACATGTTGAGGATGGAGCCGCTCAAGTTCGAGAGGGCGGTCTACTCCAGCGACGTGCGGGACCTCGTCAACGAAAAGCTCGCGATGACGCTGAACTCCGTGTGCTTCAAAGCATTCCAGAACCACTCGTTGGTGCAGAACTACGATCCGAGAAAGTCCTGGCCCGGAGCGGGCGAAGCCACGCTCAGCCCGCGCGTCCAGAAGCTCAAGGACACACTCCACGAGATCGCCATCCGGCGGAACGACTTGCTTGTCAACTTGGTCATGCTCAACAAAATGGAGGAGGAGGTCGCGAGGGCCGAGTGGAGAACGTGGTTGATGAATGAGTTGGCGTCGTGCGACCTAATGCTGAGCATGGCACTGGCGACCGCCAACGGCACGACCGGCGAGGCGCTCCAGAAAGGTATGCTGGTGCTCGCCGGCTACTGCGAGAGCTGTGCGCAAGAGTTTGACGGTCTCGCCGGCATTCTCTGAGAAGTGAAAAAAAAAAAAGATGTTAAAGCGCGAGGATGGTGGGCTCGCTCTGGCGTCGCTCCAAGGTCGACAGACTGGGTTTCCTGAAGATCTTCTTGAGCGAGTGTTTGAGGCCGAGCTTGGGCCGCTGCACGCACGCATCCTCGACGTCAGTGGCAGAGTTTCGCAGGGCTTGCCGCGTTGCGGCGTTTCTTGAGTCCACAGAGCCCACCGACAGCGACCGGGTAGCTCTCCTGGACGACTTCCTGATGAGCTTCACCACGGCCTCGGCGTACGTGACGGCGGGCGAGTCCTCACCGGACGGCTTTGCGCTCGCTACAGCGAGCATGGACGTGGTGGACATGTTTAACGGCAGGCACGCCAAGTACGGCGAGACCACAACCTGGAACGTGGAGCACATGGATGTGATTTCATGGAGCAACGGCAGCCGTGCCAGCAAGTCGGAATGCCGCTGGATGTGGTAGAGTTTTCCGGCGTGAAGAAGCTTCACGTTGTTGATGTGCGGGGCGTCGGGCACCGCCGCCGTGGCGTATAGGTAGATGAGCAAATGCAGCACGGAGAGGTCCACGCTGCGGTGGAGGTGCGAACAGACAAAGCTGTCGATGTCGGCTAGCGAGACCGAGATGCGGTCGACGAGATTCGGAAGCATGATGCTGAGCGCCGTGGGTGCGGCGGACGCCGGCGTACACTGCGACGCCGAGGGCACCTGGACACACGTGGACCCCGACGAGCAGGGCGAGCACGGTACAAACGAGTATACACTGTCTTCCTCAGAACAGATCAGAAGAGCGGACATGTTGAGACGTTTTGTGAGTGGTGTGAGCGAGCCCCGGCGTCATATAAGTAGGCGTCGAAGGGTCTCTCCACACCATCCTGCAGGACGATGTGGGGCGCGTGCTTATCTGCACAGGCCGCGTCAGGAGACCTGAGTGATTGGGCGTAGCGGGATATCAGCGCCCCTAAGCTGGGCCGAAAGCGAGGACGAAGCGAGAGAGGGAAAGGACTACGAACGCGGACCGTGACGAAAACGACAGTGACAAAATATGAATTATGGCAAAATGTAAGCCGCTTCGCGGACGTTGGAGGAAAAAAAAAAAATAAAAAAAGAAAAAGAGAATATGTGACGTAGCTATCTAGGGCAAAACCAGGGCCAGACCCACCGGCCCAGATCACGCCAGCTCGCACAGCTGCCCGCCCGGAGGGGAACAGATCTAACGCAGCGTCCCCTCGACTAAATGGAGATCCCGTCCCCCGCGTCTCACAGCAGGGCACGCACGGGCGGATTTTGGGCCCATATGCCGTCGCCGAGCTCGGCCCGCCAGTAGTACCTGTCGAGGTAGCGCCAGGTGTCGATGAACACGATGTCGGCGCTGAAGCTCATCAACTCAACGAGGGCACCGTTGCGCTCAGTGTAGCTGTGAAGTGAGTGTTCCTGCACGATGTCGTCGAGCCGTTCTACCACGACAACGTCATATGGCGTTGCCCGGAGCTTCTGCACCAACTCGACTACGCTCAGCACGTGCTCGTACTCGAACGCTGCGAGCCTCTCGCTGTCTTTGGTCCAGGCCTCGCTGCTTTCGCCGAGCGCACGTGCAAGTACCGCTGACGATGTGCTGTTGAAGTAGACTATGCGGTGCGACGAGTTGCAGCCGCCGAGCGCACGGAACAAGCGGTGGACGCACGGTAGCGTGCCCTCATCTGCGGGGAGCGTGAGCAACATTGTGCGGGTGTTTCAGAGGTGTTTCAGAGGCGTTTCAGCTACGTTTCGGGGGTGTTTTGTGGCCTCCGAGTGCTCAGTCTCGGTTGCGCGCAAGCGCTCACTCTCGTCTCTTCGCACTGACTTTTAACTTTCCCGCTCACTGCGCACGCACTTTTTCTCTTTTCTCGCTCGCTTCGCACTCACGTTTCTCACCCACCACTCTCTCACTACCGATTTTCGCATCACCGCACTCACTTACTCACCCACGTGACCTCTCACCTCATCGCCTACTTTCTTCTGCCCCGACATGAACTCCGACAGAAGACGCATTCTCGGCCCCGTAGATGCGGTGCGGCCGCTCGGGCGCCCGCTGCCGCTGCTGGCACCCGAAACTCCCGCCGGCGTGCGCCCGTTTTTCGTCAAAACAGGCCTCTCCCAAAACGCAAACGGCCTGGCGTACTTGGAGGTCGGCACCACGATTTTGGAGGTTGGCGTGTTCGGCCCGCGGCCCATCCGCGGCCTGTTCATCGAGCGGGCGTCCTTCTCTGTCGAGGCCAAGTTTCTTCCCTACGTCACGCAGCCCAACGAGGTGCTTTTCAACACCTCTTCCGCGTCCGCAGCCAACGTGCGCTCGGGCCTCTCCAGCATCGAGCAAAAAATCAGCACGTATGTCGAGACCGCGTTCTTGCCCGCGTTGTTGTTGGAGAAATACCCCAAGTCCACCATCGACGTGTTTGTGAACGTTCTTGCGTTCGACCTGGCGTCCTCGACGTTGCCCAACCTTCTAGCGTGGATCGTCAACTGCACATCGTTGGCACTCGTTGACTCGGGCATCGAGGTCCGCGATATGGTCACTGCCGGCCATGTGCGTGCTGCTGCGGGCACTGTGGCGTTGGACGCGGCCGTTTCGGGCTCTGCTGCCGACGAAACGTCCGAGTGCGTAGCCAGTTTCATGGCCATGAAAAACGGCGAAATGGTGGCCATGTGGGTGGACGGAAACGGCGACTCGGGCGTTTCCGAGGCCAGCTTGGCCACCGCTTTGGACGGCTGCAAGGAGATGTCGACGCTCGTGCGGCACAATCTCAACGGCTACCTCCTCGGCCTCCTCTCCAAGGAGGAGAAGTAAACGAGGGTGGTGCGCTACGGCTCTGCTAAAGTTTTTGGGCGAATGCAAGAGTTGAATCTATTAAGCTCTATTGAGCCTTTTTTTTTTATGTTGCCAAATCGAGAAGCGACTGTCGAATATAATGCTCTTCTGGGGCTGCTCTTCTGGGGTCTGCTCTTCTGGGGACTGCTCTACTGGAGCTTTTTCGTCGCCAAGTCGTCGCCCTGCGCCAACTCCTCCAACGCGCTCTTGATGTGAATCAACTTGCCCGCCAACTGTTCGATCGTGAACTTGTTGTTCGACTCGTTGTCATTGTAGATGACAAACTTCTTGCTCACGTTCACACCCGTGGACTTGGACACCATCTGCGCGATCCGCGTGTACGTCTCCAACACGTGGGGCGTCTTGCTGACCATGGTGTAAATTGGCGTGGCGGTGTCGCTGATCTCTGGCCCCAACTTGTCGAAGATGTGCTTTTTCAACTCCGCGGCCAACGCCAACTCGCCCGCTGCGCTTCGGTCCGAGGGCACGTGGATATGAGTGTGCCTGGCCTCGAACGGCTCGGAGATGAACGCAACGTCGTGCTTGCCGTTGAGGTGGTACCTGAACTCGAAGATGCCTTCGTCCCAGAAAAGCTGCTCCGCCAGGAACGTCAAGCGGCCGCTGGCGTCGCCGCCCGTCCACTGCCAGCGGTTGTGTGACGAGATCAACGTTCTGTAGCGCGAGTATGACGTGTGGGTGATCTTGTACAACCCGATCCAGTCTTCAGGCGAGTGGTCTGCCGGTGCAGCGAACTCGACTTCTATAGCGTCTCCCACGTTCACAAATGGAATACCTTCCTCGGAATCCTGTAGGCTAGGCACCTTCAAGAAATACTCGCTGTTGGCAAAATGCTTGTTCTGCGACAACTCCGCCAAGTTCTTCTTGGACACCGCAAAGTCGTAGTTGTGCTTTCCAAGCTCTCTGATGAAGCTGTCGAACGATTCCATGAACATGGAGCTCGCGCGTCTCTTCTTACTGCTCAGGGACGCCGCCGCCTCGGGGCTGGGGATCTTCCGGGCCAAGCTCTCGGGCAACAAGTGCTTCTTGACCGTCTTTGTGACGCCAGAATCCTGCAACACCTCCTGGTGGCCGTACACGTCGATCATGTGGCTCTTCTCTATAAAGTTGATGCGCACGAAGTTGTTCACCACCCACATAACGCACATGAAGATGTTCTCGAACGTTGGCACCATCAACGTCACGCCCATGACTCCGCACACGCCGAATACCTGCTCGGGGTTGTTCAAGTAGCGGTACACGCCGGCCTTGGTCAACTGCGAGCGCTGGGGCATCAAAGACGACTTGGGCACGAAGAAATCGCCGTAGAACCAACCAAAATAGCCGATGGAGTCGATGATGGACGCGTTGATCCAGACCTGTGTCAAAATGAGCACAACGCCTAAGAACACGCGCAAGTAGAGGTAGTCAATCTCAAACACGTCCGCCACCAGGTACCAGTTGATGACCTTGAAGAGGTTCAAGCCGAAGAACGACGCGTAGGTCAAGTTGATCAACGAGTTGTACAACACGGCAAAGTTGTTCAAGGACTTCTCCACGGGGACACCGTTTGCGAGGTACCACTTGCTGAACAACTTGAGCTTGCTCTGGAGCACCAAGACAACGTCGATCGACACGCACTCCAACGCCTTGATGAGCACGGTCAAGTAAAATAGCACCTTGTTCACCGCGACCACGTTGGCCAGCGCAAAAGAGCCCAAGAGCGGGATCAAGAGCGCGTACGTGCACACGTTGATGAGGTTGATGACGTCGCTGGCGCGCAAGAAGTTGAAGTTGACCAACCCCACAAGCGGGCGCGAGTTCTCAAAGTGCGCCAAGTCCTTGAGCTTGATCAACTGCATGAGGCTGGTCTCGTTGGGCGACGGGCCGTAGATCTTGTCGATGTGCGGGTTCTCGATGTAGTACAAAAACACCATCTGCAAGAAGTGGCCGAAGATGGCAATCACCAACACCGTGTAGGACTTGGCGATCAAGGCAAACCCGTAGTAGCCCACGTACCCCACCGAGTACATGGGGTGCGGGAACATCTCGAACACGCCGTCGAAGATCAAGTCCTCGTTGTTAATCTGGCGGAAAAAGAAGTCGCCCCAGTACCACGCGTAGTCCTTGATGGTGTTGTGCGCGTTGACCTTGACCCAGAAGTTGAATGCTATCAAAAACCCGCCCACGGCAAGGCGGAGCGCCACGAGCCACGCCGGCTGCCCATGCACAAACTGGTTGCCGTCCGCGGCGCAGCACGCCACGAACAAGCATACGAACGTGGTGAAGTCTTGCATCAAAATCAAGTCTACGACCTTGCGGAAGATCAACCACGTGTTGAAGTCCACCGGGTACTGCGAGATGCGGTACGCGGGGCCCATCTGCGTCTGCACCTCGGTCTGGACCACCTGCGCGAGGAAAGACGGGGTGTTTTTAGTGAACAACTGGAGACGCCGGCTCCACTCCACCAAGCGAAACCGGTTGGACTGCTGGTTCAAGAGAAACCCAATGCCAAAGTTGTACGAGAGCCGCCAGAACACGTACAACGCCACGAAGATGCGGATGCGTGTTTTCGCGTCGCCGACAAGGTAGAACACCAACGTGTTGGCCACCAAAAGCAAGATGATGACTGTTTCGAACATCGACTTGCGCACCGTGGGGTCGAAAAGCGTCTTGACCATGTCGTGCGTGTGGGGGACGGCGAACGTCTCGCCGTTGAATGTGATTCCCTGCTGCAGCATTGCAGAAACACCACGAGAGAAAAGGTAGAGGAGGAAAAAAGCGAGGTAAAAAAAATAGAAGAAAGAACAGAAGAAAGAAGAGAGAGAGCACTGCGCTTTGTGGCCGCAGCTGCGTAAGCCAGTGGCTGAAAAATGCGGAGGACGATCTTAGACTAGCGCGGTACGGGCTATCAGCTGCATGCAGGCGTCGATAAGTGTGGACGACTGCCGGTGGGGCGGATTTCGGCGGATTTTGCTTCGCTTTTCGGGGAGAAAACGGGAACACAGACAAATTGGTGTTAGGAGGCTTCGTGTGCCTTTTCTTTTTTTTTTTCTGCGTTTTTTCTGTGCTAAGTGCTGGCCTGTGCGGCGCTCGACCTGCCGTTTTCGCTCGCGGCTTGTTGGGCTAACTCAACGTGAGTGCGTCAGGCCGCGCTCTTGAAAATGCATGTGATTTTGGTCGCCCAGCCTAAGCGTGCACCGATTTTTCGCCGGAACAAGCTCGAAACATAAAAAGCTGTACCCCCCCGAGACGCGCAGGCACTAGAATTCCCGTCATCTCCTTTTTCCGCTTCGTTTTTTCCGTTCCCCGATTTTTCCCGACCCTCCGCAGCCCACGCCGCAGCCCGTCCGCAAATTCGCGTCAGTTCGCTCAATCACACACAAACTGCAAACACATCAAAAGACCGGCTTTCGCACACACGGTTACAGCACGTGACAAGTATAACGTGACATCAGCACTCCACATTCACACCGCCTTCTAGCACCGTACCAGCAAAGCCATGTCTACTGTCTCGCAGATTGCTGCTGAATTGAGCGCGTTGGCGGCCGAGGCCAAGCGCAGGGCGCCCGACGTGCGCCTGGCCGTCGAGCGGGCGCAGCAGCAGGCGAAAAGTGTGCCTCCGGACACGCCGTTAGCGGCGTCTGCAGATCTCCAGCGAGCGGTGTGTTCGCCGTTTCTCATGGCGCTCGAAACGTCCAACGCCAAGCTAGTGGCGGCGGCGCTCCCCGCGGTGCTCAAGCTCGCCGCTGCCGGTGCGTTGGGCCCCGAGCACCCGCGGACCATCGCCCATGCGTTGTACGAGCTCGACGCTGGAGCACAGCCGATCGAGTCGCAATTGAAGATCCTCCAACTTCTCCCTGCGCTAATGCTGGGCTACCCGCAGCTGGCGGCCGAGTTCTTGGACCTCGTGGCCGTGTCGTCGCGCTTGGCCAGCTCCGCCAACGTTGTGGCGGGCAATACGGCGGCGGCGACACTCCAACAGATCTTCGCGTCGCTTTTCGACAGTTTACGGGCCCACGTATCTACGCCCGACGCACAGACACACAGCGTAGAGGTTGCGCCGACCGCCGAGGAGGTCCACCGCTTTGCGTTGGACGAGCTCGAGCTCGAGTGCTTCCGGGTTTTCACCGATTTGAGTGCAGTGGTTACGGGCGAGCCTTTACTGTTCTTCAGAGACAAAGACGTCGTAGTGCGGCGCGACGCGGCGCTCGAAATCTTGGAGACAATCCTCACGCTCAACAGGGAGACGTTCCGCAGCCATCCGGAGTTGTCTGCGGCGTTGAAGGCAAAGACTGTTCCGGGGCTCTTGAAGGTGCTCAATTCGCCGACGTCGCAGTACCCTTTGATCGTCCGGACATTGCGTGTGATCCTCGTCCTAACGACGTACCAGCTCGCCGAGCTCACAGAGGAAACAGACCTCATTTTGGCCGCCATTAACTACATTATTCTCGACAGCGCGTCCACGCTGCTGGGCGACGCCAGCCTGGTCACCACCGCTTCTTCCCAGACGTTCCCCCACTGGGAGAAATTGCTCGTGTTGGAGATGTACAAGGCTGTGATCAGCAACGCCGGCTCCGTGCGCCAGCTCCACGAGATCTACAGCGGCAGACCCGGCTCGAAAAACGTGTTGGTAGAGCTCTTTTCCGTGATGAACAGCGTACTCGAGAACGACTTTGCCCTGCTTCTCCAGAACGATGTCGTTGTGGTTCCAACCGACCACTCGCCTGCGCTGTACTTGTCGCGGCAGAACTCCACGTGCAAAGTTGCGTTGATGGACCATTTGGACAAGCTGGAGCCTCCCGCGCACACCCCGGAACTATATGCGCCATTCACGATTCTCTCGTGCTTGCTCGAGTTCACCGAGGGCGTGTCGACCTTCGTCGCCAACTTGTCCACCAACGCTGCGTCCGAGACGCTCGAGGACGACGTGGACTACATCACGTCTCTCAACCAGACGGTCTTCCCGGAAATCTGCCAACTTTTCCGCAAGTTCCTCTACTTCCCGATGGACCTGGAGTACTTCCACATGACCGTGCGTGCGCACCAGAAGTACACCCACTGCATTGGCTTGTTGGGGCTCTCGCCCTTGCGCGACGGGCTTTTCTTGTTGTTGTCTACCTGCATCATCAAGAACACGACAGAGAGAGAGCAAAGGAAGGAGAGCACGTCGAACTTGCTTTCCATCGGCGAGTCCATAGTCGAGTCGCTAAGCTCTACCATCCAGCAGTCCACTGGCGCGTCCTCGCATAGATTGTCGCAGTCAAGTGACCTGTCCAGCACGTCTAGTGCTTCCACCAAAATAAGCGAGTCGAGAAGCTTCAACTCGCGGCAAGTCACATGTCTTCGGGCATTCTCTAACTTAGTCATCTCGCTAGGCTCGACGTTGCAGAGTTCGTGGTCGATTGTCTGGATTACGCTCCAGTGGGTCGACTACTTCATGCACGGCCCGGACGACTCCAAGAGCTACGCCCAGAAGGAGTCTAAAAAGTTTCTTGAGCCCAAGTTGAGTTCCCAGGACTTGGCGGGAATCGAGAGCTCCCAAGGAAAGCTTCTTGAGAGCCTTGGTGAGTACCAGGAGGGCTCATTCGTAGAAATGCTTACTGTGCTTACCGAGCTCTACGCGCTAGACGAGAAAAGCGAAGACACCACACTATCCCTTGACGTGTGCCCCTACAACAAGTCGTACTTCTTGAAGCTGATCATCACACTCGCGCAGATCGACACAAAGAACTTTGCCTTTGTTGAAAGCAAGACGTGGGAGCTCACAACGGACTTTTTCCTTCGTTTGGCTGCGAACAGAAGCTTGCCCAACCAGACACGAGTTTACATTGTGGACTGTTTCACAAAAATTATCGTGAGCGTTACTCGCAGAGGCTTCAAGTCGGGCGAGGACACTGACGTGTGTGCCGAAAAGTCGTTGCACGCCATGATCGGCTTGCTCAACCAGCTCTTGGCACTCGGGCGGCCACAAGAAAACTTGGTCTTGAACTGCGAAACGGAGATGCACTTGAGCATCTTATCCACGTTGCACAGTCTCATAGACGAGTACGATAAGTACTACCAAAACTCGTGGGAACTTGTCTTCGAGATTCTTAGGACCTCGTTTGTGAGCTCCCAGGACAAGTCGGAGCAGGACAACAAAGTCGCAGAAAAGACTCTGAAGTTGATCACGACCTCGTTCGACACGTTGAAATTGATCTTGGACGAGTTTTTGACGACTTTGCCTTTCTCTCAGCTCAAGTCACTCATCGATACACTCTTGAACTTCTGCTCGCAGACGTATGACCTCAACATTTCGTTCAGTTCCGTCAGCTACTTTTGGTTGATCAGCGATTGCATAAACCGGGACATCTCTCCCGAAAGAGCGGACGCAGATGTGCGGCTCGACTCCGCCAGGGACTTAACCGAGCTCGAGGCCATTCTCGCCGACTCTTCCTTGGGTACTGCGCCGTTGTACCGTGCGTTGAACATATATTTACTCGCAAAGCTTTCGCACTTGTCCACAGACAAGAGAGATCAGGTGAGAGAAGGTGCAATCCAGACGTTGTTTCAGATTCTCGATGTGCAAGGAAAACAGGCGCAGTCGTGGGATTTGATATTTTCGATCGTATTTCCCGAGCTTTTGAACAGCATGACCACGCTCGACCCAAAAACAAGCACGTCAAGGCAAAAAGACTTAATGGTGAGCCTCAATTTAGTGCTCTCTGGGTTAGTTTCTGTCTACTCCAAGTTTTTAGTCAACTTCGGCGAGGAAGAAGAGGCGGGAGCGAGATTCTGGGAAAGACTTCTCCGGTTCATGAACCTGCTACTTCAGTTGAAGTGGACGGACTTGAATTTGAAAATATTCCAGTCCTACCAAGATATCCTCCTCGCTTTGTGCGGTTTAGACTATGTTCCCAAGGCCATCAGCGAGATGTTCTTTGAATTTTGGATTTCGGTATCGATAGAGTATGATTTCATCAAACCAGACTACCAAGAATCCTTGGCGGTGTACAACGAATCGTTCAAATTGCTATTCAAGTTGATCAAGCCCGACCTCACGATTGCCGGAGCAAACAAAGTGTTGAGCCGCTTAAATAAGTGCGCGAGGTACCCGGTGCTAAAGCCTGGGTTCAACGATGCCTTGAAACCATCATGGTTGCAAAAGTCTGTTGTGGATAATCTTATTTTACTCGATGAAGATTCTAACGATGACGAGATCATTGCGTCCGTCATTCTTCAGTTGGCACAGATATCGGCGTATCCGTTTGAGATTCGGGGCCGCATAGTGGCAAAATTGAGGAGCAAGTTTGAGGGGAAGTTAAAAATACCTACGTTTGTGGCGTTGAGTGAGATATCGTTCCAGTCGCTTTGGCCCAAGATCGAGAAATTGAAAGACTTGAATGTTTTGCTCCGGGACAACAGATTACATCGCGTGACCAGACACCTATTGGACCTGGTGCGGAACAAAGCGCAAGGGGTTGCCGTAGATGGCACAAGCCCACTATGGATGAGATGCAACGAAGTCATTTTGCGATTGATCACAAGACTTGTTGACGAAAACCTTCAACAATTCAAGCACGACAGAGAGGTCTGGCAAACGATTCTCGAGTGTGTGACAGTAAATTTCGAGGTGGAGGGGAGCGACGAGTCTCTTGTACAGCAGTACTACGCGTTGACCGAAAAGATCTTGCCGGTGTTTTTCGAGTCCGACGATGGTGCGCTTTTGAGGAGTTTTGTCGGCACAGTTTACCAACAGTCCTTCCTTTACGAGAAAAATGCGGTGGAAGAGATGTTGATGGCCAGCGCGAACGAGTACCAGGCGTTGGCAGAGTTCAAGTTTGATGACGGGTTTGGTACCACGGCGGATACCGAGGTGCTCGGCAACCGTGAGATGCGCATGAACTGCCTCAAAGAGTTGTTTCGATTCGCTTCATCGTCCGGGCTCTGTTCGGAAATCGCCAGAGAATACACGGTCGTGCGGGCGGCATTCTCACTCCGGAGGTTCATAGCTGACCAGCGGTTGTTGAAGTTCAAGCCGATTCCGCAAATACAAGAGGAAGAGCTCCTCACGATTTTGGGCGGATTGGCCACGGTTGGGCCAGCGATACAGGGCGAAAACTTACGGGGTATTTCGCAGCTCTTGACGCAGGGGCTTGCCTACGCAGACCGTACCCTGGGGATGGAAAGCGCAATGCAGTGCGTGCTCCAGCTAGGGCTTGTTCGAAACTTTACCTGAGAAGGGGACTCGTGGCCCAATAGGGCAAGAGAACGGAATAAAGAAAGAAGGGGCAAGGAAGAAGAAAGGGGAAAAAAGAAAAAAGAAGGAAGAAAGAGAGAGCGAAGAAAGAAAAAGGAGGACGAAGGAAAAAAGGAGAATGAAAGAAAAATGCAGAGAAGGAAACGAAAAGCAGGCCGCTGGCCTCTGGTGAAATTCGCCATGCTCCATTGGCTCCTTCGGGCTCGCTACTACTGTGACTTCACGTGACCAGACCCGAGTTTGACATCGAGGCTTCGCGCGCATATCACTGAGCCATAATTCTTTTTCTTTTTTCGCCCAGAGAAGCAGGAGGCTTGCCTAGTGCACACGCGCGCGCGCTGCTCGCAATGTTGTTTTCGCTCGATTTCTCGGCTCATTCTTCTATAGACACTCTCCACGCAGCTCACGTTTTTTTCTTTAGCCACTGAGCTTTTCACCATAGCATACCAAGAAACACACACACAACAGCATCATATTTATCGCCGCGCTACGTCTGCAATTCGTAACTCGGCAACTTATCATCTTTTATACCAGAAGGGCTACTCGTCTGCCCCGGCTGAAAATTCACTTTTGGGTGTAGCCTGCTGCGAACCGTTTCACATCCGGTACCCGCCCGGTCTTGATCCACAGAAAAAGCCGGCGATTTGCCCCCCAAAAACCCGGACAAAGGTCCCGTTTGACCCCTCCCCTCCAGTGTCTCGGTCTACGGTTCCCGCTGCATACACATCCACGAAAATCCCCGTTGTTCCGACGTTTTCGAACCTCCGCTCGCTCGCAGAAACTCCAAAGTCCAAAAATAGCCCGCCATGCCACCGGCAGGCCAACAAAAGTACCAGGAATTCGATCCCGAGGCTGGAGAAATTGGCCGAAAGCGGTCGCTTGTCCGGCCCGAGCGCCAACGCTTGGACAAAAATCACCCACACTACCATTATGCGCAAGTTGCCACGCAGGAAGCGGGCCACTTGAAAATCCAGCCGTCGTCAACGGGACTTGACCCCGTGCTCACCGGAGAGCACGACGATGACTTCTACCAGCCCACGGTGTCGCACGAGGAGCAGGAAGGCATCCCGTTAATGGAAATGGCGGGATCGCCGGGCCAAGGAAAGGAGGTTTTTGGGTTGAACGACGAGCTTCCCGCGCGAAGCAAGACGTGGAAGTCTAAGTCGACCGCATCCCGCAAATATCAGCAAAAGAAGGAGCACGACCTCTACTTCTGGAAAATATACTCGTACGCCATCACGTTCTGGGCGCCGGGGCCATTGTTGAGCTTGTTTGGCATCAAGGGCAAGTCGCGGCAGTTTGCGTGGCGCGAGAAGATGGCGTTGATCAGCTGCATCTTTTACATTGGCACGATCGTGGCGTACCTCACGTTCGGCTTCACGCGGACGGTGTGTCCGGCGGCACGGCTCAAAGTCCGCAACGGCGACGTGAATAGCGCGTACCTCATCATTAACGGCCGGTCCTACGACTTGAGCAGCTCGGAGCACCCGGCGGCCGCAGGAATCCCCGCTGGGTCGAACGTGCTCTACCCGCCGGTGAACGCCGGGGGCATGGACGCGTCGTTCATGTTCCAGAACGTCAACGGCAACTGCAAGGACTTGATTGTGCCGCGCGACAACTGCTCCATCCCGTACGAGGGCAGCGAGTTGGCTTGGTACATGCCGTGCCGGTTGTTCGACCAGTTCGGCACCACAGCCGTCAACAACACCCAGGTCTACTACAACGGCTGGGCGTGCCACACGTCCTCGGTGGCCCGCGAGTCCTACTACTCGTTGACCGTCAACGGCGAGGTGTTCTTCACCTGGGACGACATCAAGAACAGCTCCCGCAACTTGGTGGTGTACTCCGGCGCGGTGTTGGATCTCGATCTCATCGACTGGATCCTGGGCGACGACGTGACGTACCCTGCGCTCTTTGACAAGTTGAGGGACGACAAGACCTTCCGCGGGCACGACATCTCAGTGGTGTTGTCCAACGTCGAGGAGCGCAAGGCCGCCAAGTGCTTGACCGAGATCATCAAGGTCGGCGTCATCGACTCCGAGACCATCGGCTGCATTGCGTCGAGCATCGTCTTGATTGTGTCGTTGGTGTTCATTTTGTCCGTGGTGGTGGTCAAGTTCTTCATGGCGTGCTACTTCCGCTGGTGGGTTTCGGTGAGGCAGGGTGCCACGCTGATCGACAACAAGTCCATGGTGGCCCGCGAGCGCGAGATCGAAAACTGGGTCGACAACCCTAACGCCGAGGCACCCATTGCTACCGTGCCGGTTAAAGACCGCGCAGACTACAAGTCCCAGAAGACAAACAGACAGAGTGTCTTCATCAAGAACAACCAGAACTTGTCTCTCCCTGTAGGCAACGAAATGGCAAACCCAAACAACGAGATCGAGAAAAGGCTGGCAAAGACTTTCAAGTACACCACCATGTCCACTCAAGCTGCGCTTTTGGGCCGCCTGAAGAAGTCGAGGGCCCTGAAAAGCACCTCGATGGTCTTCTCCCACAGCAGGGGCCTGTCCATGGACTTGTTGGCCAGACCCGGCTCTATCTATAACCCCTTTGAGGCGGCCATAGACGAAGATCCAAATGCTGGGTTGGACCCAGACCTCATCCACCCTGACGTCGTGCCACAGCCTCCCGTTGAATACCAGCCTTTCGGCTACCCCTTGGCCCACGCCATCACTCTCATCACTGCCTACTCGGAGGACCATGACGGCTTAAGGACAACCATGGACTCTGTGGCCACGACCGACTACCCCAACTCTCACAAGCTCATGCTTGTAGTGTGCGACGGTTTGATCAAGGGAGGAGGAAACGATAGGAGCACACCAGATATTGTGTTAGACCTCATGACCGACTTCTGTGTTCCCAGAGAGGACGTACAGCCTTTCTCGTACATCGCAGTGGCCCTGGGCTCGAAGCGTCACAACATGGCCAAGGTGTACGCCGGTTTCTACAAGTACGACGATAACACCGTTCCGCCAGAGAAACAACAAAGAGTGCCCGTCATTGCAATTGTCAAATGCGGGACCCCAGAGGAAGCGGGCGGTGCAAAGCCAGGTAACAGAGGAAAGCGTGACTCTCAAATCATTTTGATGTCGTTCTTGCAGAAGGTGACGTTCGATGAGAGGATGACTGCTTTAGAGTATGTCATGCTCGAGTCCATATGGAGGGTCACTGGGCTCATGGCCGAGTTCTACGAAGTTGTCTTGATGGTGGACGCTGACACCATGGTGTATCCTGATTGTTTGACGCATATGTGTGCCGAAATGATCAAGGACCCCTCCATTATGGGATTGTGCGGTGAGACCAAAATCGCTAATAAGACACAGAGCTGGGTGACTATGATCCAGGTGTTTGAGTACTACATTTCCCACCACCAAGCCAAGGCCTTTGAATCCGTTTTTGGTGGTGTGACCTGCTTACCGGGATGTTTCTCCATCTATCGTGTGAAGGCGCCGAAGGGTGACAAGGGATACTGGGTGCCTATATTAGCTAACCCTGACATTGTTGAAAGATACTCCGACAATGTTGTTGATACTTTGCACAAGAAGAACTTGTTGTTGTTGGGTGAGGATCGGTTTCTCTCGTCGCTTATGTTGAGGACTTTCCCAAAGAGAAAGCAGGTGTTTGTTCCCAAGGCTGCTTGTAAGACAATCGTGCCCGACAAGTTTACGGTGCTCAGGTCACAGCGTCGTCGTTGGATTAACTCCACTATTCATAACTTGATGGAGTTGGTTCTAGTCAGGGACTTGTGCGGAACGTTCTGCTTCTCCATGCAATTCGTCATCTTTATCGAGCTTGTCGGAACCTTGGTATTGCCTGCAGCTATTTCCTTCACTGTCTACGTCGTCATTTACGCGATTGTGTCTAAACCTACCCCCATCATGTCGTTGGTGCTTTTGGCTATCATTTTTGGTCTACCTGGAGCGTTGATTGTGATCACTGTGTCCTCAGTCAAGTACGTCATGTACTTCTTCATATACCTTCTTGCTTTGCCAATTTGGAACTTTCTCCTTCCAATTTACGCCTACTGGAAGTCTGATGATTTCAGTTGGGGTGAAACCAGAGTTGTTAGTGGTGGTGACAAGGGAGACCACAGTGGCCAAGAGGGCATTTTCGACTCTTCCAGCATTGTCATGAGGAGATGGAAAGAATGGCAAAGGGAAAAGAGGCAGGAGAACCTTGGCGCCCTTGCGGCGCCGGGAGCAGTTTGGGACCCATCGAACACAGAGAAGGATACCAGTTACTCTGACGACTCGGCGCTTACGCCTTGATCTAGAAGACTAGTGCAGCAGGATGGCTGCGTGCCTAGTAAATACGTGCATAGTGAGAATAGTTCAAACAATTAAAAGGATATTTCTCGGAACGGCCTGAAGAGGTTGCTTTGCACCCTGTCATTGCAACTTTATTGCAAATTTCGTTTGCGAAGCTCAATTACACAAAAGTAAGCACGCTTTTCATTTATTGTTTTGATCGCGTCTGTATAGTTTATATAACCTCGAAAGTTTACTCCGGAAGTGAATTTTGTCGTTCCAGCACCGATTAGTCACAGAGACCAGTGAGTGTCCCTCAGTGAAACAAAATTATAGAGCCTGACGGAATACTTACGCAGATTAAGTGAATCCGATTTTGGGCGAGAATTCATCGGAGTTGTAGCTCAGAGAGCTAGAGCTGTTGCGAGATTCGAGGTTGTGTTCTTTGAACTTTTTGAGTCTCCATGTGATGCTGGGCTTGTTGATGGAAGGCTTGAAAGCAGAGCCTGGGGTGGCTAAAGCGTACAACATAAGCAGATGTGTCACTGTGTTCGACAGCTACTACGAGAAACAAAATTAGGGGAAAATCCTTTGGCTTTTAAAGGAGTGCCGTGTGAACCCGTATCTGTTGCTGGAGCAAAAACCCTCAATGCAAGGAGTGCAGTTAATCGTCGCGAAGGCAAGAGAACACCTTTGGCGAGCGGTGTGCGCACCTGCGTTCAAAACCCTGATCTTGGGCTAATCTGGCGAACCCGGACAATTCTAAAAACCATTAGTTCCTCATGTCACCACAAAAAGAAAAGAGGATAAGAAAGAGGCACTCTCTTTGAAGGAAAAAATTGTGGAAGAAAACTGCGGTCGTTCTCTGTTTTGTGTCACCGTGCGGCCAGTAACCCGATATTGCTCTCGACGCGCTTCTCTCGCTTAGAAACTGCATGGAACCGTCTGTACGCAATTTTCAAGCATGGAAAATTGCCTTGCGTGTACGTCGCTAAGAGCAGATGTGCCAATTTTTCGAAATCAGGAGGGGAAAAAGATCTTACGTCGCTTTGCAATGTTGAAAGAAGTTCTTTTTCAATATGAAGCCAAGTTTGCCTAACGGCACGGAAAGATGAGTTACGCTTCGAGCACGAATGCGCACCCATCGGAAGGACGTTAGGTGCGCTTCCGAGCCGCAAATGCAGTACTTGCGCCAATGCAGTTTTTGCCCAACGCCCTGCAACAAGGGGATAGGTGTTACGGAGAGTAGTTCCTTGAAGGGACGAGCAGAGGAAATTGCCATAGCTTCCTCTTTTTTTTTTTTTTTTCTTTTTCTTACTTGGAGTGATAGTCTCTTGTTTTGGTTGTCGCACTTTCAGGCGAACAGTGCGACCATAGTTGCGACTTCTGGCGATGCCAGGCTCCTTTTTCGCTTCGTTAATCGCTGGGCTCGTAGCTGTGAGAGACAGGGTTCGCTTTTTAACCCGCCAGTGGATTAGGTTTTCATTTTGGGCACGGGCTAACACTCCAGCGAGCAAATATTTGTAGTTTGAGAGAAAAAGCAGGGACTGAAACGATACAAAGACATGGGAAAATGTACCAAATTGGCTGGCGGATTGCCGACCAGATCCACGAACAATAGCGCTTATGCTAGATTGCCGAAGATTCAGATGGTCCGCAAATGAAAAGAAGCGCACCCACGCAGTTTCCGCCGAAAGCTCTCAGTAACCTATCCCACGCTACGTTCTTTCGAAAAGCATGGTTGGTTCCAAGCGTATTTTAGCGTCATCGTCAGTGCCAGAGGTTTTCCCACACTTGCAAGACTGACAGTCAACCCGCTTTGCTTGAGGGTTTGGCGCGCGTGAACACCATGCCATCGTGGAATAGCCAATAAGAAAAAGGAATGTGATAAGCTCAGGGAACTGAATCAGCGCTGAAACAACTCTGAAACAACGTTCGTGCAGACCTCTAACGGCGAACAACACACTGTGGAGCTTAGTAATCGTTGCTTGCCAAAACCGTTTTGCACACGTCTGATATCCGCGTGCACGATTCTGTGGGCGCTCGTACTTCCAAGTCCTGTCACGAAACCTAATCGCCAGTTGACAGTCCATTGCCTAAAGTAGGTCCGTCGAGCAATTTCCTATTCAGACCAACCTCGGCACTGTCACCTTTTTTTTTTTTTTCCCTTTGCGCAACACCTCTTCATAATTATTTTACCTCGGTGACATGTAAGCGAGTGATACCTAGACCACTAAACGTCTACAAACTTTGACAATGAGCCATCTACCGGGTGCGCATTAGACGCCTCCCCCGAGCTTCCATACCTCAAAATACGAGACAACATACACGAAGTGGGACAAGCCACGAGCGAACCAAAACGGCAAGAACGCAACTAAAGAGGCAATAACAATAAGAAACCCAGCGGAATTGGCGTCACTGCAGCAGAGTGGTTACGACTGAAAATGGGAGAATGCCTGCACACTGCGCTTACAACGCTCTGGCGCCGCACGGTATGGCGCTAGTGAAAAGCAAAGATGATGAGGAAATAAACGCCCACCGGGCTACCGGGAAGCCCAAACAGGTTGCGATTCCCGAAAGGAGGGCCCTCGCAAGCCAAGTTCAAGCCTGTTGGCGTACCCGCATCCTCGGGCCAAAAAAGACGTTTGAAGGTGCATGAGGTACCCCAGAATAAGGACTTCCTGTGCACCAACGTATGCAGACGCCCCGCTGCTAGCGTGCTACGATTGGACGGCGACGCCGGAGTTACCACGCGCGCCACGTCTTGGGGACAACTCTAATAAGGCAAAAACTGAGCTGGGGACGCACACGACGGGCGGGGGCCCTCACTCCTTGTGCGACACGTATCGAGGCTACCGTCTAGACGCAGAAGCGAGGCGCTACCCGATTAAGGACATGATTTACGCTCTCCCCCTCTATTGGGCTGTGTTGGGCCGGGAGAGGCAAGCAGAAATACGAAACACGGTGCAAAAATGTAAGCAACAAGGAGAAGATAGGGCCGCGGGGCTGCGTTCCGTGGGAGAGACTGCTCTCCAGAACAGAGCATCCACAACGTCTCGCACAACGATCGCAAATTCTATTTAAAGCCACACTGATCGGAGGAAGTGTGCAGCGGGGTTGGGGTGTTTTTCGCAGTGGGAGGACCCGCCAGTGAGAGCGTGCCTGCATGACACGTGAGAGCACAGGCGACGACTAAATCAGTAAGCAAGCCGGCACCAGTAGCCACTTTGACGCGAAAACGGCAGCAGGTAGGAGGGCAAGACAAGTACTGATCAGAGATACCCTCACGAGACAGGAGGGCAGCACCCAGATGCGGTAAGTCGTAAGGGCCGCTACTTAACTGTTATAGGAAATATGCTCTTGACTCTGCACGCCAAGGTCGCGAAAGCTGCGAAAAACTGGCAATCTGCAGCATGAATTTCCTAATGCGGTAATGATGGAGAAAGAGGGCCCCAAGGTTCTGTCTGAGCAGCTTTTCCAGGTATTTAAATTACGAGGCAATTCCCTGTCCAAGCCCACTTTTGTCCTTCACCAGTGTTTCCAACTCGACTCTATCGCTCCGCCTCCCACCCCAGTTAACAATGAAGTTCAGCACCCCCACGCTCATGGCCATCTTGGTCTCTGCTGCAGTTGTCTCTGCTGCTCCAGCGAACATCGCCAGCGAGCCTCCAGCCGACACCGTCTTGGTCAAGAGGGCCGATGTCAACAACGCCTTGAGCATCATCGAGGAGTTGGGCAGAATGAACGCCAAGAGAGACCTTGGTGAGCTCGAGGAGGATGCTTTTTTCTTGGACAAGAGAGACTCTTTGCTCGCCGAGTTGATCTCCGGCTTGTCCAGCTCGGGTCTCATCGGCGACGTGTGGAACATCATCACGTCCAACGAGGCGTTGAAGACCGAGATTGTCTCGCTCACCAAGTCCGCGCTCAAGGGCGCCATCGCTGCTGCTCCTTCGTTGCTCGAGGCCATCTACAACTCCGGCTTGATCCAAACCGTGTTCAAGGACATCTGGAACGACTCCACGTTGAAGAGCGCGCTTCTCGGCGCCGCCAAGGCCTTGTTCTCGACCGGCTTGAACTTGTTAAAGACGTTTTTGGCCAACAAGACCGGCTCGTCCACCGGCACCACCACCGCCGCGGCCGCCACCACCACCGCTGCCACCACCACCGCTGCTGCCACTTCCGCGGCCTACAAGAGAGAGATTGCCGCCGACAACTTCGAGGGCGCCGAGTACCTCGACAGAAGAGACGCCATCTCCGTCGCAGAGACCGTCGTCAAGGCCATCTACAACTCGGGCATCACCCAGAGTCTCATCAAGAAGGTGTTGGCGGACCCCCAGGCGTCGATTTCGTTCTTGGAGAACGTGTTCAGCAAGGGCTTGGTTGTCGGCAAGCAGATCTACAACTGGGCCAACTCGTCTGGCCTTTTGAAGGAGGCGCTCCTGTGGCTCGGAACCAACGGTGTCAAGTACGCCGAGGAGGTTGCCAAGTTCATCGGAGGAAAGATTGTCAGCGGTGACGCGTCCACCTCGGACGTGGACAACGCCACCACCACCGCTGCCGCCACCACCACGGCGACCACGGCCGCCACCACTGCGGCCGCCGCCTACGCCAAGAGAAGATTGTACTAATGCATTGGCATGGCGGTGGGGTTTTCTGCCGGACTGGGTCTGGGCGAAAACCGCTGCATAACAGCATACCCGAGGATGCGGAGCTTCCGCGGCCGTCATGAGGGGCTGCGGAGCCACGTTTCATGGAAAGGCGGCGCACTCTCCTTCTAAAACTATTTACGGCACCACCGAGTTGTCTCGTGTGGTCTTTTCGTACTATGATTTGAATTGACACTTAGTCTGAACGGAGCGCGCATAGGCACACAGTAGTACCATTCTAGCACCACTGTAGCACCGCATTGTTGCACCCAACTGTAGCACCGAGCTGCAGCACCACGCCGCGAAACCTGGTGCTACCCGGCAAGAGCTAAGTGCCTTGCTGCGTTTCAGTAGAGTTCTGCGTTTCAGTAGAGTTCGGCATTCTGGTGTTGCCATAATATAGCTTCAGCGTTCGGCACTATGGGTGCGCGCCCTATAGTCGCACCACTGCGCTGCCGCGCATGGCGCTCTCCCCGATCGCGATTGCAAAACCTTCGCAGCAAAATTTTCTCTCTCTCCACCAAATGATCCGGACTCTTCTCACGGCAGCTGCACGCACACACCGGGCGTTGCCGAGGGCCCGGCACGGTGTCGCCGCCGCAGCGCCCACGCCAGCGAAAGCGAGGCTTTTCGCCACGTCGCCAGCGTGCAAAAACGCAAACCGCCTCGAAAGCGTGCCCACCACGTACGAAGAAGAAAAGGTAGTGGTGGATGAAATCAACAGCACGTTGAGCGAGAAGGACACGCTCAGCGCGTCGCGGTTGCGCAACATCGGAATCTCCGCTCACATCGACTCCGGCAAAACTACGTTCACGGAGCGTGTGTTGTACTACACGGGCCGCATCAAGGCCATCCACGAGGTGCGAGGCCGCGATTCCGTGGGCGCCAAAATGGACCACATGGACTTGGAGCGCGAGAAGGGCATCACGATCCAGTCCGCGGCCACCTACTGCTCGTGGGACAAGGACGGCAAGGCGTACCACTTCAACTTGATCGACACGCCGGGTCACGTGGACTTCACCATCGAGGTGGAGCGGGCATTGCGTGTGTTGGACGGCGCTGTGCTCGTGGTGTGCGCCGTGAGCGGCGTGCAGTCGCAGACGGTCACGGTGGACCGCCAGATGCGCCGGTACAACGTGCCGCGCGTGACGTTCATCAACAAAATGGACCGCATGGGTGCCAACCCGTTCCGCACCATCGACCAGATCAACCAGAAGTTGAAAACACCCGCTGCGGCCATCCAGGTGCCCATTGGCGCCGAGGACAACTTGCGCGGTGTGGTCAACATCATCGACCGCGTGGCCATCTACAACGAGGGCGCGCAGGGCGAGCAATTGCGGGTTACCAACGAGATCCCCGCGGATTTGGTCGACGTGGTCGAGGAGCGCCGGCAGCTCTTGGTGGAGACGTTGGCCGACGTCGACGAGGAGATCGCAGACCTCTACCTCGAAGGCGCGGAGCCGTCCGTGGCGCAGATCAAGGCCGCAATCCGCCGCGCCACCATTGGCCGCAAATTCACACCTGTGTTGATGGGCTCTGCGTTGGCTAACAAGGGCGTGCAGCCCGTGTTAGACGCGGTGGTGGACTACTTGCCGCAGCCGAACGAGGTGTTGAACACCGGGCTCGAGCTCGTCAAAAACGAGGAGGTGCCTGTGAAGTTGGTGCCGTCGTCGGAGGAGCCGTTCGTCGGGTTGGCGTTCAAGTTGGAGGAGGGCAAGTACGGCCAGTTGACGTATATCCGTGTTTACCAGGGCCGGTTGAAGAAAGGCGCGTACATGAACCACGTCAAGTCCGGCAAGAAGGTCAAGGTGGCGCGTTTGGTGAGGATGCACTCCAACGACATGGAGGACGTGGACGAGATCGGCGCCGGCGAGATCTGCGCCACCTTCGGCATCGACTGCGCGTCTGGCGACACGTTCATCGGGCTGAACTCCAACAAAAACATCACCATGAGCTCGATGTTCGTGCCGGACGCCGTGGTGTCGTTGTCCATCGAGCCCAAGGCCAAGGACAACGGCAACTTCTCCAAGGCAATGAACCGGTTTCAGAAGGAGGACCCCACGTTCCGTGTGCGGTTTGACCCAGAGTCGAAGGAGACGGTCATCTCCGGAATGGGCGAGTTGCACTTGGAGATCTACGTCGAGCGCATGCGCCGCGAGTACGGCGTCGACTGCATCACCGGCAAGCCGCAGGTGGCGTACCGCGAGGCGATTACCACTCCGACCGTGTTCGACTACACCCACAAAAAGCAGTCCGGTGGCGCTGGCCAGTACGGTCGCGTGATTGGCGAGTTCAAGCCCGTGGACGGCGAGAACCAGTTCACCCAGCACGTGGTTGGCGGCAGAATCTCCGAGAAGTTCTTGTTCGCGTGCCAGAAGGGCTTCGAGGACTGCTTGGAGAAGGGCCCCTTGATCGGCCACCGTGTTTTGGGCGTCCACATGCACATCAACGACGGCCAGTCGCACATGGTGGACTCCTCGGAGTTGTCTTTCCGTTTGGCGACCCACGGCGCGTTCAGACAGGCGTTCTTGAAGGCCAACCCGGTCATTTTGGAGCCCATCATGACCATGGAGGTGTCTGCGCCCAACGAGTTTCAGGGCAACGTCGTCAGTTTGCTCAACAAGCTTGGCGGCTTGATTATGGACACCGCCAACGGCGAGGACGAGTTCACCATCACCGCGGAGTGCTCGTTGAACTCGATGTTCGGCTTCGCCACGTCGTTGCGGTCTGCCACACAGGGCAAGGGCGAGTTCTCGTTGGAGTTCCTCAAGTATGCGCAGACGTCGCCGCAGTTGCAGAAGCAGTTGATTGCAGAGGCGGAGAAGAAGAAAAAGTAAACATGTACATAGCAATATTTATTAGAAATGCCGCGTTAAAGTAAAGTAAAAAGCACTGGCATCATCGCCCGCTTCCTACTGTCATTTTCCGTATGATACACAGTTGTATTAGTCGTATGTAGTGCCGTCACCAAACTTACTTGGCAGCGATTTTCTTAACAGCATATCTTCTCTGCTTCTTCAAAACCATCACCTGGAATCTCTCAAAGTCAGACAAAGAGGCTCTCTTTTGTCTGACAGCCAACTTCTTGGCCCAAGCGGTCTCAGCCCACTTGGCCTCAATGTTAGCAGCAGCCCACTTCTTGTTGACAGTGGAAGTTCTGGAGCCTCTTGGCAAGTTTGGCAACACAATGGGGGTCAACACGACTCTGCCCAAAGCGATAGCTTGTCTCTCAACGGAAGGACCGTCAATCAAAACCTAGAGATGTTAGTATGGGGCACAGGAACGGCAGGACGAGGAGGAGGGAAACGCGGCCACAAGGGAGGGACGCGAGAAGGATTACTGCAGCGTTTCTGGGAGATTCGAGAACGCATGTTCGGAGAATTGTCGGCGGCTAACCAGTACGCATGTAGCGGGATGCTGAAGGGCTTCTTTATGCCCTACTAAAATGCAACAGCGCTCGAATTTGCCAGCGGAAAAGGCGTCACCAGGATAAGGGCGCACGGGAAGTAGCGAAGGGGCGCTAAAAAACGGAAAGGAAAGGACTTTGAGTGGGTTTTGTGGACATCGTCTCACCTCGCACAGCAGGAAACTCAGACGCTCGGGTACATACTCTCTTCTGGTCGATGATCTCGACTATGGTGGCCAATTTGGAGTTGTCAATCAAGACCACACGGCCCAATTCAACGAATCTCCAGTTGGCGGTTTTAACAGTGACAGACATGGTGTTGATGTGTATGAAGAAATTGTGAGTATTTGAAAATTTTTTTATCGTAGAGAGCGCACTTCGCGGAGTGCATGCGCGGGCTGCGCGCGGTGCACGGGTGTTTTGGCGGTCGATGGTCGCAGATGTGGCCAGGGCAGAAGCCCTAGAATGGCTAGGCACCGGCGCCGAGCACCACAGGGTGATTTTAGAGTTGGGCGTACAAGGGGGAATGTTTGAGACGCGCTAAGAGCTCGTAACGCTCATTGCTAGACGGAGAGCCGCTGACCGGGCAAACGACAAAGTACCATGATAGGGTGTCACGTGACTCGCTGCCTCTCTGCGCCGCGGTGACTTGGGCGACCGAGCGGTGAAGCTAGCACCCACATTCTTCCACGTATGTGAAACTACTATGATGATATAATTTGCGTTTGAGCGCCCAGTAGCCGAAACATGCCTAGTTTCATCAGGCGCTGTGCACCGTGCAACCAACCACTTTTCTGAGTAATGCCACAGTACTAACCGCAGCTGAGAGCTTTAGGCGTCGCCGCCACACTGCACTTCTGTGCATGTTTCATCTTTGTTGCATCTTGTGTCGACATTGAAGGCTCATGCATGTCTCTGTTTCCCCCCTGTATCATCTGCCTGACTGCTTCTTTGTTTCATCTCTGTCTCATGTCTGTTTTTTTTTTTTTCCTCGTCTTTCTCTTCTGTCTCTTCAGTTTCGGATTCACCGCGTTAATCTCAGTCTCCGGTCTCTGGCCGCCTACGCCCGATGGCAGCACGCGGTCCTGCTGTCGAGGGCCGTCACCGCCCAAACCTCTCCCCAATCCCCAGTTCAGTGCCGTAGATTTCGCCGTAAATTTCGCCGTAGACTGCGCTCGCAAAGCCAATTTCCAAGCCTGCCGCTCGCAGGCCTATGCTCGCGTTCTCGGAAAATCTCGTAACTACACCTATATGCATAGGGCTCTTTCCAGACTCATGAGTACCAAAAAGCCAGTGCAACAGCCGCCTTGGATCATGCCGCTGGCGCCGCAGGGTGCCGCGCCGGCGCTCAAAATATACAACTCTTTGACAAGAACGAAGGTACCGTTTGTTCCAATCGCCGCAAACAGAATCTCGTGGTACTGCTGCGGCCCCACCGTCTACAACCACGCCCACATGGGCCACGCCCGCAACTATGTGTGCTCGGACATCTCGCGGCGCATCCTCCGAGACTACTTTGGCTACAACGTGTGCTTTGTGCAAAACGTCACCGACATCGATGATAAAATCATCGTCGCGGCACGCCAGCAACATCTTTTCGAGCAGAAGATCGTCAAGGCACACCCCGAAATCTCGCCGCTGCTTGTGGAACAGTGCCGCGGGTACCTTGCGGAGTACGTAGGTAAGAACTTGTCGCAGTTTCAGGGCGAGCTCGAGGCGGATTTGGTGCCGTATCTCGACTCGCTCGACCTCGCGGCGCTTGCGGCGGAAAACCCCAAGTTGCCCATGCACGCCAAGGCCGCCCGGGCGGCACACGGCGCCGTGTTTGGTGCGCCAGCCATCGGCGAGTTTTTGGCCGCCGTGGAAGACGTGGCGGTGCCGTCGTTGGACAAAGAATACGGCCTGAGCGTGTCGGACCCAGAAATCTTCAAGAAGTTGCCCGCGTACTGGGAAAACAGGTTCAACGAGGACATGGCGCGGCTCAACGTGCTCCCGCCGTCGGTTACCACGCGTGTGTCGGAGTACGTGCCGGAAATCGTTCTGTTTGTGGACAAAATCATCGCCAACGGCTTCGCGTACGCCACCCGCGACGGCTCGGTGTACTTTGACACGGTCAAGTTCGAAAACGACCCCAACCACGACTACGCCAAGTTGCAACCCTGGAACAAGGGCGCGTTGGAGCTCATTGATGACGGTGAGGGCTCGTTGTCGGCTTCTGAGCCCGGCGCCAAGAAAAACCCCGCCGATTTTGCGCTCTGGAAGGCGTCCAAGCTGGGCGAGCCGGCGTGGGACTCGAAGTGGGGCCCCGGCAGACCCGGCTGGCACATCGAGTGCTCGGTGATGGCCAGCGACATCTTGGGCCTGACGATTGACATCCACTCGGGCGGAATCGACTTGTGTTTTCCGCACCACGACAACGAATTGGCGCAGTCCGAGGCGTACTTCGACAACAAGCAGTGGATCAACTACTTCATGCACAACGGCCACTTGCACATCCAGGGCCAGAAGATGTCGAAGTCGTTGAAGAACTTCATCACCATTGAGGAGGCGTTGCAGACGTATTCACCGCGGCAGCTCCGCTTGGTGTTCGCTTTTGGCAACTGGGAGCGCCCGCTCGACTTCAAGGACTCGTTGATCAACGAGGTCAAGGCCTACGAGTCGACGTTGTCCAAGTTTTTCACCACGGTGCGGGCGCTCGCTGCTGACGCCAAGCACTCCACCGCCGAAGGCGAACACAGATCGAAAAAGCTAGACTCCTCGGGCAAGCAGCTCTTGGTGGACTTGCAGAACGCACAGGCCGATGTACACGCGGCCTTCTGCGACAACTTGTCCGCTCCGGGCGTGTTGCGTGTGATTGGCGACTTGGTCTCCAAGTGCAACTTGTTTATCCAGAGCACCGTGACGGGCCAGGCCGCGATGCAGCTCGAACCTTTGCTAGACATCACCCAATGGATCGTGCGCACGCTCGAGATCTTGGGTTTCGAGCGCCGCGCCGACGGGCTTGGCTGGGAGGACGCCAAGGACGCCGCCGACAGCGGCGCCACGAAAGAGGACGTGGCTATGCCGTACGCGAAGGCGTTGTCGCAGTTTAGAGACGTTGTGAGGGACTTGGCCATCAAAAAAGCTGACCAGACGGAGTTTCTCCGGGCGTCCGACGCGTTGCGTGCGGAGTTGGTCAACTTGGGCATTTCGTTAGATGACCGCCCCACGGGAGGCGCGCTTGTGAAGTTCTTGAACGCGCAAGAGAAGCAAGAGCTCATTGACCAGCAGCGGGCCAAGGAGGAGCAGGCGCTCGAGAAGGCCAGGAAGAAGCAGCAGCAGGCGGCCGCCAACGCGCAAAAGGAGCAGGAGAGACTTGCGAAAATGAAGATTAAGCCCGAGGACCTTTTCAAAAACGACCCCCAGTACTCGGAGTGGGACGACCAGGGAGTGCCTGTGAAGACTCTGTCTGGCGAAGAGGTGACCAAGAGCATGAGAAAGAAGTTGATGAAGCAGTACCAGCAGCAGGAAAAGCTCTACGCAGAATACTTGAGCAAGCAGTGATGGCGCCCTGTTGAAGACTGGAGCTTGCGGCCGGCAATCGCCCTACGAGCCAGAAACTAATTTTCTTATTTTTTTTTTTTTTTTTTGTGGCCTCCACTGTCGTTGTTCAATTGTTCCTGTTAGCCTCAATGGTGTCTGGGCCTGGGCCTGGGAACCGTTGTGTGTCTCGTGCACTTTCCGCACCACCAGGGCGTTTTTCCTCTGCGCTGCTGCTTCCGGATTGTCGCGCCTGCATCTGGCACCTCCACGCAACGCTGTTCACCTCACTGCCCTCGCGGACACGAATACACCAGCCAATGTTCAGCTTAGTCTCGCGTGCACAGGCCATATCCAACAATGCGCTTTCGGCGGTGACTGCCATTAGCGTGCTAGTGGCAGTGTTGTCGCTTTTACAGCTCTACTTTGGCGGTGCGTGGGACGTGGACTCCACAAGAATCACCCGTATTCGTGCGGCCGCTCTGTTGAAGAACCTGCGTGCCTACGGCGCCGTGGTCGGCACGCCCAAGGAAAACTCGAAGATCCAGTTCGACTTGTCTGCGGACTTGACACCGCTCTTCAATTGGAACACCAAGCAGGTATTTGTGTACTTGACCGCGGAGTACGACGGCAAGGCGTCCTCGCCCGTGAACAAAGTCACGTACTGGGACAAGATAATCACGTCCAAGGACGACGCCGTTTTGGACTTGAAGAATGTGCGCTCGAAGTACTCGGTCTGGGACGTGGAGGACTCGTTCCGCGAGAGATACGCAAATTTGAAGTTGGAGTGGAACGTGCAGCCCTGGGTGGGGCCGTTGCTCTACGGCTCCACGGAGACGATATCGGCGTTCCAGTTTGCCGCTCGCAAGACGGCTTAGTGTGGACAGAGGGGGTGTGTGTAGAGTCTGGCTATGTCTATTCTGGAATATCGAACTTACGATCTGTGCACCCGCTGTGCTCTCCAATACTCCGTAGTTATGCTTGAGTCCGAAGACTGGCTATTTACATTGATTTGTCCTCCACCGTAGTGCCGTTTGGTTCGGCCCTGCTCTATAAGTGTGAGGACTATGCTTTAGTAGAGGCCCAAGCTCTGAAGTGCCTCCACGGATCTCTGTCTCCTGCTGTCTCTAGCTTCCTCCGTTGCCGGCGCCGAAACGCCGCTCTTTTCGTTCACTTCCCTGCGGAACCTCACCACCCGTGTGCGTTCCTCGTTGAAGTAAAGTAGGTACTCCATGGTCTCTGGAAATCTGTCGTATAGGGCAAACGCAACACGTGCGTCGCCTGCGCACATGGCCTCTATCCTGGCCACTAGCTTCGATGCTAGATCCGGCCTGATCATGTTTTTCGTGCCGAGCAGGCGCTCGGGAGCGAAGAACTCCGCAAAGTTTTCGAACAACATCTCAAGCGTCCACGCTTTCGTTGGGCACAACGCAAGATACTCCGTCAACGCCGTTTCCAACTCCTTGCGCGGGTCGCGGATGCGCTCGTAGCTGGAGAGAAGCTTAGCCACGTCCCGGACGTTGTAGTACTGGTTGAAAATGTCGTACTTGGCGCTGATGGCATCCACCGACATCGTGCGGCCCAAGTACACAAGTAGAATGCGGTAAATGTAATGCAATTTCCGGGCGATCTTCACTTCTGCCCAGCTCCCCGACACCAAGAACCTTTCGCAGGCGTCTAGCACTTTCTCGACTGTGCTCAGCGCCGCGGGATCGCTCAACAACTTCTGCCCAAGCGTGTAGAACTGGTACCCCGACAATCTCACGTCAAACTTCAACACGCTCAGTAAAAGTTCTTCGTACGCCGACGGCCCGGCCTGCTTACGCAGTAATACCTGTAGCTTAGTTTCCACAGCCCTGCGGTAGTCTAGCTGAAGAAGTTTGGGGAGCGGCCGGGTGCCCTGGAGGTGGCCGATCACGTCGTTCAACTCTCCGAGGGCACTGTTGACCAACGAGCCAGCGACGTGCGGGTCTCCGTGCGCAAGGTACACCTTGCTCATCTCATGGAGCAAGCCCACGCGAAGCAGATGGTCGATTCTTCCGTCCAACCTCGCGCGGATCTGGCTCAAGAAGTCGAGAACCAAGTCCATGGTCGATTCGCTGTCGGAGGAGGCGTGGATGGCGTAGTTGCTGACGATTTCGAGCAAGTACACGGCGTTTCTGGCTAGATCACGCTCCGATACCTTGCTGGAGCTGTGGACGCCGTTGACTGAGAAGCCGTACATCTCCAACACCGACTGCAAGAGATTGTACGAGTTCCGGAACCCTTTTTTGTTGAGCAGGTCCATCAGGAGCAACGAGCGCGCCACGTACTGGTACGTGCGCGCGGAGATCTTCAAGTTCATGGCCACCATCTCGCGGTAGAACTTCAACACCTCCGCGTTGTTGTTGTAGGAGCCCTTGGCAGAGTATTCCTTGAGAAAAGGGATGAAGTGCAACTCGCTGGAGATGTTGAGCGCGTTGGCCATGTCGAGGAGCTCACGCGCGCTGCTGTGTTTCTTTATGCTGATTAGATACCCGATGGCCTCCACTAGAAGTCGGTCAAAATGCTTCGGGCTGGCCATTCTGCGTTGCACGCGCGATATGATGTGTGAAATCCTCTCGATGAGCTGCTTGCGGGTGCTCGCGTCGGTGGTTTCCTTGCACCACTGCCTGTAGTTCTTGAGCTGTGCACGGAGAATGAGCGAGTTTTGGAAGGGCACAAGCGACTGCTCGTGGGCGTCCCACGCCATGTCGTTGACGCGCTGGAACTGGCCCATTTTGGTCAAAAACGCCATTGCGTCGTGGTACACCGCGTCGTTCGCGAGCCCGAGCTCCTCGGCAAGCTGCCACACCTGCTCAAACTGCGCGAGCGAGTATGTTGATGAGATCATCCGGAACATGCTGCAGATGGTGGCAGAGTCGATGTACGCCATGGCCGAACTGCGCTGTTTCTCGATCAATTCGTTGAGCCCTGCCATCGCCAGGTCCACGCTGTACAGCGGTAAGTTAGCGCGGAGCACGTCGAGCTGGAGCGACGGCACATGTTCCTGCGGAATCGAGCCGCGGCGAACGTGCTCCATAAACGTGTCAAACCACTTGTTCACGTCGGCGAGGTTGCCGGCGTTGATGCTGCTGACGATTAAGCTGCGATAAATGGACGCGGTGGGCGCCAAGTTGCGCTTGAGAAGCTGCAGGTACAACTGCCTCACGTTGCTGGCGCCGCCAATGGACGCAAGGGCGCCCATGACGATCGCGTAGTGGGGGACGTGTGGTAGATCGCCCTTTCCGTACATGTCCTCGAACTGTTTCTGGAGCAACTCCCAGTCCTTGGTCTCCTCGCTGATGCGGAGGAGAAGCGAGATTTGCGAGTCGTCCTGGAGCCTTGGGAACGACGCGTAGACGCTCAACGCCGTGGCGTACGATTTGAGCTGCGTGTACGCGGCCATGGTGTTGGTTAAGTCCTGTTTAGTGCGGTAATCGACCAGCGCAGGCCCGCCAGTGCCACTGAGCAGCTCCGACTTGAAGCGCCAGCACAGAATCGCAGTCTGCGGACAGTGGCGGGCCAGCGCGTCTAGTAGCAACGAAAGAAACGCCGACAACGCCGACACGCCGCCGGCGTTCAACGCAATCTCGCTGATTTGCGCGACAAACTGCGCCGGCGGCACGCCGTCCAGCCGGGACGCCATCAATGCGAGCGGCTGCTTGTAGAGTGCCACGTTGGGCACGCCGGGCTCGAAACGAGCGCCCTCAATGAGCGGGAAATGGTCCAAAAACGCCGCCAACGCGGGCTCGAGGAACTCGCGCGGCAGCGCCGAGTACAACAACGTCTTTGTGACGTATATCTTGTTCATCGTGTGTTTTTCGCCCAGCGAGTAGCGCAGCGACGCGAAAAACGCACGCATCGCCGAGCCGTTGCACAAAAACGCCCCATTGACGACAGATGGCTGCAACGTCTCCATCACCGTGCATGCCCACGACCTGCGCTCGCGGGGAAGCGGCACCACGAGCTTCTCGTACGCGGCAAAGTCGCCTCTGTTGATCATGAGCTGCACTATGCGGTCCTCGCTGGCTAAAAAACGGTCTCGTAGCGCCAGCGTACCCGTTTTGCGGAACATCACAATGTGCCACGCGTCAAGCACAAAGGCGTACGCTGGCGACACCGCCAACGAGCCCGACGCCATATCCATGGCGTGGAGAAAGAGCTGGTGCATGGAGGTTTCCTCCTGCGGCAGAAGCCCGGGCTGTCGGAGGCCCAGCAAAACGGCCAGAACCCACTGTTCGCTGGCCAAAATCCGCTCAATGTCAGGCGCATTCAATGAAGTGTCGCGGAGGTACGTGCTCTTGGTGTGTGCGAGCCGCACATGCAAAAAACCACGGGAAAGTGGCGTGTTTAGTCGCCTTACCGGCCCAGCGGCGTGTGGAGACTGCGTCGGCAGGCGGAACCGCGCGGCGCGAGCCCCACGCGGCGCTATTCGGGGCCAGAAAAACGGTAGTTTCAGGCCTCGATACATCTCGCAGACCCTCGTCGCTCTTCTGCGGATTTCCGGGGCGCGAATGTGGAGTCTTGGGCGGTGTGCCGGCGCGGTGGTTACTCTCACAATGCTCCAGCTGCAAGTGGGTTTTTGGCATCGCGAGTGTGGTGTACGGGTCTTTGATGGGCTGGGGTCCGTTTTATGAGGTCTGTGGTCTGATCTTGGCTGGTGCAGCCCTCGCTGACGTCGTCGGTTTACGATAGTAGGCCGTTCGCCACCAACCTATTTCGGGCTGCTGCCCGGCCGCCGTCCGGTTGTGTGTCCTACCTGTTCGCGCGACGTCAATGCCCGTTATTAGGTGTTCCTCAGCGTCCTCCAACTACTGCCTACATCATTGCCTTTGGCAAAGACAAGGGCCTCACAGACGGGCGGATCTTTCGTCAGAGTCATTAAATCAGTTTTTTTGTAGTGTAGTCACCGGAGCTGCGCCCCTAGTACAGTGTGAATATAAAACATCATCATGAAAAGAATCCGCTACGCCTTGTGAAACCCAATCTATGGCGAGCCCCAGGCACGGGCCCCTACGTTCGTCTACCGGTTAGTATAACGGCGCCAATGTTTTGCGGGTGCCTTTTTTCAGCGTCAGTCAAAGACCTATCATCACCTCCTCCGACCCAGCACCTCAAAAAATTGTACACAGAGGCGCGGCTCCTCAAGAGAGGGGAGCGGAGGGAAGCTATGTCCGCCCGGTCACGAGTTTCCTCATTCTGCTGTGGCTTGAGCCAACATACCTGGACGAGTTAGTAACGTGTGCCATAGTGGGCAACTCATACAAGGCTGAAACTTAACGATGATGCATTTGTCAACCCGGAATATTCAGTTGGAACAATTGGTAATGCAAATAATCTTCGTTGCCCGCGAGGCACATACCATTCATTGGGCACCACAAGACGTAGCGCAGCTGAAGAAGCAGAGAAGAGTTGTCAGAAGTTTTTTTTTGCGAGAATTTTCCTAGGCAGACGAAGAGGCCGCGCGCGACCAGGCTCACGAGAGGGTGTGTGCTATCTGCAGTACATCATAATATGCCTATACAGCCCTAGGTATCAAAGAACAGCACTTTCACCAAGAACGCAAACGCAATGTGCGCGGCCAGCATGCCGAAGAGAATGAGGCGCAGCCTCTTCTTGCCCTCGGCGGTGTCCGCGCCGTTCATGGCGTTCTTGACCACGATCGGCCGCACTTTCCAGAGAATACTCAATCCGGAAAGCGCTCCGCTGACCGCTACAAGTGCCCACGTCAACACGTTCAACAAGAGATGGTGTTTCTCGTTGGAGATGAGCACCGCGAGCACGATGTTGGCGGCCGTGGTCGGGATCCAGAGCACATTCGCGTAGCTGTAGATGGAAACCAACCGCGTCAACGAGAGCCGGTCCTCGAAATGCATGGCCCACGTGGTCACTACGTACAAAAGCGCCGGCACCACCACCGTGTACCCGTAGAAGAGCAACAGCGCCATCGCTAGAAGCACAAAGTCGTACTCGTACTTCTCTTTCTTCTGCGGCGCGTGGAGCCGCTCAGCAAGCAAGTGCGAGCCTGTAGAAGAGAGGAACATGAGGAACACAAGCGTGGCGTTGATCCACACAAACCCGTAGAGCTCCGTGGGCTGGTTGTCGTCCTGCGTCGACACCACCGACGCGTGGTTCAACGGGTTCAGCGCGAGGATGATCTTGCCGAAAAACTCCTCGGTGTTGATGTCGAAATACCGGCTGTAAAAGCTCATCTGGTGCATGCTGCTGGTGCTCTGCGTGGGTGTCTTGGCTGGCGCTGGCTCGGCAGCCGCTGGTACGGCCCTGGGAACATCTGGTGTTGGAATCAGCAGCCTGGTGTGGTGTGCTGGCGCTTCTGCGCTGAACTTACCAATATCGGGAAGGAGCGACGGCGCGTCCGGCTCGACCGACTCGACCGACTAAAGCGTTAGTTTTTGTGTGGTAGGCCGAGAGTGCGGCGGTACATACCTCGGCCGGGATGGGCGTGTAATCTGGCATGTGGCGGTCGTGACGCCTCCACTATCGCTAGGGCCGCACATCAGCTAGTAGGTGTCTGGTCACGTGATTGCTCCAACTCTAGGACCGGTTCTGTAGCTTTTCTGGGCTGGCCTGGTTCACGACAACGCGTCGCTGGGGTCGGACCACATCCCGCTGATGGTGGTGTCGAGACTTTTTCCCAGGGACACGACGCGGAGCCGCTCAGAAGAGGGGAAGCTGGTGTGCGCTGTAGCCAACGGTTCGGAGAGCTGCGTTTTTGTGGTGAGGACCGACGCCTGTGCGGGTCTGGGCCCGTACTGCTTTTCGGTAGCCATGTCGTCGTCGTCGTCGTCGATGTCGGCGTCGTGGCCGCTGCCCTCTGCTTGGCTGTAAATCTGCGGCGCTGTTGTGGTGCGACCACGCTTGCTCGCGTTCTTAGGTCCGGAGGTCCGCTCTGACGAAGCGTCTGTGTCCTCTGGGGAGGAGGCTTCGTTTTCCGGCTCTTCCTTCGTAAAAGTACCCGAAGTGTTGTGCGGGACCTCGGGAGCCAGCGGAAAAGGGATTCCCTCGCGCGAAGCACCGTCTCTTGTCTCCGGAGCGACTAGAGAGAACACGCAGCCCGCAAATGACACCGTAGCCAAGCACGCAAACACGGCGAATGGGTGGAGTTTCGTGAGAAACGTCCCCAAAACCAGCACTAGCGCGTCGCAGGTCCACGCGGCGGAGAGTGCCAAAGATATTCCGTCTGTTCTGGCGTGGCAGGGCAACACCTCCATGGAGTACACCAACGATGCGGCAAGGACGAGCGCCGAGGCCACGGAGAGCGCAAAGCACGCAAGTGCCAAAATCGCCGACGCCGGCACGCTGCGGATCGCATAAAGCGGGCCAAAGGCGACAGTGCCCACCCACGGTACTGCAAACACGAAGCTCGTTGCGCTCATGGACACAAAAGTCGCCGTGAGCAAGAGAAACCCATACAGCAACATGTCGGTGCGGCGAGAGCGTCTCAATAGGAGCATGGCGGTGCCGGAAAACACACTCTGTATGGCGTAGTGGAAGCCATGTATGGTTTCCACGGCGGAGTCCGGGCAGCGGCAGAACACCATGACGTAGTGCAAGAAATGAGTGGATCCGCAGGCGCAGGAGAGCCGAGTGAGTACCTGGACAAACACGGAGCAGAGAAAGCGCCACTTGACGTGCTTCGAGAAAAGCGTGGTGAGTTTCGGCGGCTCCGCAGGAACGGAAAAGAGCGCCCTGTTTTGTACGGCTGTTCCTCGGCCACCGGCCATACGTTCTAGCGTAGTAGTGGCCCGAGCCCACTCGCCCCGACGGGCCAACGTCTTTGGCGACTCCGGCAACGCGAGCGAGGCCGCTACCAAAAACACGCTCCATGCGGCTTCCACCACCCAGCAGTAGCGGAAGGCGGCTTCCGGCGTTGTAGCCGTCCGGAGCGCTACGCCACACGCAAAAAGGGCGGCCTGCGCAAATGCGGAAAAGAGCGAAAACCACCCGATAGCCACTGCCCTGTGCGGCGCCGTGAGCATATCAAACACGTAGACCATCGTGGCTACAGAAGCCAAGCCTACGCCGAATCCTTTAATCACCTTGGAGAGCACCACGTATACGGTTTCGGGCGCAAAAAACGTGCCCGCACAGCCAGCAGCCCAGAGGATGGCAGCCATGCGAACCGTGTGGAGACACCCGAGCTCGCTGCAGAGCTTGCCCGCGCAAAGCGACGACACGGCGGCGCCGATCGAGCATCCCGCCACAAGCAACGCTACGGCAACAAGCGACACGTTGGAAAACACGAGACCAAGCCTCTCGTTGGCCAGAAACGCGACGAGCGTGGCGCGGTCCAGCGCCACGACTAATCCGGAAACGGCCACCACAAAGGCGACGCCTGGCGCCCGGTACGTTCGTGCCATGTTTGTGGTTGCAAAACGAACGAGGACCGCGCGCACGCGAGCGCTGTGTATATGTTTTTTCGCAGCCTTGTGTCACGTGACACATCACCGTAACTACTTGGCTTCTCAAGCCATGACGGTGGCTCGCCATGGGCGACGACACAGACACGCGGGGTGCGGGCGGGACGCTCTCGGTGCTCTTCTTCGAGCCGCCGCCGGCCGTGCGGCCCAACACGTGTACGAAAAAAACGCTCCTCCACTCGCCCGTCGCCGTGGCAATGTACCTAAAGTTCCGGTACAGCACGAGTAAGCCGCTTGCGGGCCTCGCCAGCACGTCGCTCAACGACGAAAACGACCAGTTTTTGCACACGCCAGAGCAGGACTCGTACTTCGGCGACGACATGAGCGAGAACGACGCGGTGTGGCGTGTGGACGACGCGGCGTCGCCGGATCTGCTCCAGCTCGCGTCGCCGGCTGGAGAAACCGCATTTGCAGAGCTTGTAGTACGCGTCACGTCGTTGCTCGTAGACGGCGTGGTGTACGCGCTACCGGCGGCGGTGGTTGCGTGCGCTGTGGTGGCCGACGGCGCCGAGGACTCGCTATTGGTATCGCTTCTGTCCGGGTTCCTGCTCTTGGTGCGGCTCTGGCGCGTTCCCCGGGGCTTGACCGACCCGCTGCTCGCTCCGCACGACCACGATGCGCCGGAGAGCACCACGCTGCACGTTATTCGTCCCTTTGTCGTGCAGTGGTGGAAGCTTTCGGCGCTGGACGCTTCTGTGGCGCCGTGTCTGGCGTTGGCGGCGCACCCCAGCGGCCTAGCCGTGGTGTCCTGCTCTGCTGACTCTGCGTTCCGTATTCATACGTGTGAGCAGACCGCCGCAGGGCTCCAGCTTCTGCCTCACGTCAACGTGCCAATCAGCGGCGTTATTCTCCAGGCTTGTTTTGCGCACCCGTTCGACGCTCTGGGCGCGTACTCGCACTTGATGTTCATGGTGCTCACATTCTCCAACAATAGGCGGCTCGAGCTCTCGCTCTACTCGTGGTACATGGGCGACTCGCTCAGCAGCAACCTCGAGCGGGCGACGTTGCCGTTGACGGCCGCGTTTCCGTTCCCGGTGTTTGCGATTCCGTTGGCCAAGAACGGCAGCTTCTTGTTTGTGTGCCCCGACGAGTTCATCATCGTAACCGTGCACAACATCTTGTCTGCGGACTACTCGTTCTCGAAATTTGCCTACGACGGCTCGTTTCCGACTGCGTTCTTCTGCCCGGAGTTCCCTGTTCTCTCGCTGGACGCCGCGTCCGCCGACGAAGTACTCTTGGCGTCC
Organism: Metschnikowia sp. yHMJ9; assembly: GCA_030444895.1. Lineage (NCBI taxonomy): Eukaryota > Fungi > Ascomycota > Pichiomycetes > Serinales > Metschnikowiaceae > Metschnikowia > Metschnikowia sp. yHMJ9. The sequence goes on along the minus strand of JAJMQU010000024.1, from coordinate 91,077 downwards.
GATTCCGGCACTGTTTACTCCGTGGTTGTCACCGACAACAAGAAACTACACTGCCGCCCTGTGGTCAAGGTGGCCGACCCGATATCGGTGTTTTCGTTCTCGCATCACGCCTCCGGGTTGGGCTACAGTCTCACCTACTCCAAAGACACCGGCGGCTTCAAGGAGCTCTACATTCCTGCTCTTCTCCCACTGCACGTGCCTGTTGAGGACAAAAAGGTACCGTACAGCAACGCCACGCTCGTCAAGAGCCAAAAGGGCTGGGGCCTTGTCTTGGACATCTTGGTCATCGACCTGTTTCAGTCCAGATCCATGGTGAGCGAGTCCTCGCAGGAGTTGTGGGCGCTCTACGGTATGGACAAGCGCACGAAGTTGTCCTATCTAAGTACTGGCTACTTGGTGAAGCGGGACCTGCGAAGCTTCGACGAGTTCAGAAAGGGCACGCGTCTTTTTTTTTTGAAAAGCGGTCTGCACGAGCACTTGCTTTGCTCCATGCCTTTCCAGTCGAGATTGTTAAAGTATATGCCCGAAGTGGACGACAGCGATGCTGACGACGAGATAGAACGCGACGAGCCGTTTGTGGAGATTCGCGACGCGTCTTTGGCTACACAATATCCAACCTTGTGCTGCAAGTATCTACCCGACTCGGAGTTCTTGTTCCAGTTCACGCTGCACAGCATCACCGTCTCTAACTTGCAAGCGTCTCAGACCGCAACCTTCCCTGACAAAGAGACCTTGTTTGCTGACATGGCCGGCAAGTACGCGGTGCTTGCGGTTGAGTCTGGCGCAGGAGTTTCCATTGATATCGTGGAGCTCTCGACACTGGCCGACCTCACCACGGACGAGAACTTTCTCTCAAACCAATCCTGCTTCAATGTTTTATCCTCTTTTGCATGCCAGCCGCATGTCAGTATGGTGCGTTGTTTTCTCCTTTCTGACCGGTTGTGGATCTTCGTCGGAACTTTCGAGAGCCAGCTCGAGTTGTTTGAGCTCAATTTGCTGAGCCTCAAGTCTGCCCAGTTGTACCTGTGGAATTTGCTCGAGTTTGATGCAAATGACGCAGACGCCTCGGGCTATTGGATCCCACACGATTGCGTATACGTGCAAAGCTTGGGGAAGCTAGTTATTGGCTCGAAATCTGGCCTGGTGATAGAATTCGAAGCAAACAGCGTAGGGCGGTTTGAATTCTCTCAAATGCTAGTTTTAGGTGTCATGCCCGTGGAGTTGGTCCTCTCCCAGAAAGATCCTCATTTCCTTTTCGCTTGCTTGCGCAATGTGTGGCTCTTCAACTTCTTCACGTCGAATGTACCCGTGAAAGTCACGTTCAACGAAAAGTCTCCGAAAGGCATTACCCTGATGGTTGAGCTTCCTACAGACGAGCCGCAGCATCTTCGCTTTGCATTTCTCCGTGAAGATGGCCTCGTGATTGGGTCTGTATTTTGCCATGAAAGCGCGCTCTTGAAGCAGATTAGCGTTGGCGAACCCGCGAAGAAGGTCATATATCTTGACACTTTGAATCTTTTTATCCTCTTGTGCAAGTCGAGGGAGCAGCTCACGCGGCTCAAGTTTGCTGACAGAAAGATGTACAAGATGCTCAGCACCGTGGAAACTGACTCGAAGTCGGGCGCCCCACGAAACACGCCAATCTTTCTGCAATCGGAAATGCCAACGTGCGCCCTGATATGGATTGTTGAAAGGCATGGCCGAGTGTCCAAAAAGCTCATGGTTGGAACACTGATTGATGGTAACAGTGGCTCTCTCAAGATTCTAGACATAAGCAAAACTTTTGTCGAAAAGTCGGGGCACCCGGTGATAAAGGTCACGGAACTCATTTCGATCCAGAGAGACCAGCCAATCACGAGCATTCGGCAAATTGGATCAACAATTTTCTTTTCTGCTGGGAGGTTCCTATATTCGACGTCTTATAGTTTGGAGAACAAGAGATTTCTGCCTGTCTGTGAGGAATGCAGCGGCGCCTCCGACATTGTTAGTACAACTGTTGTTGACAACAATGTGCTTCTAGTGAACAGGCGCATGGACTCGGTCTCTGCTTTCCAATACATTGAGAATTCCGAGATGGACGAAGGATCTGCGGATAATGTATCATCGAGGCTCACAGCGATGTTCTACGACAGTAAGCCTCGCACTATGGTCAATGTTGCTGGGATCGCTGATAAATACGTCGGCGGCGATCAATTCAATTCCTCAGTGTTGATGTTCGATCCGAAGTCCGTGAGACCGTGCTTCAACCTCAAAGTTCCAATGATCCCAAGGATCTACTCAACAAAATTCAAGAGTCACTGGGACACGGCGAAGGGCGAAATTTTCCAAATTTTCTGCGTCGGAGTAAATGGCGAAATTACTGTTCTTAGTTTGGTGAACGATGATAATCAGGAAATGCGGGCATTTCAAAAACATTTGGCAAGCGTCTACGACTCTGCAGAGTCAGTTCCTATTGAAAAGATCTTGGAGCGCTTGGAGCGGCCCTTTGCGGACAAAGTCACTGGGAAAGGCTTACATTCGATTTACAAGCCATATTTTACGTATTTCGAGAACAAGGGGAAGGTTATAGATTTCGACATTGCCGAGTTCTCCAAAGTTAGCCTATCTAGCGTGTATCTTTGATTGGCTACGTGGGGAACAGCGATTGTGTCTGCTCGCGAGAATACAGTTACTCATATTTTTGGATCATTACTCATTCCCCTGTAGATACTTGTGACTCTATAATCTACCATATACTTTGGAGTCGAACTTATTCGGTGCTCTCGTATGAGATTTCGGTGATATTGTCTGACGCTTTAGCATCAGTGTCCGAACTCATAGTGCTTTGGTTTTGCTTTCTCCTTTGCTGTCTGTATTCTGCAGCCCGGCTAAGACGATCTCTCTCCTGGCCTTCTGAGTTGTCAGACTTCCTGAATTCTTGTAGAAGATTCCTTGCTCTCAAACCAACATCCTCCTCCTCGGTTGTTTCTGGTGTGTCCTTGTCAGCCTGGTGATCATCTCGAGAAGGAGAGTGATTATTAGGTTGCCTCTTCGAGTTCTCTAATAGATGCTTCTTCATAAGTGCTCTCTTTCTTGCGGAGGAGGGTTCTCCACGTTCTGGTCCTGCCGCTTTCAACTTCTCGAGTAACGTGTCCATCACATTAGTCTCAGGATCGGAGCCGGGGTTCTCTTGTTTGGCTAACTGCTGTTTGTTTGCGTTCTCCACAAGCCTCTTCCGTTGTTCGTATACTTTAAGCTCTTCTTCTCTCGCGATGTTCTCGCGCTGAGCGCGCTTAAAGTCATTGAAGAAGTTTGTGAATTTGCTGAAGAACGAGTTTCTCACAAAGGAGTCACCAACGTCTTCGCCGAAGTAGACCATCAACTTGTCAAACTCCTTGAATGTGTATTTCGCCTGGTCTTGCAAGAGTTCTGCCTTCTTCTTTGCTTTGGGCAAGAGAGGCGAAACCACTTTCAAAACGCGATCCTGAGGATGAAATCTTGAAACATCGCTCAAATTGCCGACATCTATCGAACTTTGAACGTTCTTAACCAGCTGGGCATATTCCTTGCAATCACTGGCTATCACTTCGATAGAATACTTTGCGACCTCAGAACACACAGCAAGCTCTTCCAAAAAATTCAAGAGTTCTGGGTAGTTCAATCTAATTGTCTTCTCGACGTAATGCAAGAAAGACATGCTATTCTTGTCATCCTTCACGAAGCTCAATCTCTGTAAAGAACTCAACTTGAATCCCTTGGCCTGTTTGGAGGAGTCATTCATGTAGTTTCCCACCGCGAGAATGACGTCGAAAACGCTTCGCAAATATTTGGAGTTCTTGATACCGTTGACGGAGATGTCGATGTTTCTCAACTTCTTGACAAGATCGTCGTAATCCTTCTCATAGGTTGCGATTGTTGTCAATGAGCGAATTCTTGATTTCCAGTAATGCTGCAAGTTGTATACGAGCTCCAAGTAGATCCTGTCTGGTCGTTGTAATTCATTTGGATCCTTATCTGGAGCAACAATTTCGTCGCTGGTGTAATCGGTAGAGTAGGGTTGGAAACTTATAGCCACACTGTTGGGAATCTCAACGATCTCGTCTCTCGAGAAGAACTCGAGAATTGCGATGTTATCAAGAACATCTTTGTCACATCTCAATATCTTGTGGACAAGATCAACATCCGATAACGAATTGAAATAATGCAAATTGATGCCAAATTGTTGCGCGATATCGCGGGCCAAAATCGAGACCTTGTCGATCTCATCCGTCCTCTTCGTAGCCAACTTTTTGATTTCTTTCGCGGCAAAGATTGTCTCGATTTCTTCCAAAACACCCTTGTTCATCAAATCTGATGCGATGCTGTGAGGCTCTGAGTTGTTCCAGAAAGTGTCTGCTGTGTTTTCAGACGTATCAACCTTCTCCCAATGTAACTGCTTCAACTTTTTCTTTGGTCTTGGGAAATTATCGAATAAGCTTGGCGCAGGAGTTGCAACAACTGCAGCCTTAGACAAGGTTTTAGGCTGAGGCAATGGAGGGGCCAATGGTTGTGCGCCACCTTTTCCAAGGGCGGATGGGAGCGGTGGCGGAGGTGGAGGAGGTGGTGGGGCACCTCCTCCCATTGCAGGTGGAAGTGGTGGAGGGGGTGGTGGTGGAGCACCTCCTGCGAGCGCAGGCGGAAGTGGTGGTGGCGGTGGCGGTGGCGGAGGAGGAGGCGGAGCTTGGTTTGAAGCTGCCTTTTCTTGCTTCGAGTCAGAAACTTTGCTATCTTCAGGAGATGGTGTCGTCTGCGACTCAACTGTGTCCTTGAAGTCACTGTCGTCGTCCGAGGTGTCGTTGATAGGTTCCGCCTTGCTCACCTTCGAGCTCAATTCCTTCAAAAACTTAGGATCCATGGAACTAACGGTTGAGAATCTGTTAGTTTTGTAGTCTCTTGTGGGACCGTTAGCTCCTTTAATCCCGTCATCTTGCTTTACCTTACCTTGCACATACTTCTGCTCAATCTTGCTAAGGATATCTTGCGAATTTCTGGAGTTTCTCTTGCTAGGCGAGTCGCCCTTCAATCCGCTCAATTGCAGGCGAAGTTCTTTTTTCAACTTTTCAACCTCCTTCAATTCATCGTGCAATTTCGATTTCATTGAAGAGTCAATGAGGCCATTTAAGAATGCGCTGTCTTGCTCGGAAACATCAAAATCTATATTGAAATCCTTGAAATTCATTTCGAGCTCTCTCAACCTCTCCATTGCCAAAAACTTCTGCTTTTGGAAAAGACTGCTGTTGTTGAACTTCATGATGTCGTTGGACTCGCTTTGCAAGGAGGCAAGCTGCTTTCTCAATTTCAAAAGCTTCTCTAAGTCATCCTCTTTGACCCCACGCTTTGGACCCATCTCAACAATTTCCTCGGGCTCCTCCTCGGACTCCTCTTCGACTATATCTTCATGGGTGAACTCTTCAGAAGTCTTTTCCGCTTCAGGCACAGAATAGTTTTCAAAGTCTGTCATTTCGAGCTCTCTTGCTAGATTCTCAATATCATTCATTTGGTCTCGCAAAGCACGTAATCTTGAGCTGGGCTCGACATTGCCACCATACAGCTTATTTTCTAGCCTGAGTTCGGCTGTCTTCCTGTGAATCTGCTTTCTCAAGTTGTTGGCAAGCTGCTCATTAGTTGTCTGAAGAGAATAGGTTGTTTTGCCGTTGCTCTTCTTGGACTTGATTTCGCCGTTATTGAGCATGATCAAGATCTCGCGCATCTCGGCCTCCAGCTCTTGCTTCTCCATCAAATGCTTTCTTCGCAAGTTCTCCAACTCTTGCTGTAGCTCCTCATTAAGCTGTCGAGTTCTCCTCAACACAAGCTCTTGCTCTTTGACTTCGTTGCTCAACGTTGTTATGGCACCTTCTGAGCCCAAAGACAACTGGCGAGACATATCGTCTCTTTCGGCGGTGGCTTCTTGAGCTATCTTTTTGTACGTCTTCACCTCTTGAAGTGCCTTCTGATACATCTCATCGGTCAGTAAACCTTGGAAAAGTCTGTTCATGGCAATACCCACGGCACTGTCGTCGTTTGTGGTGTGTACATTGGCGACATTTTGGATGAGGCCGTCGAGGAGACGCAAACGTCTCACAGGCTCGGTAGGGTCGTCGCTTCTCTCGATTTGGCTAAGGTACAAATGCTGGATAGCACTCAAGAAGAAGCCCTGGGCGTCGTTGTTCTGTACCTTGTCCCAGATTGACAGGATCAATTCGACCGGGTTGTTGAAGTCGAGATTCTCGTCGATCTGCTCGGTAGCCCTGAAATCGTTGTCGTCGGACTCGGCCATATCCAAGTACTTGTCACACTGCTTAGACAAGTTGTCGTAGCTCAACTCTCGAAACTTTGACATGAGCTGGTCTACACCAGCGGCCGTGAGCTGGGAGCGTAGGTTGATGCGGGCCCTGAAATCTAGGCCGTACTCCACAATAGTGTTGATCAAGAGCATTGAGCTCAAGCAGTACTCTAGGAGCTGATTCTCGACTTGGGACGGGCTGGCAGTGGAAGACGACGTGCCGTACATGGCGAACTTGAGCTCATCGCTCGCGCCCACCAACGAGTTCTTGTACTTCCCCTTGCCATCGATGGTTCTCTCGACCAAGGTCACCCAGAGCTGGAACCGCGGGGAATTGGGGTTCGGAGGCTTGCGCTGCAAGTTGCGCTTGCTCTTGGAGGAGAATGCAAATTCGTAGTAGGGCTTCGAGGAGAGGGAGTCTAGGGCGCGGAGCACGCGATGGTACTTGGTCTGGTTCTCGCCGGTGCCAGACCTGCAGTAGTAGACTATCAAGAAGGTCAAGGTCTCGGAGGCGATCTTGCGCGTGGCCAAGCGGGGCGAGAGCAATGCGCCGGCGATGGCGCTGACGTACAACGAGTCGTCGGACTTGGCGCGCTCGGCGCCGAGCTTCTGGTTCATCATGCAGCGGAGGCACTTCAAGGCGTTCAACTCCTTGTTGAAGATGTCGTCCAGGATCTGGTCGATGTCGAGGTCGCCGATCTGGTCGTGGACCTTGATGAGGTACGAGGACAACGCGGCGTCGCCCTGGAAGTCGAAGATGAAGTTGCGCACCCAGTCGATGGGCTCTGTGCGGAGCGACACCCACAAGTTTTCGAGCTCCGCGGACGTGATGGTCTTGGCCACGAGCCTGCGCGTGTAGAACTCGGGCGTGCCGTTGGTCTTCTTCAGCAGCTTGTTGTGCTCGCTGAGCGCGTCCTGGTATATGAGCATCCACTTCTTGTCGATACCGTACGCAAGCATCTCCTGGCGTGCGGGCGGCGGGAGCGAGCGGAAGTCGCGCCGGTCCATGAGCTCGCGGAACATGCGCTCGATGTCCATTGGGTTGGACGGCCGCTGGAACGTCGCCGGTAGCCCTGCGGCGTCGCTGTTGTTGTTGTCGTCGGCGGCGAGCAGTGCTGCAGCGATCGAGGCACGCGATGCTCCTATCGACAGCAGAATCGTGGGCGTTTTCTGGGGGAATGCAAGAGAAGTGTGGCTGGACGAAACCAGGCCCGTGCGCGACGCCAAGTCCTGGAACCGGAACATGTCCAGCAGCGGGCGGGCCGATGTCTGCTGTTGCTGCAGCTGCTGTTGCTGTTGCTGCGACTGCGGCTGCTCGTCGGAGCTGGACCGGGCCGTTTTGATGTCGTATGGGTTAAATGCCTGCGGCACAAACAGAGCAGGCTGTGTAGAATGGTGGCGCGAGTGCGAGTGGACGCTCTTTGTGGACGGCTGGTACTTCGAGCTGGAGAACGAGCCGAGCGATGCCATGCTGGGGTGTTTTTTGGCCGCAAGCTCGAGGCTGTGTGCCATCTGTGACGGGCCGGATCCCGTGGTGGTGGCGCTGGTCACCGAAACCGCGTCTGAGCCGTCAGGCGGCGTCTTTTCCGGCGACGTGTGCGCCGCACGGTCCTTGTTTTTGCGTAGCGAGAAAATCGACGACGACAGGATGCGGTTCAGCATCGTGGCGGACGAGTTTCGGGCGGTTTTTGCGGGCGCCTGGGACGTTGCCGGCGGCTGCGACGGCAGAATCGGCGAGTAGTACGCGTTAGATTTTTCCTTGGGCGCGCTGTCGCTGTGGCTCTGGCCGCTGGCCAAGTAGGGATCTATTCGCTTGCGCAACGACATTTTGGCAGCAACCCTGGCCGGAAGGTGCACGCTCTTTCTGTGGTAGACTAGCTGGGGCAGGCGCCTTCACGTTTCAGGCAGCAGCAGTTGGGCGCAGCGCAGACAGGGGGATTGAGGTATGGGCGTGTGGGTGCACTGCTCTTTGTCGGCGAGCGGAGTGCTGGCAAACGGTGTGGCGAACGGTGTGGCGGGGGTGTAGCAAGCGGACCACGCAAGAAAGCTGAATCGCAGACGCTGTGTTGTGCGACGCATATGCTGGGGAGGTTTAGCGCGCTTTTTTAGCGCGCGCAAGACCAGAAATTTACCTATAATGGCGCGCGCGAGGCTGGGGTGGATTAGACGGCTACGGCGCCTGCTGCGTTGGTGTATGTGTGAGTTACGTAGATTGGGCACAAGGCACAAGGCAGTAAGTGGCAGGAGCAGCACGGGCAGGAACGGCAACATACCGAAAGACGTCGCCGGCGGGAAGCCGCTGGATGGGGCACCCGAAGGCACGGGTTTTATGTCCGCTGTCGCTCTGCTGTGTGTGCTCGTGGAAACGGCGCGGCCCATGGCTTCTGGAGCCGGTATCTTGCACCGCACGACACGGGAGCTCGGCTCGTCCGAATCTGGCAGGCATCGCCAGCAACGCGCCTGTTGAACGGTCCAAACGCACAACTCTGTCGTTTCTGTCCAGTATACCAACTTCTTTACCAACTTCTTTCTTCTCGCCCAGCATCTCGGCAATTTCTGTGCACGACAGCCTCTGAAGCAACTTTGGCGGACTTGCGCACTGCTGCGTAGGGCACAGCCGCACCGCTACTCAAGGCTCTCTTGGAGCATCGCCATCGTGCTGTCTAGGTCTTTGTTCATCTTGGCTTTAAACTCCTTTGATTTGCTTTTGCGCCGCGCGAGTTCGTTGTCAAAACTTTCCTGTGTGTCCTGGAAATCGCTGTCGTCGCCGTCGAAGGTTTTGTCTGCGCCTGCAGCAGCTGCTGCTGCTGCTTCCTCTTCCTCTTCCTCCTCCACGCGCTTGCCCTGCGCTGCTTGCGACTTCTTGTTCTTCTTCTTGCCTTTCTTGCTTTTGCTGGGAGACTTCGACGTGGCCACGGGCGCGGCGGAACTTGTAGTTTGCGTTTCTTCGTCAGCCTCGTCCACCTGCTCCGTTGTGCCGACGGTCTGCGCTACCTCCTCTGTCCTGCTGTGTTGTGTGTACTCGCCAGCGTCTGCGCTGTGCAACGCCTCCTCCATTTCGGATTGCCGGAACGCCACGTTGTCCCTCACGAGACTGCGGAACGTTTCGACCTGGATCTCGTCCACGTTGAGGTACTCCACATCTTCGTCGGTGTCCCAGAATCCGATTCGGCTCCAGAAAATCTTGGCTCGTAGGAAAAGGAGCGTCAAGTAGAGTTTGACAAAGACCGGCTCTTCGCTGGGGTCCAGGCTTGGCGCCTGCAACGACTCCGAAGACGCCCGCTTGAACTGGAAGTTGTTCACGTACGCCACGTCGTCGTACAGCCGGTTCTGCGCCAATTTGTAGATGTTGGAATGCACCAAGCGCAACTTGGCGAAAAACGTGCAGATGGCTCGCAACTTCACAAGGCAGAAGTTGCATAGAGGGTAGTTTCCGATTACGGCGTGCGCCACGCCGCCGATCATCGTGGTGCTGCCGCCCGCGGCGCCGGTCTCGGTGGCAGGGCCGTAGAGCTTCAAGTTATAGAGACGTGCGTGCTCCAAAAGATCGCCTTTGTGCTCGCCACAGAACGCACAGGGGTCCTTCATGGCTACGGGGACCTCGTTTCCGGACTTGACACCGCGGTACGACAATTTGAACGTTTCGTTGACGCCCGCCACCGGCTCGATGATGGCTCTGCCCTCAACCAAAAGGTTCCAGAAAGAAATTCCCTTGGACCACCGGTTGATGAAGTTGTTGCCGGTCAATGAGGGAATCACCGGCATGCTGGGCTCGATCTCCTCGGCCCACAACTTGCGGAAGTACTTGAGCGTCTTGAGCGAAGCCAAGTCGAAGGAAAAGTCCTTCTTTACAAGCTGGTAGATGAACGCCTTGAACTCAACCTGGTACGCCGGCAAGTCAAAGCGTATGGAGCGTCCGCGCACACCGTAGATCACCTGGTTCAACACGTAGGACTCGTCAGGCGCGCCAGTGTCGCCCGTAGAAGTCGCCGGGTCCGCTGCAAACCTGCCCTGGTCCATTTGGGGCGTGTTGGGCCGCGACGACGCGCTCTGTTTGTCCTCCAACTTCACTATAAGATCCTTCAAGTCGCGGAGCTGCTGCTGGAGGTTGTCGATGATGGAGTCTTTCTCGCCCAACTCCTCAATTAGCTTCCTGTTCTTCAACTTGAAGTTGTACGCCTCTCTGCTGGCGTTCGACACCATTTCGTTGGCCTCGTTGAAAAGCGACGCCGTCAAGTCCTCGACCTCGCCCTCGAGCTGCTTGTTCTTCGCCTCCGCCGCGCTTTTCTGTGCGTTCAACGACTTATAGCTGTCGTTTAACGCATCGTATTTTGCCTGTAGAGCCTGAAATTCGTCTGCCGACGGGCCCTGCAAGAGCTGTCCCTTGTACGAGCTGTTCTCCCTGCGGAGCTGTAGTATCGTCTCTTCTAAATGCAGCAGCTTAGCGACCTCCGTGACGAGCTTTGTGGAGAGCGTAGTCACTTCGTCGGCTAGCCGCTTATCAATGTCGCTTTCGTCTGCCATTCTTGCTGGCGCGGGTTTATTTCGCGGATTTTGCGACAAAAGGCGATTTTTGGACTTTGGAAGCTTCTCTACGCCTGTTTGGACGGCACTTTTTGATGTTCGTGCTAATGTATCAGCGGGGAATTATTGTACACGGCTGACCCAGCTTGCTCGTCTGTATGTCTGGGGAATCTTCCTGCAGGTGGCGAGAAACCGGCAATCTGGACATACGGCATAACGATACGAGCAAAACGGACAAGTTGGTTTCAGGAAGGTTACAGTTTTGATTTTGCAGTATGCTCGATCGCTTTGCTTCTCTTTCTTTTTAGATATCCAGAAAAAAGCATATCTCTAAGCGCTGGGTGAGGTCTCGACACGTACAGGTGCTTTCGCAATCATAGTGAAATACGAATCAGGGCCAGAAACCCGGTACATGCGGTAGTCCATAGAGAACGGTTGAGCTTCGTGTTTGGGGGAAGCTTCCGAAAAGTGCCTGAGTTCTCATTTCGGAGTTTCGCCTTAACTGTATTTTTGGGTTGTTGTTACATTTTTTAGTTATCCTCGGAAAGCTCTCTTTCACCGCGAAAGACAACAACGCACCCTATTTACAGCTGATAATGACCAAAATGAAAAAGGAAAGTAGAAAACCCCGAAAAAAAAGACTCTATAAAGAACAACAGCATTACCTACACCGTCAATCCGACTCGTAGTCGCTGTCGTCGTTGTATGTGTTCCAGTCAACCGCTGTGCGTTCCACCGGATGTCCACGATTTTTCACCCGATGTTGCTCGAGATCTTCGTCTGTGTACCCTAGATAACGCCGGGCGTAGAACTCCACAAAGTCGTCGAAGTTCTCGAGCTCGCTGGTCTTCCGCAACTCCTCTTCTGGAAACGCATCCACAGAGTGCAGAAACCCAGTGGCCTCCATTTTGCTGATCAAGGCTCTGAAACTGCTCGAAAAATCGTTGGAATCCTCGAGTCCGGTGAAAATAGCACCGTCCTTGCTGTCAGCAGTGTCCTCTTCGCCATTTCGCTCAATTTCCCTCTCAATTTCCTGCTCGATTTTGTTCAAGCTGGCCGTTACACTCTCTTCCCACGTATCGTCCACAGCCTGGGGCATCAAACGCACTGGTTTGGTCCAGTCGACGGCCAATTGCCCGGAGTCGGTGTCCACGCACTTCACCAGAGCGGGAATTTTAAATCCAAAGTCACGTTGCTGGGCCACGAGGAAAGCGCTCAGAAACACGTCACTGGGCGTTGTTTTGCCTATCAACAGCTGCAAACGGGCCCTTTCCTCAGCATTTGCAGCCAGAAAAAGACGGTTCACGTTCACTTTTATCGCTACGGAAATCCACTGCGCCCCCGAAAGTCCACCACGCAAACCTTCACCTGGCTCTTTGTGCTTATTGTTGTCCGATTGGCCCTCAGGCTCATCGGGCACGGCCACAGTGTACTGGATTTCATCTGCGAGTGAGACAGACAGGGGCATTGCGTCCAAAACTATATTTGACGCATCCACACTTTCATGGTCAAAGTGCAGAATGACTTGGGGGTTCTCGTAGACTAGCCTGGCGAGCGCCCGAGGAACATAAACATGTTCGTAATCCGTGGTCTTTGCAAGTAGTAGGGCACGGACATTCTCCACTGATTCCGACACTTGCTCCGTTAGTTCTTTAGCCAAGATGTAATTACCAGTGCTTAAACTGTCCATAGCAGCCCGGAGAGAGAGCTCCAGCACGAATTCCCCGTGAGGATTGGCTGCAGAATGGCCCCGATCAATGAAGTAGACCGAGCCTTGATTGAGCCAAAGACGGTTAATGCAAAGCTCGGAATCCATATACTCCGGGGCCGAGAAGTCCCGTCTCAACGCGTCGTGTTCAAGCGTGTCCCACACATGGACCCAAACCTGCTGCTTCCGAGCTAATTCCCACATCAAAATCGTGAAAAACTGCTGTTGAAGAGTGGTGCGGTAGTCCATCTGCAAAAGTAGAAACGGCTCCTTAGTATAGTTTTGGTATAACGGCGACGTCTGCACGGCTAGACGCAAGAGATTATATCTGTTGAACTGGTTAATGAACTGCTCTATCGAACCTGCAGCCATCTGGGGGCCCCAAACGATAGCCACACACTTTGGTCCATATGAGAGGAGCGAGAGTTCATCTCGCACATGCACCAAATGGTTAGGACGAATAAGCATGTAACTAGGCCCTTCGCTGCTCCACTCAAACTTGCGCCACCGCCAATGCCCCTGGTGCTGTGAACTGTGCAACCGAGATGCCCAATGCACGGCCTGTGTCACGTGACACACTAGCGATAGCTGGGGTCGGTTAGAGTGTGGAGGCGGGGGACGCGCACCGTGAGGCGGACCTACCACATCAGGCAGCTGTATCTCAACAATCTCAAACCCGTCTCAGGCACCGCGCACCTTTAGACGTGCCCACCCCTTACTAGAGACGCCCTGGGTTTCGGGTTGCATAGCGTGATCAGCAGTACGACGATGTCGGTGACGTTAGACGGCCTTCCGCCCGAGATCAAGCTTGACATTGCTTCATGCCTTAGCCAGCTCGATGCTCTCAGCTTGTCTCGTACCTGCAGATCCATGACAGAGGTGTGTCTACAGAGAGTCCGGCAAAAAGTTATAGTGGATGCCTGCTACACCCAGTTCAGCAAGGAATACTGGCCACACTATACGTACATCAACCTGCTGTACAATCTCAAGAAGTTTCTCCGCCACGCCGGGCGGAAAGACGTCCATGCATTACATGTAATGCGGTTACCAGACCTGACCAGCATATACGACGCCGAATTGCACGAGCTCATGACGAGCTTTTTCCTGGAGTTGCAGAGCTTGCACGAGTTGGTGTGGTTAGCAGAGAACTTCACGCTCCAGCACTTGCTGTCGTTGCCCAACCGGCTGCTACTCAAGCGCTTGGAGATCAATATCAACTTTTCTGCTCACAACGGAACGGAGAAGACGGCATTGTGGTTTGAGAACCTCCAGGTGCTCCAAGTGCGGCCGTTCGGCACTCTGCAGCGGCTTCGGCAGTTGCTCACGACGTTTGTGGGGGAGAAACACGGCGCGGAGACGTTGCATGCGCTCAAATTGGCGCGGTTCGAGAGCGACACACCGGCGTTGGTTCCGCTGGCAAGGGAGCTCAGCAATTTGACGTCGCGGGACGGCACGCCGGAGGCGCCGGACGAGCCAATGGCGGAGCTAGACGTCCACACGATCGAGGCAGTTTTCACGCCCGGCATGACGCAAAAATTCAGTGGCCTCACAGAGTTGAGCCTCAACACCGTTCTAGTGAGTGCGCGAGACGGTGCGCTTCTTCTGGAGTCTGGGCTGTTGCAGCGGGTGGTCAAATTGCAGCTCCAGAACGTGTCTGAGTATGGCCTGGGCCATATAGCCGAAGACGGGCAGGACGAGGCGGGTTTTTTGGCCCACATTGCGCCGCAGCTCCGCCAATTGCTGCAGTTGCACCTCGATTTCCGCGAGACGCACAAGGACACTATTGCTGGGTTTCTCCGCAAGTTGCCCAGTCTCTCGGGGCTCGACTTGGTGGTGCGCATGAACGCGTTCAAGAAGCGCCACGTCGACGAGAGTCTGTTGTACCAGGAGTACGGCGATGCGATTCTGGGACACACGTCTTTGCGGAAACTCTCTGTGGAGGTGCGCCAGGAGCACTTTTTCTGTGAAATCACCATGCCGACGCCCGAGGTGATGCTCGACCGTTTGGGCCAATTGGCGCATCTCGAGAGCCTTCGAATGAGCTGTGTTGAGGCGCACGCTACCCCGGCAATGATCCTGCTACTTCGCCGTTTCCGGGGCTTGCGGTATTTCGACACTTTTGGCATCAACACCGGCGGTGCCCCGAACTTGGGCCTTGGAATGGTGCACCCGAACATCTACGACGAGTGGTTCCGCGTACAGCACTTTGCGTTTGACTTTTGGCTGGCCCAGAGGAACTTGCGCTACGTGCGGATCAACGAGTGTGTCTTTGAGTGTGACGCTGGCGCCGTGCACCCGAGAGACATCATTGACCGCTGGTTTGAGAATAAGGTGCGGGTGTAGAGGAGAGAAACGCGGCGGAAGTGGCAGTGGGAGCGAAAAGGCGCATGCTCGTGGAAAGCAGAGCGCTGCTCGGCCCGAAATAGATCAAAAAAGTAATAATATAAAGTACTTTGTTTGTCATTGTTCCTTATTTGAACCATATCAATAGTGGCCGCGATCTACTTGTGACAACAATAGTTCTCGGCTCAGCAACCACAAAGACTAAATCGCAGGCCCATTGTAATACGCATTCGTCCAAATAACGTATCACCGATAAGTTCACAAGACCTTTGTGTCAAGTTCAAAAAATTTTTGTTTTGTCGTGGTGCCTCTCTGCTCAAGAACGGTTCCGGTCACCCGAGCTCATCGCACGCTAGCCGAAACTAAACGCGCGTCACCGTTAAACTACACCAGGCACGACAGAGCTACAAAACCAGCTACGCCGCAGTCATAAACACGTATTCTATTAATTATAAACCGGAAAGCAGCTCACGTTTGCCGCAGTAATGTGTCAGGGGTTCCCTCAACCGTGTCACAGACTTGTATCAGATGGGTGTGTGGCATGCTCAATTGCTTCTAAAGCCAAGGCCGAAGAAGTTGCCCAAGAACGTAGCCTCGAACTTCTGCTCGTACTTGACACTGTTCTGTCTAATTTCAGCCATGATCTTGGCTTCCTTCTCTGGGGCGGTCATTTTGGCTGCGTTCATTTTGTGTTGTGTTTGTGTGTAGTAGCGAAAGTAGGAACTGTGCTTTTGTGGTTATATATATATTTTTTTTCTTTTTTCTCCTCTCTCGCTTTTAGGCTGCCGTAGCGGAGATCGGGCATAATACAAAAAAAAGTCCGATGCCATAGCAGGTGCGACTTCGGAAAAATGGCGCCTAGTCTGCACACGCCGCGAGCGACTAAGGCCGGCGGCGGGGAATACACTCGTACTTTTGGGCAACGTTTGGTCCGGGTTTCTACGGTTGTTTCTAACGAAGACGTTGACCCTACCATCTCGTGCCATCTCACTACCAATCGCAAAAGCTTTCATGGTCTCTACACTGACTCCTGGCGCTTGGCCCAGTGACTCACTCCGAAGAGCGGCTGAAGCGCGCTAACGCGGGAAAACTCTCGGGCCACCGCATGAGGATTGTCCGAGTCGGACGATCGGAGGGCGCGGCGAATGGCCATCTACTTCCAAAAGCCGAGGCGACAAAGCTACGGATCCGAGCTGAGACCGACCCAGAACACAGTAGTAGTGCCGCCTCTTATCGCCGAAACAACCACGTAGAGATTGCAACTCCCCTTATTTTCGCCCAATATCCCTGTTGTCGCCCGAGCTGATGCTCGGGACGTGCACACACCAAATGACTAAAACGCCAAGCCCACAGTCATTTGCGGGAGCGCGGACAGCCCCGGTCGCTGGGAGGCAGTGTTCTAAACGGGAATGTGTGACAGTCCACAGAAACGTATTTTTAGGGTCCACCCAAACAAGGTCATGCTTGTGCCGTTGGGTTAAACGGAAACCGCATAAGCCATTCGCTCCCGCTCGCTTTGCCGCAGGCGCAGCTGGCTGAGCCCGTAGCCAAAGCAGGTTGTTTATTTATGCGAGTCACGTGACATTGCGCGAAGAAAAAAATCTTGTTTGCGTCGCTCGAGCGCCTACCGCGCAGGGTGGTTAGCTCAGCCTGAGGCTTGTGTTGGTCCACATTGTACTTAGCGAAAGGGCTGCTTTGAAACCCGCTCGCATGCACTTACCAAGCGACGCACCTCCACCTCGGATGTCGGATGTCGGAAGCATTTTCGGCGACATGTGTCACGGACTGAAAAGTTGCCCTATCTCTCGATGCGATGTGATCGAAGGCTGTGCAACGTTTTTCCGGAATGTGCAGGAGAGACATGTGAGCGAAGAATGCATGCAGTGAGATACGGGAACTGTGCGCTCGGAAGCTATGCAGAGTGCAGGTAGCCCGGGTTCAGGGAATGTCTCCAAACTAATTTCAGGTCCACATATCTTGCTTCAAGGCTAAGTGTACACCGTCAATGACCTCATTCCGGATTGCTGACAGGCATGACAGCCTTTTCCAGAAAAAGCATGTGAAACTGGAACATGCTCGAAGTGGTATTTTCTGCTCTTCGAATGGCCATGCATGGAAACTCGTATACGTAATTTCTTTTTCCACGAGCGGGAAACCTAAGATCAAGTGGGGCTGATTCAGAATGCCTCGGAGTGGGGTTAGACGGGTTTAACCTGCGGCCGTGCATGCGCGATTGCTTCCGCGCAGCAAAAAACGGGCCGCAGGCATGTCGGCTGAAACCACCTCCGCGGGACTGCAAGAGATCATTAATCCCCACGAAATGTAGGATGGGATAAATCACGGCCCAATTAGGCAGCACCGCAAGTATCGTATTCGCTTAATACGATTCGTGTTCAAAACCCATCGCAAGTTTGTGTGGCTGATGCGAAGAGTCCTTTTTATGAATAGGATATAGCAAAGAAAACCGCAACATCCGTAAAATGTCTTTCCGAGCTCGCTGGGGACGTGGAGGATCGTATAGTTGGCCACTGGGAAAAACTAAATATAACCCAGCTGCTAAATTCTGCAATTTTCTCGATCCCCGTGAATTGCCGTAGCCCGCGAGGCGCACTTACGCGACGTGAATCCAAGCGACCAATGAGGCAAATTTCTTGTTGCAATGCAAGTCGGAACTGCAGGATGTACATGCCATCGAAGGATTTTCGAGCAAGAACATGCAGGATGCATAAATTAAACTCAAGAGCGAAGATACCCGATGGCGGAGCGGGACCAATGAAGTGAGCATTCGAACGCCGTAAGCTACATTCTTCTAAAATTAGCATGACGAAGGTTTGTCATGTTTTCGGCAACTATGACTTCTGGCTACTTTCTAGTTTCAATTAACGGTGCGTAAATTAGGTACCTCAGCTTATGGGGATAATGTCTCAGCTGCTACGTCAAACCTTCTTTGTGATCTTAATTAAGGAAATTTGTTCTGTGTGGGGAACCGATTTTCCGCATTGGGTTCTCCTCGCTCAAGGAAGACTTAGTAAGATTCACTAAGAATCCATTCGGCGCCTGCTTGCATATTTCGCGGGCCACGCGCGGTCTGCGCTTTGCAACCGACATGGTCGCTTAACCGTTGTCCCATGTAAGGGCTTTGAAGCCGGGTCATAGCAAATTGACCAGTGCCTGCATGGAAAGTGCCGTAGTTGGCCGTCGAAAGTTACGTCATGTCCGCAGTAGAGCATGAAGAAGCCCGCCTTAGTTAAGCCGATGCGTCATTTGGCTGTCTAAGCCGATGCAGCGAATGATCGGCTTTTTCGGCTAGAAAGTGAAAGGAAGGTTGGGGCACTGCTGGATGGTTAGAAACATTTTTGCTCGAGTTCTCTCGAATCAAGTGCAGGTCTACGTAGTTGGTAAAAAGAATTTTCTTCTCGCCGTCTTGCGGAGGTATCAACTTGAGGCAGGTCTATGCCTATCTTATCGCGTACGGCTTTTTAAAGAATTGCAGACAAAATAAGGTATTCGATCACTTGTTATCAGCGCCGTGAAGGGCGATGAGCCAAAAGCCTTCCCACGACTTGGCCTTCCATGCATCATGTGCAATCCGGCAATGATGCAGAACACGGCTATGGAGGCGCCTACAGTAGATTCACGTCGTACTTTTTAGGTTTGTGGCAAGTACACGACCGCAAAAACGTTCGGTGCTGCTGCACATTTACCAGAGAAGAATGCACCTCGCGGACGAAGAATGTTCGTAGTTACTTGGTTTAGAGCATTCTCTGCGAGAATTGCGCCGCGTAATGAGGGTCGGGGTATGCCTCCTGCGACGAAGTGAGTAAAATGGATCGTGCATAAAAAGAACTGCCGTGGAGAAAGTCGCATTAACCCTAACAGCTATGTGAAGGTCGTCGGGTCTAAATCAAGCCCCGGGCGTGGAAAAAGAAATGACGTCTTTGACAGAGAGATCAACTTACTCGTTTAGGCGAAAAGCTCTTGCTAGCGGCCACAAGCCGAGGAACTGCTTCACCAGACACTTCCGGTACTGGCGCTCTCGGGGCATTTTTTTATTTCCGAGCAGGTTTTCTGTTCCCCGTGGTGAAATGCCTTCTGCCGCATCAGTTCGTTTGTTCTGGAATGTGGAAAACCAGCAATGCCACGTTCCGAGCCGTACCGTGGGGGCTTGATGCATATGCGAGTGAAAAAACCACTCTGCGAAACATGCATGTGTTGTGGTATGTCTAAAGCCTGCAACCCATGGACACAATTGGGACGGCCACGCACCCGCTTCTAACGTTGAATCGCGGACCTGCACGGAGCAGGCTTCGAAAGAACGTCATGCGCGTGCGCCAATGCACTAATGCAAAAACCTCATGTACGCTCGTGACGCAAGTGCCTGTCTATCTTCTGGAAGAGTGTGCCTACTTCGTCACAGATGGTGAACATATATATAGCCAGGCATCCGTCCTGAATTTTTTGCTGCTGTCTTCTCTCTCTTTACACACCCCACTTCGTATTTTGCATCGCAGCTTTCTCCCGACTAGCCCTCATCTCGGATCTCTCGACTAACAGCCAACGGCTACAACCCTCGAGATCGAGACACCGACAAGACTCACAGTCTCCACACCGCCGTGCCCTGCCAGATCTTGCATCTCTCTCTCTTTTTCTGCCGCACCGCAGCAGCCATCGGACCGCGTCCCCACACTCTGCGCCGATCAGCTTGAAAAGGCTGGAATCTCGGAGTCATTCTTGCGTCACTACTTTACACGTCTTTTCCCCACGAGAAGATGCCGTCATCGGGCCCCAGCTCCAAACGGACGAGCCCGCGAGTCTCCATCACACTGATACTCAATGGCTCGGAAAAAACACTGCCCCCGGTTCTCCCGCTCCCCACGCTAAGAACTGCGGAAGCGGTCCCGGAGCACAGTGCGTTCCGGGCCGCTCCTGCTCCTGCTCCTCCCGTGGCTAGACACGAGGCGGCGCCGTTGAAAACCTACCATCCGTACTATGGGTACCAGCCTGCGGGCGGCGCCGGCACCCACTACGCGTATGCGCCGTTTACCGGCGTGCACTTGATGCACCCAAGCAGCAGCAGCGCCAGCAGCAGCAGCAGCAGCGGGCTAGATCAGCCGCAACACGGGTATCATGTTTACGGGACGCCCAACGCAGGCGCGTACCCTTACATCGGCGGCGTGGGGGCACCAGTGGTGCCCTCGCTCTCGCCTAGCGCGGGCGCTGCCAGCCTTTCGGCGCCAATTCATCAGCATCACAGTGGGCTGCATCACGGCGGGCAACTGCACGAATACGGCGGCATGTTGGGCACGGCGCACGCGCAGCACAGCGCGGGCGGCGGCAGCCAGGCGCAAAAGGGCCGCCGGTTCCGCCGCCGGTACTACCAGATCCACCGCAAATACAGCTGCTCGTACCCTGAGTGCAACAAAAGCTACGGGTCGTTGAACCACTTGAACACACACATTGTCACGAAGAAGCACGGGCAGCGGAAGTCCAAGGCGGACTTCAAGCAGGAAATGCCGCGGCCGCCCAAGGACGAGCCGGGCAATGATCCGGACCACGCGCCTGACAACACCGCAGACAACAGTCCCGAGGACTCCGACGACAACACGTCCCCCGACACACGTGCGGGACTGGAGCATGACGCCTCGGGCGCCGGGTCCAAAGCTGCCGCAGGCACGCGCAGCGAGAGCCCGGCGAGCAGCCACCCGCGCAGCACTTTTGATGCGTTGAACTCTACGTTTAGCAAGCCTGGTGCGAGCATAGCGCAGGCGGAGCCGGGCCACTGGCTCCGCAAGGACCTTGCGGCGCCTGCGGCGCCAGCGGTTTCTGCGTTCCGTGGTCTGGCCACGCGGCTTCCGCTGCTCCCGCTGATAGTGGGGCAATGCACGTCGCTGTAAATAGATATAGCAGCGACTGCTGAGCCACGGCTGCCGTCGCTATTCTATTTTAGTCTACTATTCTATTTTAGTCTACTATTTCACTCTAGTGTTCTACTGATGTATTCTATTCTATCCTAGTGTTCTGCTACTCTGTAGTATTCCATTCTAGTGTTCTACTTTTTGAATGGACCACTTACATCGAGTAGCTAAGGGTGAGAGTGGACAAAAGCACGTGGCGGGAAACTTCCGAAGCAAGTACAGTGTATTGTAGCCTCCGCGCAGCGTGGTTGTCCTCTTCTGTGTTCCTCCCTTCTGTGTTTCTGTCACTTGCAACGCCAACTGGCGAGTAGCTAGCAGGAGACGGTGGCATCAGGACGAGCAGTAACCAGAAAAAAAACACCAGCAGAGATACTGCCACTGCACCTCGGCTGCTCCCGTCTAACATCTTCTCTCCTACTGTTTTGTCGTATACATATTCTGTCTCTATGCTTCCCCCACAGGTTTCGCACCGCCACGCACTACATAGCACTGTCACGTAGCACGATTAGCATCCTCAAAAATACCTAAGCAGCGCTTATTCTGCCCCAGGCAGCGCTTGACCTGCCCGAGCACCTTTCCTCTACCAGCAAACGCCTTTCCCCTGCCAAATCCCTGTGCTGCAGTAGCAGTGGCCGTAGCCCTCGCCCCGGCCCCAGTACATCTCAGCTTCCCCATATTCGCACCCAACCGCAACACCATCGCCACCACCAGCGCCATTACAGCCCCCCAGAAAAATGCACAAAAAACTGGCCCACGGCCAGCGCCCCCGCAGAGTCGAGGCGCCCGTGCCCAAGCGTGTCCGCCGCACGGCGTTGGCCCCGGACGTTGCCGGCGCCGCACCCGCTTCCTCAACACATACCCCGGCGTTTACGCCCAACACAGCCGACTCCGTGCGCCAGCACAGAAGGCCATCTTACGGCCTCATCGAGGGCGAACGCGAGGCCCACTACAACTTGGACTACCCGGCGGACCCGGAGCAGCTTGCCCGCCAGCAATTGGACCCGGGGTCGCGGTTTTACGCCCGCAACAGGCCGCGCACGTTGGATTTGCCGTCGCTTTTGCCGTACGCGGCAGAACACCCGCGTGAGCGGGCGAGGTTTCTCTCGCACATCGTGGCACACCTCTACATTGCCATCAAGACGCTCGACGTGCAGGGCGCGCTCTCGGTGACGGCCAAGGACTTGGCGTCGTTGAAGAATGTGCCGGGGCTCTCGGATATAGACTTGGCGCTCGAAACGAACTTGTTTGAGTTGCCCGGACCGGACGCCGACGACGCGTCGTGCTTCGACAGCGGCAGCATCGACTTTGACGACAATGCCGACGCCGACGTCGACGACGACGACGACGATGCCGACCCAGATATGGATTTTGCCGACGACGACGACTCCGACGACGAGCACACCGCCGACGACGACGACACAAACGACGATTTCGACTCCGGCGAGTCCACAAAGCAGCACAAGCGCTCACCGCGCTCCGCCGCCGTCGTCAGCGTGCGCATGTGGACCCACGAGTTGCTCGTGTGGATGAAGATGAAATACGACATGCCGGTGTCATTGCGCGTGGCTCTCGCCAAAGTGTACTACGCCATCTGCTGCTGCCGCGGACAGCACTTGAACTTGAAGACGTACGTCAAGACGTTCGAGACCCTCACGAAGAACGTGGACCTCTTGCGGCTGCAGGGCTTGCAGCTCCCGTGGGAGCCCTTGTACAACGAGCTCACGCTCCATTTCCCCTCGGCGGACGCGTTGTACGAGCCGTTGGAGAAGAAGGACTTGAGCCACTTGCTCAAGCTCGGCGAGCGCGCGTCCAACTTCTACGCGCCCGACGCATTGCCGGTGTTGTTCCGCCACTTGGGCTCGCGCTACTCAATCACCAACGCCACCATGGTGCTCTGGTGCATGCGCGTGTTGCCGCAGACGTTCGTCGACGACTACTCCGCGTCCGGCCCCGACGCCGCGCTCGACATGCGCCACTACATAGCGCCTCTATTCCACATGTGGGACATCTTGAGCAAGAGCGCCGGCGTCGCCCCGCACTTGACCTCCGTGCTCGGCAGGCTCTCCATGGCGTACCTCCAGCACTTGGCAAAGCGCAATGCCCACAGCGGAGACAGCTCCGAGATCAGCATCGGCCTCGCCGACTTCGGCGTGTACACACCCGAACAGTTCTCGAGCATGATGAACACGCTTTTGAACGGCTTGAGCATCAACCAGCGCAAGTTCGGATCCATGAAAACCAAATTCTTCCACGGATACTCCAGCGCCATTGTGTTCTCCATCGACGGCGACAAGGCGTTGGCAAAGGACGGCATTTTGGACAAACTAGATACCATTCTCAACGCGGTCGAGAGCTACGTGCATCCCTCCAACAGCGGCGACTGGTCGAAGCCTATCTGCAAGTTGATCATCAGTTTGACCTACCAGTACTTCAAGCGCTACAACATGGAAAAGGAGACCTACGGCGCGTTGTACCACCTCCCACAACAGCAGAAGCTTTCGCCAGCGGTCACCACCAGATTTGTTAAAAGCATTTTGCCCTTGGTCCGTACGGGGCTCCAATCTAAGAAAAATGGCATGATCGAAGAGTACTTGGTTGCCCTTGGCTTTTTGGCTCATCTTGACCCCGAGACCACGCTCAGCTTCATAATACTCGACATTTACGAATCGCTCCAGGGAGTTATCTCCACTCACAGAGTGATCACGGCATTGAGATGCTTGGAAGAGGTCTCGCGGTATTTCGCCGCCACCCCCTTGTTCAGGGTGCATCTCCCGAGGTTGCTAGAAATGATCTTGCCAGGAATAGACTCTAATGACTTGACGAAAACTATACATACACTTGATGTGTTTGCCACTGTGGCAAACTTTGTGCCCTTTGCCGACTTGTCTGACGGCACAATGGATCCCTCGCTTGCCGTGGAAGTCACGGATTCACAGCTACAGTACTTGCAGAGAAAAATTTACAGCCCTGACCTGGCCGAGGAAAACTTGATTGACCCTGAACTTGAAGTTCAAGCTCTCAAGTCCTCTACCGCCTCTTTCAAGTTCCTTATGAAGTCCTTGGCTCAGAGATTGTTTGTCTTGTTACGTAACATACCAGACCCCTCGAAAAGCACTGGAATCGAAAAGTATCTCTGCGAGATGTTGCCCAAACTTCTCTACATGGTGCTCGAGGCCATGTCTGACGACATTTTCAAGGCATTCAGGGATGAGATTATGACTTTTATAAGTGAAAACACTATTCACTTTATTGGCGAAGTCATTGGCGAGTTGTGCGGCGCCGTAATCAAGAGGGACCCTTCTTACATCAAAACTATCGCTCCCACCCTCATTGATAAAATCAGAGAAGATGTGTTGGAAAATGGAGCGGGCCATTCGCGGACTGGTGTCGACATTATTCCCCGCGATGAGCAACTATTCTGGAATATTATGATATTGAATGCTTGTGTCGGAAATGCGGGGAAATTCATAGTTGACTTGGGGGATGAATTGAAGGATATATCCTTCTTTTTGATGGACAACGTGAAGGGCCCTATTGTGTTTGGAAGTACTAACTTGCTTCACCAAATGCTCCAAGGCGTGACTAAGATACGGCTCAACGAGAGTAGGTTGATTAGTCCAGCCTACGAAAAGAAGAACGGGCTAGATGTGCAGACCTGGGGAGGGTTCCAGTTTGACGACTATAGATTCTCGAGTGACAATCTCGAGTTTGAGTGGTATGTGCCTGGAGAGAGAGAGATAGAGTTTGCCGTGGAGACTTTCAAACTTCACATTTCAAAAGCGTTATCCAATATTCTGGCTGTGTTAAAGAGCATTGTTAAAAAAGACAAAAGCGAGACTCAAACCTCTCTTGAACTCTCTGACGAGCTTCGTGCAAATTTCTTGTACCTTAGTTACGGGCTCAGCGGTATGTCGTACCTCTTTGACCCCTCATTTGATGAAGATATTCCCAAGCTAAGTGAACACAGAAATGAAACCATTCAAAGAAGGCTCTCGCTATTGTCGCAAATCAGAAATATGAAGTCAGCCAAACTGTCAAAATACGACGACTCAGTCATTGAAAACATTCATGAAGATTTGGAAAAAATAGTCAACGACATTGAGGGCCGCGACAAGATCGACTTTGACGATAACGACGACAAAGGTATCGAGAACGATTCGATGGACAGAGACTTTTCCTTCTCCAGAAATAACTCGAGCGAGAGTGTAGACGATGTCGACGCTGAACCAAAAAGAACAGATTTGCACACGTTGAGAATGTCGGAGTCTCCTAATATCGATGTGTCTGCAAGAAATAGTCCCCAATTAGGGGGAATTGAGATGTCATCAATGAATCCAGCGGTGACTTTCAGAGAAAGGAAACTCTATACCAGCAAATATGTGTTTGGAGATGATATTGATGCCCGAAAAGCAAATGAGCTTTACTTACAGATTCACAAAATGAGACACTTGGTCGGAAAGAGTTTGCATTTTATTTTCAGATTCATGCAAACGCATCTTAACGACAACACAAAGTTATTCAAGCATCTTCTTTACACTCTCAATATTTGGTTCGCGGATGTTGGTAAGGAACGTTTGCTTGACTACACTCACGCTAGGGTCTCATTTACCTATGCCAACGAGCTTCAGCATATCAACAAGTTGAGAAAGCCCTTCACAAGGGTCTGTTTTGGGAGCCGGATTGAGTCTTATCATCTGTTGAGGGTAGCTTTACACGCGACCTCAAGATCAATGACGGAGTTGGACAAAGTCCTCATCGAAGACATTGTCAAATTGTCGTGTTCCACATATACTACTATCGCAGAGCCAGCGCAGTCTTGTTTGCTCGATTCAATGAAGAGAGTGAATGGGTCTTACAACATTATTGTTCGTGTTTGTCTTCGTCATTTGTGCAGAGCCATTCAAGACAAGAATCATAAAAACATTAGAAGTGGGCTTCAGGTTTTCGAATTGAAGCGGATAAAAAACAAACTCCTGACTGACTACGCCCATCTTCAAAAGTATGTTGAACTACTCCACGAGTGTTTCCTTATAGATGATAAAGATGTGATTGAGGTCTCTCAGCGTTCTCTCAAAGGAATAAGCGGATCAGTGCTCCCGCCAAGAGAAATATGTTTGATTCAGCATGATTTAGTGGACGTCATCAGACCGCCGGACGAGTTCATCGATCTAGAGATCAAAGCAGTTACCCTTGCGAAAGAGAAAAAGCGGTCTCAGTATCTTGAGAGTTTGTCCAAAATCGAGGATACGGTTGTTGCTCACGAGCGACAGAACACGCACTGGAAAATCAGCTCTTTGAATATTCAATTTCTTGTGGACATACAATCGGAACACGAGATTCAAACCAGGAATGATGTTTTTGAACTTTTGATAAAGGCTGCGGGAGCCGACCATCCTATTGTGTCCAAGACCGCATTGAAAGGCATGACTAAACTTCTTAACAAGCTCGAGGTTTCATCGCAGTACCATTACAACTTGCAGCACGCATATGATATCAATTTTATACCCCCTACCCTTGAAAAGATTGACACACGCCCACACTCTGGCGAGTCATACTATCACTCGTGGAGAAAGGAGCTCGAAAGTGACCAGCCAAGTTACTTCGTCGATTACAAAATGAGCAGAGGATGGCTATTCTGGGACGTCGACGCTATTGTGGTAAGTAGTGAGAACGTTCTAGAGCTTAACTTAAGGGAGTCCGATAGACAGATCCTCGACACCTTGTCCGAGAGAGTGACGAAACAGTGGTTTGCCAATGTCGTCGATTTATGGATTGCAGATAACGATGCAAATTTCACGTTTCAGGGGACTGACGTTTTCGTGACTGCGGGCATTGTCTTTTTGATTTCCGCTGGCTACATGAAAAATATCGCGTTTGAGGACATATTGGAAATTATCGACTCTCTGTACGATAAGAATGAAAAAACTTCGCATATCGTGGCTTGTGAGCTAATCACAGGGATATTAATAGCCTCAAGGAATTTCAATCTGGACTTGGTGCAGATGAGAGACGACTTCTTGATCAGATTTTTGAAGAATGTGTTTGAGAACGACTTGACTTCAGAGACGAAGTACATTTGGAACATTTTCACCTGGTGGACTCCGGCTCACATCGACAGTCGAAGGTTTCCTCGCGTGCGTGATGTCATCCTTAATTTCGACATTGACAAGGATTCTGACTCTGCTTTGATGGAGGCTACAATGCTAACTTACATCAAGTCTTTCATTTCGGCGATTACATGGGCTACACCAAGTCCCTCTAGAATCTTTAAACTTTGCTTTGACAATGCCACTAATCGGTATGAGGCTATTAGAGAACAAATTGGTTCCTTGATAGTGGTAACATCATTTGCGTCGTACTGTGACTCGTACGCTGATGTCGATGAATTCATACAGGCGTGCCACGGTGATAAGTTCGCTCTACATGAGAGAAGCATAAACAAACATTTGATATCCCAGCTCAACGCCTTGTTTGACAAAACTGAGATAAACAGAAAGGAAATAACCGAACTTCTGACTCAAGAAGTGTTGAAATCAGACTACATCTATCGGGCAACTACTATCTTGAGTTGGCTTAAAGGCGTTTTCAACACCAGTGTCTCAGGTAAGTACCAATCGTTGATTAATGCCCAGATTGTACCGTTTCTACTCAACTTGATGGCCCAGAAGGAAGTTTGTCTATTGGGAAATATTGATCCCTTCTCTGCTCTCAAGAAGGTTGCCCAGATTCCGCTCGACGACAGCTCGCTAGAACATGTAATCGAAGCGTTTGAAAGACACGAAAGCCAAAGCCTCAGCTTGTTGCAATGTCTTGCGCTCAATGAGTTTACAGAGGTGATCTACTTCAAGAATCTTTTCAAACTTTCATTCGGCCAAAAGATGAAAATCTTGAATTTCACCAATTCAATGTTGTACAGCAAAAACCCTGAGATAAGAGAGGCGCTGTCCACAACATTCTCAGGCTTGATCCACATCACTCCGCCAGGAAATGTCGAAGAAATCGTGAAATCATACAAGGTGAAGTACTTCTCGGAAATAGACAAGATCCGCAAAAAGAACAAGAAAAGCGGATTCAAGAAAATTCCCTCCGACGATCTAATTGTCTTGCACGGAGCCACGCTCGGTCTCGGTGCCTTGGTGCACGCATTTTCGTTTATATCTCCACCTCCTCCATGGATTCCAGAGATTTTGTCTGCGTTGTCAAATAAAGTGTCAGGGCTACCAGGAATTGTCGGCAGAACTGCGAAGGAGACGCTCGGAAAATTCAAGAAAACAAGACAAGATACCTGGCACATCGACAGTGAAGTATTCACAGAGGAGCAGATGCAAGACCTTGAGGGGGTTTTGTGGAGAAGTTACATTGTCTAGTGTTACCTGAGAGCATCAACATGATTCTTTTTGTTTGCAAGAATCAGAGCAGATGTGTGCTTTATAGTACTAAGCAGACCAGAGTGAAGCAAACTAATTAGGTCGGGCAAAATGACGTGTTACAGGCCATTTTGTATCAGTTGCCGATATACGGCTGCGACTTGAGGAATCGCGCCGCGATCTCAATCCCCTCAGCACGGCTGAACGTAGTGCTCAAAGCTAGGCCCAAATATCCCAAAGATCCCCAAAGATCCCCAAAGTACAACAATCATATGGCCGCAAGCCACCAACGCCAACCAGCACAACTAAGGCCGCAAGCAGCGGCGCTAGTGGGAAAAACAAAGTAGGCGACGTAAGTGAACCACGCAGTCACGTGACGCATAATCTTCAGGAACGCAGGTCTCAGTTGACAGGTTAACTACACAACACCGTAAGAGGCGTCGAGCACGCGCTATGGACATCGCATTGGCTCTAGAAGAAGAAAGCATTGCGTCTACAGAGTTGTTAGGGCCCACTTCGCCCATGGAATCGTCGCCGCGGCAATCGCTGTCACCCGCAGCATCGGCACCAGAGGACACGGCGCCAAAAGCAGCGCCAAAAAAGGCCAAGCGATTAACGCTACAGGAGCGGTTGGCATTGGCGGCGAAGGCCAAGCTGAAGAAGGCGGCAGATTCGCCAAAACAGCCAAGCGGGACGACCCCGGATACGGAATCCGCCACAATAATCGAGGCTCCCCTTTCTGAGTCGTCACCAACCGCCAAGCATAACACAAATGAGGATCTGGAGTCAGCGGAACCCACCAAACCGACTGCACAGCTCCAGAAAGTGGGCGGCAAGGTTTTATTGGACGACTCGGTGGTAAACGACGCGGCGCACGAGCCTGCCGCGGCTAAAAGTGACAAAATTGAAGAGCAAACACTACAGGTAAGCACTGAGGCTGAAACCCAGGACACGGAGGCAGGCGCCGAGACAAGCATGGCGGCCTCAGTACTGGAAGATCGCGAATCCGCAAAAGACGAGCAAATCAGGCAGCTACAGGCGGAGATTTCCAAACTCAAGAGCACTTTGGGCAATGACAGCCCCAAAACGGGCCAAACGGCACGGAAACAGGCGCCATCGCGAGACTTGGAGCGCAGGTTGATCGAGGTGGAGAAGGCATTGTCACTTGCAGAGAAAAAGGCGGCGGACAAGGACCAGACCATCGAGCAATTGTTGGCAGAGGGACAGGAGCTCTCCAAGAAGGAGTTGAAGCTGAATGAGCGCATACGCACACTCGTGGCCAACAACGTGAAGCTAGAAGCGTCGCTCAAGAGCTACTCGGAGAAAAACGAGGAGTCGCTCTTGATGTTGGGCGAGATTGAGGACGTCATGAAGCTGCACAAAATCAAATCCGTGCAACAGCTACTTGATCTCTTGACGTCGTCCAATCAGAAGATCGCCGAGCTCCAGCAAGCGATCAATAGGGAGAAGGAGCTCAACTGGGAGCGCAAGTACAAAGAGATGCAGGCGCTATATGAGCGCGAGCTCCAGGAAAAGAAGGATTGCAAAAAAGAGCTAAGCGAGCTTCAGGTACAAATGGATGTGGCGAAGTCCCAGTCCGAGCTCGAGATGCAGTCGAAGGCGGACATAATAGCTCGCCTCAACCGCGAAATCATGGCCATGAAAGACGAGGGAAGCACCGAGGTCGCCCGCTTGGAGTCCAAGATCGAGAGCCTACGCATGGAAAACGAGAGCTTCTTGAAGACCTCGCGAAACTCGTCCCCGGACGAAGAAGACACGAGCAATGGACAGAAGGACAAAGAGGTAATCGGTTATGGAGACTACGCCAAGCTCTCCGAGGCACATCAAAGCTTGCAATTCCAGTACATGTCATCGCAGGAAAACTGGAAGCTCATTGAATCTAATTTGCTCAACAAAGTCGAGGTGCTCACATCGTCGGTGGAGACTTTGAAAAAGGGCAAGGCCAAAACGGCCGCTGAGCTCAAAAAGCTCCAGGGAAAGTTTAATTCCCAGCTTGACGAGGTGCGTGCATTCACGGAGGAGCTCACTAAGGCTAATGAGGAGAAGAAAGAAATACAGTTCCAGCTTAAAATGAAGTCAAATGACTGCTCAGAATTGGAGGCTAAGCTTGATGACCTCAAAAACGCATTCGCCGCCGACAGGCAAAAGTACGACGCCAAGATGAACGAGCTCACGGAAACAATACGCAATCTCGAGAACACAGTGCCGACATTCCCAGAACTGGCTTCGATGGACAATTTGTCAAGTCTCCAAACGAGAAGGCGGAGGCGGGACGGGGGATTACAGCTCTCAATCGATCAACGGCAACATCTGAGAGAATTCTCGTCGTTTTCCCGCGGCAACTCTGTCGTAAACACACCAGCACAAGGATGGGAAGAACCTAGCTTTGTGTCTGAGGCGCGCAGCAACCTGATTTACGAGAATCCTAATCTATCTTTGATTTCGTTGAACGAGGAGATCTACCCGTACGACGCGTCGGAAGTCGGGGAATCGTCATTCAACAACAACTCCTCAATGCCATCAGGAGTCGGTGCAACAAAAAACATACAGCTCATAAACAAAATGAGCTCAAGTATACGACGGCTCGAGATTCAAATCTTGACACTCAAGGACGAAAATCGCCAGATAAGTGCCGAGAAGGAGAGTGTGCAACAAGAGTTAGCAAATCGATTGGATATGGACAGGAAGGTGGCCGAGATGGAAGAACAACTAGTGAAGCTCAAAGAGGAGCTAGAGGAAAAGAGCAAAAAAGAGGGAACATTGCTTGAGGTGATCGGAGAAAAGTCAGAAAAAGTCGAGGAGCTTCAAGCTGACGTCGTCGATTTGAAAGACCTTTTGAAGCAGCAAGTGCAGCAAATGATTGAGATGCAAAAGTCGTGATCTTACTGCCAACTACGTAAAAGGGGAGATGGGGCGGGGTGTAAATATGCATAGGATATGTAGTCTAGAAGAAACGTTCTCTTCATGCGTTCTGGGGCCCAACGAAGACCTGTTTTTCCTCCTCTTGGAGATTGTCAAATAACGCGCTATGAAGTGCGGGGTGGTTGGACTGCAATGATGAGAGATAATCCTTGAATACCGTGAAAGGATCAACACCGTCCAACGGCGTCGGGGCAAGAACATCCTCATACAACGGTTCTTCGTCCTCGAGGGAGTTCGAGCCCATGAATTTGCTGTCTTCCTGCTTCAAAAACTCGACGTATTTGTCAGAGTCCTGGTTTTCTTCGCCTTCGGAGTCTCCCGGGTAGGCGTCGTCGTCAAAATCGTATTCGTGACCTGGGTCGGTAAACTTAAAGTTCACGTCGTCCTTCATGAACAGAGAGGAACTGAACTCTGCTCTTTGTTCTTCAAAGTTCTTGATGGCTTTCGGCAACTCCCTGAACAAAACCACAAGCTTCTGCCCGAGGTGAGACACAAGGCTCGGCACCGCGTTCAATACTTCTGGGTTCGACGAGACTGCCATTAGTCCCAAGATGGAGAGCTTGACGTCGTACACCCTCTTCAACTGCGGAATTAACGTCAACCACAGCTCGAAAAACGATGCAGTGTGCTTGTACTCGTCCAACTGCTTCATGGTGGTGGGGGAATCGTACATGAGGCACGCAATAATGTAGTTGACCAGGTTGACGGTGAGCGAGTCCGTGCCTTGCACGTGTGCTGCATCCTTCTGGTTCAGCGCAAGCACAGGCAAGATAGCCTTAGAGAGCTCGCCGATGACAAGGTGGGCGCTACTCAGCAAAGAAAGGATCAATGTCTGACTGAGCTCGCACGTGAGCGCAATCTCATTGTAGTCTACCATGCCGTCTTCGCCTTGGATGATCATCATGATGATAGCCAAGAATTTGCGTATGAGCTCTGGATGCTGGAGAAGAAACTCGTTTCCGAACACCATGTAGTGCTTCAAGCACACCGACAAGTCTTCGGTGTACATCAAGGCGATGCCGTCGGTGAAAGAGTCGGCAAGCCGAGAGAAGTGGCTCCACATGAGCGGTGAGACGGCACACAACAAAAAGATGGAGTTTTCAATCAACTCGCCAATCTCCGCGAGAAAGTCGTCGACTTTGTTGACGAGCACGAACTCGATAGCCGGAGAAAATGTCTCCTCCAATGTGACGCAAGTCTCCTTGGAGTTCTCGAACGACAACAACACGGTGATCATGGTGTTCAACAAGCCTGTGGCAGCAACGATCTTGTCGGAGACCGCATCGTTAAAGTCCTTGTCGAAGTCGTCGATGTCGACGTTGGAGGCGTCGTTGACCTCGCGGGCCAAGCGCAAAAACTGCGCCACAAGGTTCTTCATCAAGTCGACACCGAACGGCTGGAGCTGCTGGGAAAAGTTTTCGACACACTCCTGCATTACCACGGAAACGGCCTCGTTGTCGATCTCATTCGAGAGCTCGAGGAGCTTGGACATCGTGGGCAAGACCATCGCGGACAAGATCTCGCAGAATTTCGGCTGGTGGAGGTACGCCTGGATGGCTAGCGCGCTCTGCAAACTGACGGGCAAGCTGACGTCGCCGGCGTCGGAGGCGAAGCTGCGGAGAATACCATGATAGAGAGTCGATAAAGTTTGCTCGTTTTCGATGTTCAAGTCGGCAAAGCTAGAGCACACGTCCAACGCGCGGGCCTGGAGAAAATCGTGCTGCGAGGTCAAGTTGGGCAACACCAAGTCGGCGAGCAACGGCTCCATCTGCGCGGAAAACGGCGAGTCGGGCGCCACGAGCACATGGGAGATGCCGCCGACGAAGCGCAACGCGCCGTCTTTCTTGCGGGCCACGGCCAAGTCCTCGGGCTGCAGTTGCAACGACGCGAGCTGGGAAACGGCAAACTGTACGAGCGGGCCCGCGACGGTCTTTTTGCGCTTTGACACGAGCGTGACCAACAAGCCCAAGGCGGCGAAATCGGGCTCCAGGTCGCCCAAGGTGTCGATTTTGGCGTTGATGTACTCTACTGGGTCGGTATCAAAGAGCTCCAAGGCCTCCTCAGACGGACACAACAACGGGTAGATGAAATGCGAGACGATGCTCTCGAAGTACGGGCGCAAAATCGCCCACAGCTCCTTCTGGGTGACGCAGTGGCTCAAAAACTCGAGCAAGTGGTACAACGCGGAGTTGGAGAGCCAGCGCTCGCCCTTGCACCAGCGCTCGATGACACCCAAGTATGTGGCCATGACGTGTGGGATGAACTCCGCGATAAACATTTGCCTGAAGGCAGCGTACGAGCGCTTGGACGAGAGGTCGCGCGACGCGTACCGGCGGAAGAGCCGCTCGACGTTGGCCACGGACCACTTGTAGCACTTGGCAATCT
Source organism: Metschnikowia sp. yHMJ9 (assembly GCA_030444895.1). Classification (NCBI taxonomy): domain Eukaryota; kingdom Fungi; phylum Ascomycota; class Pichiomycetes; order Serinales; family Metschnikowiaceae; genus Metschnikowia; species Metschnikowia sp. yHMJ9. The sequence continues at coordinate 57,591 of JAJMQU010000024.1, read as the reverse complement.
GCGTCTGGGACTTCTCCAGGCTCGGGGCCGGTGCCAAGATGTACTGCGGCGGCGCGGTTTCGATGACCCGGCAGTGGAAGCTGCCCCACGACACCAATGCGTCCTTCGTCTGGAGCACATGCGGCAAGTCGAAGTACGTGACGAACTTGTACGCCTTCAAGATGTGCTTCAACATGCCGGCGGAGGTCTCGGAGATGTCCGAGTCCAAGATGCTGTTGCCCATGTGGAGCAAGTGCGGGAATGCCTGGGCGATGATGGGGTCCAACAGCAGCTCACGCTCGCGGTTCTCCACCCACCGGTAGTGTCTGCAAATCTCGGCAAAACACATCGCGCCGGTGTACATCGCCGAGAGATCAGCCTGCTTCTGCAAGAGCTCACCCACCTCGGCGAGGAGCCTCGGCCATCCGGCCGGATACTCGTGCTCCACCAACACCCGCACCACGGGCACCAACTGGGTGTTTGTCTGCACGTCAGCTGCTGCCAAAACGGGCACAAGGCGGTCCAAAACCACAGATTTTTCGCTGGGCTCGATCGCGGAGTCGTCTTCCCACGCACGCACTACTCGGTTCTTGAAGTACACGGCGGCAGCCTTGCGGCAGGGTGCCGGGGCGCCGGAAGAGCCGACAATGTCGAGGCATGCGCCCAAAAAACCCGGAGTGCGGGCAAACTGCCGGAGCAGCGCCTCGGCATTCTCGCGCACGTCCTGTCGGGCCTCTAGCGTGCCCGCAAAGCACTGGAGGAGGTCGTTTGCGTCCATGGTAATGACGGAGGGAACACGGAGCAGAAGAGGCGAAGAGGTGGAAAAGGCGACTGTCTGCAGGACACCGTCATGATCTCACGGCTCGGCAGGAACAAGCCAGAAAATAGGCAGGAAATCCGAGCAGCGTTAGGAAATCCGAGGAGTTTTGGTGAAATCCGAGCCGTGTTAGGGAAATCCGAGCAGCGTTAGCTGGTCGGAACAGTTCGGGCGCTAGCGCCAGAAGCCGCGCTTGGCGTACTGAAGACAGCTTTTTAGCCTTGTGGCCCGCTGTGCGAAACCTGTAAATGCTGCAAACCTGTGAGAGCTGCGAAACCGCGCAATGGTGTTCGTTTCTGCCACTTACTGTAACACATCGAGCCGGAAATACCTTGCATCTTTTTTGGGAAGGCAATAGTTGGGTGCTGTTTTTGTGTAATGTTGACAGTGCCAGGCTCCACCGCATGTAGAGTAAGTGCATACCAGACGTTTTTTGTACTTACGGCGCAGACACCTTAGTCCCAGACACCACTATCACAGACACCACTATCACAGAGAATTAGTTGCTACCAAGGTAGAGTCCAGGAAAAGCTGTGAAATACAGGCAAGCCAGTTGCACATCTGAAGTGTCAAACCATGGAGTTTCGTAGCTGACCATCAGGGCCAAGCAAGAGTGGCCCGGCACGCCTTGCGAGATTGACGCGACCGTGGCTGACGGAAGGACCATGGGTTTTCTCTGGCGCAAGACCTTGCCACCGTCTGGGCGCAGAACATCAACTCGTATACTAGAACTCTAGTTAGCCGTGATGTCTCTTCTAGTTGACTTCCTCGGTCGTGACTTTACTTTCTTCTCTGTATGCTAGAGTTGTTCTCTCTGGCCATTATATTCCCGGCCATATCCTCGGTCTTCCCTCTGCTACTCTCACTCAACACGGCCCAGTCTCCTCTAAAACTACTCTCTGGCCCTAGTCTCCACACTTCTCCCCATACTTTCTCCTTGGCCCTCGTTTCTTGATTCTCCGTAATACACGCGAGCTCTATGTGCAAAAACTCCGGCAGGCCCACTGACGACGACCACTAGTAATTTCCCTGCGCCTTGGCACTCTCTGTGTGCGCGTCAATATCCTCGGCGTCCCACGGATACGCGATCCAGCGGTCGTCGACGTTTTCGCCCACGAAGTAGCGGCCGGGCGCCAACAACTCCGCCGGCAAGTCCGCGCGCTTGGGCTTTCGCTTGTTATGGAGCACAAACAACGAAAACGTGGTCGTGCCCGCGGCGCCGACTTCGGCCTCGGCCTTGGCGACGTCCCGCTGCAATTCCGTGACCGCGTAGTGGAGCGTGGTGCGCGTGTCGTCCACCTCGTCCACAATGATGATGGTTTTGCCTACGAGCGAGTCCATGTGCTGGCTCAAACTACCAAAATCAATCCACTGGGTGCGCACGACCTCCTTGCCGATGGTCTCCTCGGAGGCGTTGCCCATTTGCTCGTATAGCGACAACCCGACGGCCTGGATGGGGATGTTGCGCTTGCCGTCCTTTAAAAACGAGCGGAGGATCCGCGCGGGGATGAACCCGCCGCCGCCGATGGCAATGATGAGGTCGATGTGCGTGCCGGCGGCCTTGATGTCCGCGGCCGCCTTCTGGCAGAGCTTGTGCACGATGTTGTACGAGATGTAGAGTTTGTCAGACATGGAAAGAAAGGAAATGGAAAAGAAAGCAATTGGAAAGGGAGGCAAAAGTCTGGAATAGGCAAACGGGGAAAGCGTTTATTGGTCAGGGCAAACTGGCTTGCGGTGGGCTGGTTTCTGGTGTGTGGGTTTTGCACCTGTTGCAGTTTTTGTAGGTGTTGTAGGTGTTTCTGTCAGCGTCTTGAGCCTGCGCGGTGCGCGTAGAGCAGGCTTTGGAGCCATAACGCGGTGAAACGTTGGGCAGATCCAACACCACTACGCCGTGGCGTATATTGGAGACAGCAGCGTGGATAGAAAAGAGACTGGAAAATACACGGAGTAAAGAAGCGAAGATAGAGTGACGGCCTAGAATACGCTGCTAAAGATCTGTGGAGCGCTGAGCCAGATCCTGACTCAGATCTCACTCAGAGCATTAGGCCGCACATAGAATATACGGGCACCACCTGCTACGCCCTAGAAGTAGTTTGAGCGAAATGTCTCCACCAGCCCTCTCCCAGCTCTACACCTCCACACTATCGTTCTCTTTCCGTCTTCTTATTGTTTTCTTATCGTACTCTCCTTCTTACCCTCTTACCCTCTTATTCTCTTATCCTCTGTCTATAATGCTAGTTTTCCACGTGGCCGTTCTCGCCAAACTCCTCGTCGTCATTCTCACCATTCACATACACAACTGACTCCTCCACGTTGGTCGTGTTGGCAAACGTCTCGTTGGCAGCCGTCTCGTAGCCGTCCGAGTCCGAGTCGTCCTCCGCACGCTGCCCCACCTGCGTCCGAAGCGCCGCCTGCGCAGACAACAACTGGAGCCGGCCCTGGAGCGCCAACAACTTCGCCATCATCGCCATGCCGTCGTCGAGGCTGCTCTGCAACGCGCGCAACGCCGCCGCGTGCCGCTTCTGCCGCGCAATGTGCCCGCCGTGCGCCAAAAGCACCCACCGGAGCCACACCGAGAGCGGCGTGTCCCGCGTGGGGTCCCGGGCGACCTGCGCCGCTACAACCTCGAACAACCGCTCCACGAGCTGCGCGCAGTCGCTCGCGTGCGAGAGCTGCCGCACCGCGTCCTTGATGTTGTTCTCGTCGTCGTTGGTCGCGCACAAAACCACCACTTCCTTGGCGGTGCCGGCCCGCAACTGCCGCGCGAGCTCCCCAGCGAGCTCCCCGCTCGGCAAATTGTGCACCTGCTCGCTTTCAACCGCCGTGAAGGTGATATCGGGCGCGGCCGCGTCCTCGTCTTGGTCCGCACGCTGGCCGTCCGCGGGTTCCTTGAGCGCAATCTCAACCTCGTACTCGCCCTCAAGGAAAAGCTCGTCGCTGATTTTCGCAAACCGCGGCTCCACGCCGTCGTACCACATGCCGACCACGCCGGCGCTCTTTGTGTAGAAAAAGTTGTCGAAGTGCCGCTTGCTGCTGCCCTTGCTGCGCACATACGCCACGGCGGTGGCGGCGCCGCCGCCAGCACGCTCGCTGCCGGGCTCGTCCCGCACGGCAAACACCTCGGCGGTGCCCCGCTCCGTTAACGCAACCACGTACTCGTCCGCTAAGCTTGCCAAGCCGCGGATCCCGCCGCTTTTGCACCGGTGCACCGTGGGCGCCTGCAGCGGGTCTGCCACGTCGTACAACGCAACCACAGAAGAGTTTTCTCGGCTCACCGCCACCGCCAGGCTGCCGTGCGGCAACGGGAGCGCAAATGCAATGCTTTCTTTTCCGTCTTCAATGCTTTCTTTTCCGTCTCCAATGCTCTCTTTCTCGTCCTCGGCCCATTCGGCCACCACATGTTTGCGGGCCCGCGCACCGTCCACCAAATACATGCTGGAAGACGCCGCTAGCAACATCTCCGGATCCGCAGCGCCCCGCCGCTTCTTCGGCCTGTACAGGCACAACGCGAGCCGTGTGACCTCGGCGTCTGTTTTCGAGAAGTTGATCGTTTTGGTGATCTCCCCGTCGAGCACGCTGAGCTCCACTATAGCAGCGGCCTCCGTGAGCAACCAAACGTGGTTTTTTCTGCTTGAGCCGGTCATCGACACAACGGCACCCGCGCTATTCACCTTGGCTGCCACCGCGGTGCTGCCGGGGCTCAAAGTCCAGATTTCGCCCAGGGAAAACGCTACGGCTAGAAGCAATGGCTGCGACGGCGTCTCGCCTGGCTCCGGCGCCAGGTGTCCGTTTTCGGCGGGGGCAACGCCGTTCTTACGTTTGAGGGGCCGCTCGGCAGGGCTCTGCGGCGTGCCGGAGTCGTTGACCCATGCAACGGCGACGATATCCACGTCCAACTGCAACTCGTGCCGTGAGATCGTGGAGGGCCCGGAAAGCGAGCTTGCGGCACCGGAAATCGCGTAAAACTGGACCTCGTTTCGGCCACGTTTCAGGATTACATTTGCAAGCAACAGCCCGCAGGCGCTCACCACACTGTACGCTCCCGACATGCTGCAAGTGTGGGTTTCTGGCGTCGTGGAGGTGCGTAGAGTTCGTGCGTTTAGGCTGAAAATTATTCCGTGCGCGATGACAGCACCGCTGTGTGCAGTACGGGAAGAGATGGTGGAGGTGGGTTACAGGTTGGGGCTGCCAAAGACGGGGCCACCCCAATTTCCGATACATGTCACAATAACGTTTTTTTTTTATTTTTTTTTTCGTTTTCAACGATACCTAGTACCGCGCTCCAGGTCCGGGAGCTTCTGTTGGCTTGGCCAGTCGCCGTGCTCCGCTGCGCCTTGCGTCATATACAAATGCTAGTGACTCCCGGATTGCTCACAATCTCTCTGACGGCACCGGCAACACTTGAAATCAAGGGCAGCATCTACAGGATGGAGCTTGCGGAGAACCAAAATGGACATATCGCGAGGGACCTTCTCTGGGGCTGCCTGCTTTGCCGCCAATCTGCGCATCATTACAAACGCGTGGCTCGCTTGCTTCGTGAACAGCTCTTCCTCATTACCCATCTGCATCGCCTCTTTGATAGTCGCCTGAATCTTCTCGGTGCCAACCATCTGCACCAAGCCGCGGCTGGCGAGCACAAGCCAATCGCCGTCGGTGATTTCCCAGTGATAGGTGTGGCTGGACTGAGGTTTGTCTTCATGTACTTTGTCCTTAAAGTGCTTGCGCACGTTCGGGGTCAAGTTTGATATCTGGTACGGCTGATCGTCCGCGTGAATCATCACAGACAGTTGTTTTTTCATCTCGCCGTTTCGGAACAACAACGCCATGGAGTCGCCCAAACTGGAAATAGTGGCCGTTTCTTCGTGGAGAATGGCCACCAACGTTGTCACGGAGCCCGATTTATACCTTTGGTTACTTTCAATTTGCTTGAACGTCTGCTCCATCAACCAAACTGGCGTGATCTTTTGCCTTTCCGCACTGGAAAGCTGGTCAAAAACAGAATTTGCAAGGTCACACACTGTCGAAGAGAGAAGCGCCGAGTTTAGGTCTGTATGCGGCCAATAGTTTGCTTCTGCGTACCAGTCATCAATACCTGTAGTTATTCCAACTGCCAGGTAGCCATCCTTATCTTCAGTGCTGAAAAAGTTGTCGTTGCCTGTCGCGGGTCGGAAGGTATCGAAGTTCTCGGTGGCCGAGAACGCGTAGAAAACCTGGTAGCTGTCGCCGATTTGTGTGGCCACGAAATTGGAGCCCCATACCGCACTGAGAGGTGGCGTGAGCCGCTTCTGCAAGTGCTGGGACTGTTGTACGGAGGCGCCGTTAGCACAGAGGACATGGATTGCTGCCAAGGCAGCTAACTTAAAGAGCGCGTTTGGCATGAAGGGGTAGGGGGTTGGTGCAAATTACTTTAACCTGAGCAAAACACTGCAGTTATTGGGAGATATGGTCTTGGAGATGTCTGGGAAATTGTGGTTCACTTTATACCGCATGCACATTGCCGACGAAATGTCCTCCTGTGGTTCCACCAGAAGTCTTCGACACAGGCCCGCACAGTACTCACAATGGGGGACGGCGAGCGGCAAGTAAATGTAAACAGTCTGCGAGCAAATTAGCAGAGCGGGGAACATTCAGAGCGAATGGACAGTGATTTGCAGCCGTGAACGCAAGTTGCAAATCGCTTCTCTGGTAACGAGGCAACAAGCGAGATCGTTTAGCCAGCACAATAAAACACAAGAAACATACTCCCCTCGTCGTACATGATACTGAAGACAGGGTCCAGAAGCGAGTATTTATCCGTGCGGCGCACGGAACAATGAGGTGCTGCAAATCCGAAATGAGGAGAGCAGGGCGGGTACACAATGCCTTTTGTACGTGCTGCAGGTAGTCGGGGAAAAGTTGTATGAGCAAGTTGCTTCCCCGAAAGTGTGCTCTAGCCCACGCCTGGATCGGGGAATCCACTCCACCCGGCTGCTAACGCCTAGCGCGGCCCACACCAACAGCGGGCGGCCCACGGAAGAATATTGACAGGTCACGTGACCACCCAAGTCCCTGCCGCATCTCTCTCGTTGCTTTTCTCTTTTAGCCACCAACGCGCGGAGAGAAGAGCAGCCCACGACGTACATAGAGCGCACTGCACACAGCGAGCGTAAGCACAATCTTTTTTTCTTCAAGTTTCGAGCAGACCAGACCACTTTCACTCCCATTGAGCACCATGTCTGTTTCCGCTTCGAAAGCCAAAAGAGAGCAAAAACGTGCCGAGAAGGAGGCCGCAAAGGCCGCGGCTGGAAAAGCCACCAAGAAAACAAAGAAGCAGGCCGCCAAGGACTCGGAGGAGAAGGACGTCGATGATGTCGATGCCCAGATCGCTAAGTTGAAGTTGCAGCAAGATGAGCACGGATTGTCCGACAGAGTCACCACGGGAGTGTTGGACTCGTTGGACACGTCCAAGGATATCAAGATCTCGTCGTTGTCGTTGTTGTTCCACGGAAAGAACTTGATCCTGGACTCCACGGTAGAGTTGAACTTCGGCAGAAGATACGGATTGTTGGGAGAGAACGGATGCGGAAAATCTACCTTCTTGAAGTCTTTGGCCGCCAGAGAGTTCCCCATCCCCGAGCACATCGACGTGTACTTGTTGAACGAGCCCGCCGAGCCCTCTGAGTTTTCTGCGTTGGAGTACGTCGTGAGGGAAGCCGAGGCTGCGTTGAAGCATGTCGAGGACCAAGTGGAGGACATCATTGTGAGGGAAGGACCCGAGCACCCATCTTTGGAAGCGTTGTACGAGAGAATTGACTCGATGGACTCGTCGACATTCGAGACCAGGGCCGCAGTTATCTTGCACGGTTTAGGTTTCAACGGAGTCACCATCCACAAGAAGACCAAGGACATGTCGGGTGGTTGGAAGATGCGTGTTGCTCTTGCCAAGGCGCTTTTCGTCAAGCCCACGCTCTTGCTCTTGGACGACCCCACCGCGCACTTGGACTTGGCCGCCTGTGTGTGGTTGGAGGAGTACTTGAAGAGATGGGACAGGACATTGATCTTGGTGTCCCACTCGCAGGATTTCTTGAACGGAGTGTGCACGAACATGATCGACATGAGAATGAAGGTGCTCACCCAGTACGGTGGTAACTACGACTCGTACGTCAAGACCAGAGAGGAGTTGGAGACCAACCAGATGAAGCAGTACCACAAACAGCAGGAGGAGATTGCCCACATCAAGAAGTTCATTGCTTCTGCCGGTACGTATGCCAACTTGGTCAGACAGGCAAAGTCCAGACAGAAGATTTTGGACAAGATGGAGGCCGACGGCTTGATCCAGCCCGTTCAACAGGACAAGGTCTTCTCGTTCAGATTCCCAGAGGTCGAGAAGTTGCCTCCTCCAGTGTTGGCTTTCGACGACATGTCGTTCTCGTACTCCGGCAAGAAAGAGGACAACTTGTACGAGGGCTTGGACATTGGTATCGACATGGACTCGCGTGTCGCCCTTGTGGGCCCCAACGGTGTGGGTAAGTCCACGTTGTTGAAGTTGTTCCAAGGTAAGTTGGTGCCCCAGCAGGGAAGAGTCATCCAGCACACACACATCAAGTTGGGTGTGTACTCGCAGCACTCGCAAGACCAGTTGGACTTGACCAAGACTCCTTTGGAGTTCATCAGAGACAGGTTCCCCGAGATTTCCCAGGACTTCCAGTACTGGAGACAGCAGTTGGGCCGTTACGGCTTGACTGGTGAGGGCCAGACCTCGCAGATGGCCACGTTGTCGGAGGGCCAGAGATCCAGAGTTGTGTTTGCGTTGTTGGCGATCGAGTCGCCAAACTTGATTTTGTTGGACGAGCCAACTAACGGTTTGGACTTGTCGACCATCGACTCTTTGGCTGAGGCGATCAACGCCTTCAACGGTGGTGTTGTGGTTGTGTCGCACGACTTCAGGTTGTTGGACAAGGTTGCCAAGGACATTTACGTCATCGAGAACAAGACTGCCACCAGATGGGACGGTTCTATCTTGGACTACAAGAAGAAGTTGGCCTCCCAGGTTGTGCTTTAATTTATTGGAAGTGAGTCACCGCAAGGCGTGGCAAGGGTTAGTAATATTCGGGTGCCAATATACATACTTAACAACATCACCGGGCATACATAAACATTGTTGTTCACTTAAGGCTTCCACTTCGTAAGATACTCCTTGATGGACTTCTCCGGGTCCTTGATGTCAATGTCGGTGTATTCAGGAAAAGTCATGGGGAGCTTTCCAGGGGCAAGCTCGGGGTAGTGAGCCACGATCGTCTCCACGATCTCGTCGTAGAAGAGCTCGTACGCCCGAGGCGAGTAGTGTATACCATCAACGAGAAGTTCTTCCAAATCTACTTGGTTGTTCACGAGTTCCTCGGTGGACCAGCCGCCGTACCTCTGAAACACTTTCCACATGCTGATGAACGGGATCTTGGCGTCCCGTGCCACCTCGCCCGCTGCCTCAGCGTAGGCAAATGTGGCTTTGGAGGAGGAAAAAGGCTCAGACTCTCCGCGGTCCTCGCGAGCAATGGTGGAGAGGTCTTGGTCGTGCAATCCCGGCCCTACGAGGATCACCTTGATGTCATACAGAGACGCCAAATTGATCAACTGAAGGAGGTTCTGGCGGTACCTCTCGATAGGCACACCCTGAAACGTCGTCGCAGCATCATTCGTTCCGTAGAAGATGCACATGAGCTTGATGCTGCCCAGGCTAGCGTTATCGGCCTTCAAAACCTCCGGCAAAATAATGACCGCTTCATCGGAGTTGTAGCCGCTGAACCCGCGGGTGACCACGTCTAACTTTCTGGCGTATAAGTTCTGTAACCCTGGCGCCAAGGCGAATCCGGATTGGTCGCTGGAGAACTGGAAGATCGAGTCTCCAAAGAGAATGAGTTTCTGGAACGTAAACGGCATCTAGAAGGAGATTGGTAAGTAATTGGGCGGTGGTCAATTGGTAGTGAGCAATTGGGGGTGAGTAATTGGTGGGCGTGTCCAGTCGTTCGGCTATACAGTGTGTCTACGTTTCGTGTTGATAACGTGCGGCCCCGGCCCGGAACTGTGGATCGCGGCGCTGGCACCAGCGTAAAACTGAAAATTTCGAGCAGTATTGCAGGGCAATAAAAATGCTTAAAGCCGAAAAGCAAAGGGGGCAGACGCTGACCTTATATGGGCCGCGCTTTTCATTTTACGTTTTTGCAGCCATACACATTTTTGCCACTGGAGGTGCAATATTTAAGCCATGCGCTTCGCACACTTGCCTGGCCCCGCGGCTGCGTTTTCCCTAGCGCGGCCCGTACACTGGGCGAGTTAGTCAGAGGCCCTGGAGCGTTTTTTTCCGGCGCGAAGCCGGAGCGCCAAAACCTCATCTCCCCATATTTTGCGCCAAGGCTGCTGAACCCAGTTGACACACACAAAAAAAAAAGAGTCTCTGCTACAATGTCCAAAACGTACACCATTGTTATAAAGTTGGGGACGTCGTCGTTGGTGGACGAAAACACCATGGAGCCCCGGATCGCTAACATTTCCAGCATTGTAGAGACGGTGGTCAAGCTCCGCAGAGCAGGCCACCGCATTATCATAGTGTCTTCCGGCGCCATTGCGTTCGGCATGAAGAGAACAGGCATCAAGCAGCGGCCCAAGCTGTTGGCGTTGGTGCAAGCATTGGCGTCGGTGGGCCAAGGACGGTTGATCGGGCTTTTTGACGACTTGTTCAGGCAAGTCAACCAGCCCATCGCACAGATCTTGATCACAAGGAACGATATCATCGACTACACACAGTTCAGAAACGCCACAAACACCATTTCGGAGCTCCTCAAAATGGGCGTGATCCCGATCGTGAACGAGAACGACACCTTGAGTGTAGCGGAAATCAAGTTCGGCGACAACGACACGCTCTCGGCCATCACCGCGGGCATGATCCACGCAGACTACTTGTTCTTGATGACAGACGTGGAGTGTCTCTACACAGACAACCCACGGGTGAACCCGGAGGCCACGCCGATCGTCCTAGTGAAAAACATAGACGATCTTGCAGTGGTCACCGACAGCGAAAGCGCGGGTCCGGGCTCGAAAGTGGGCACCGGTGGAATGACGACGAAGTTGATTGCCGCCGAGCTCGCCACCAATGTGGGCGTCACAACGATAATCACGCTATCGTCGAAGCCACAGTGCATCTTGGACATTGTCTCCAGCATCCAAAACACCGACGAGACGCTAGACGTGGAGCAGCAGGCGGAGCACGTGAAGAAGGAGATCGTGGAGGGCAGGATCCCGCTCCACACGCGGTTCTTGGGGCTCCCCCGCAGCGAGCAGATCCGCTCGGACAAGCGGTTCTGGCTCTTGCACGGTCTCCGAACGAAGGGCATTATCTACATCGACCAGGGGTGTTTCGAGGCCATCACACGGCGGGACCGCGCCGGGCTTTTGCCCGCAGGCATTGTTGCTGTCGAAGGCAACTTCCATGAGAGCGAGTGTGTGTCTCTCCGGGTGCTCCCCGCGGGCGGCGAACCCAAAGAGGGTGTGGAGGTGGGCCATTGCCGGGTAAACTACAGTGCGGTGGAGATCGACTTGATCAAGGGCAAAAACAGCCGGCAGATCGAGGAGATCTTGGGTTATGCCGACTCGGAGTACGTGGCGCACCGCGACAACTTGGCGTTTCCGCCAAGCTTGCCTCCGCTGACGGAGGAGCTCGTCCCCAGCAAGTTGATACCTTGATATATACGCGAAGAGTGATTTCGGGCTGCTGTTTTCTCCTGTTTCTCCTGTTTTTCCTGTTTTTCCTTTTTTTTTTTGCTGTTCTTTCGTCTGTGGCTCTTTTTCACTGAGGCGGATTGCTCCTTTTCATCCTGACAAGTAATTCTCTGTTGTATGCTTGCTGTGGTTTCTCTGTTCTAGAATCCTTTTGTACAACTGATGGTGCCCCACGCTAAGTCCCCCGCGCATATATACGCGCACGCACAGGAAAAATCTCCACCAGGCCTAAATACACCTCTAGATGGAGGAAAACGCCAAGGGCAGCAACTCAAAAGGCGCCGAGCCAGAGGAGCGGTCACGAGAACCGGATGGCTCCGCCCACTTACTACGAGAGGCAGAGCTTGTACCAATGGCGCCTGCTTCTTCAGAGCGCAATGAGCGAGAATGTGATACCGAGCCACACAGTTTGGCCAGCCCAAAACCCGAAACTACTGCTGCTGACGAAACAATTTCTATCGACGCAGCTCAGGCGGCGCTGCCGGTTTCTGTATCCAGCGATAGCGTGCCCAGGGAAGCAGCGGCTGAGGAGAAAGCACTAGAAAAAGGCGAGAATGTGCAAGGCACGGGATCAGAGCAAAATCACGAAGAAAATCCCACTCAGAGTGCAGAAAAGACGGCACAGAGAGGCGGAGATGTTGCTGTGGCATTCCAGAGCGATGAAACGGCAGATGAAGCTCCAGCAGCGGAGAATCAATCAACGACGGCCCGAAACCTGGACGAGGCGGTCGAATGCGAAGCACAGCCCCGGGAAACGGTACAAAAGCGCAACCTGAGCCGAACGCTACCGCCGGGGTACTCGCTCCGGCAGCTCGAGCTCGAGCTTCCGCTCAAAGCCGCCGAATACATCACTTGCATCGCGTCTCACGGCGCCAACCTCTACATTGGCACCTCGGCTGGCCAGATCCTCCACTTGCATCTCTTTGACGACGCCCAGCAGTATATATTGATTCTTCTGATGGCCGTGGGGGACGATCAGGCACCGGTGACAAAAATTCTCACACTCCCGGACGCAGACATGTGCGTGGTGTTGGCCAACAAGGTTATCTACCTGTTTTCGTTTCCCGAGCTCAGCCCAGCGCGCGTGGGCAAGATCAAGGACGCCGAGGATATGCTGCTTCTCAGCCAGGGAAAGCTGCCCAACAAGGCCAACAAGAGCGACAAGCTTATCGTGTATACGCTGTCGTGCTTGCGCGTGGTGCAGTTTCTCAAGGGCTCCGTCAAGCTTCTCCGCGACATCAACTACACGGGCGCCGTACTCGGGCGGTCCTCGGCCGCGGGTACACTGGCCCACTACAGCAACATCTGCTTGGTGGCCAACGACCGGCGGTACGACGTCGTGGACATGCAGCAGACACGCAAAATCCCGCTTTTCGACTACAACCCGACGGGTGTGCAGGACGTGACTCCGCTTATCGTGCCGTTCTGCGCCGCCGACGACCCGAAGCGGGCAGAGCAGTACCTCCTCTCGATCTGCTCAGATGTTCATACCTCCATGGCCATGTTCATCAACTCTGCGGGAGACGTCACGCGGGGCACGCTCACGTGGATCGACCGCGGGTACCCGACGGGCGGGATCTCGGTGGAGTGGCCATTTGTCGTGGGTGTTTTTTCCAGCGCTGGCGAGCCTCAGCTGCAGTTGGTGTTCAGCCTGTTGGAGTCGCTCGACACGGTTTGCGTAGTGGACTGTGAGGAGCTTGCGAGCGAGCTCTGCGGTCCGCAGTTGCGCCTTTTGAGCAGCGACACGGGCGTCAAGACCGCCGACAGCGTTTTGCTGCACATGCTCTCCAAGGCGTCGTGTGTGGGGCAGAGCAGCGTCGGGGCGCCGACAGTGCAATTTGACGTGAGCCACACGCTCGTGTCTGGCGGCAACGTGCTCTATTTTTTGCATAAGGAGTCCGAGATCACTGGCACGCTCCAAAACCTCCTCGACGGAGCGAAGAGCGGCCAGGACTCGGCGATTTTGAAGCTGAGCATCGACTTTTTCGGGGCCTCCGCAACCACCGACCAGTTCCACCACGACGCGCATCTCGTGCTAGCTCTCTTGGGCGGAGACGTGGCGAAAGTTAAAGAAATTGTCAGCCTGGAGCATGGACAAGGCGTGAAAATTGATCCCAGGCTTCTACTTTACTTCAGTACTGGCGGGAATGCGCAAAAAGACCGCATGTGGGCCGATTTCTCGACCCAAAACTTCTTTATAGACTTTAGGGCCAGCCTCGCAAGCTGCAGCGAGTTGCAGAACGCGGAGTTCAGGAAGTGGCTCATCCTCGAGATTTTCCTGCAAGGCGAGCAGTACGGAGAGGACGTTCGGGCGTCATTCCGCAGGCTTGTCTACACTGACGCGTGCGAAACAAGCACGGAAATCTTGCAGATTTTGGACAAGGAAAAGGAAAACTGGCAGGGCCAGAACTTGGTCAACGACGATCTACTTACGCATTTTGAAGCCCATGGATACTACCTCGTGTTGCTCCAGATATACAAAGTGAAGCAAGAGGCGGGCAATCCCTTTGAGCCGTGGCCCACCAAAATCATAGACCTTGCACTTGATCTTCTTTCAGGAAATAAAATCAACCGTGCCGAGGATTCTCTGTCGCAGGACGACGGTCGCTTTACCGTGGGAGGGACGACGTTTGATCTCGTTGAGATTGCGTTTGCAGAGCTAAGGCAGAATGTTGACGATGAGTCGTCGTACACCAAGAAGCTTCTTGCGCTCCTCCAGCTTGCGCCGGAAAGGGGCCTTTCGCTCATGAAGAAGTCGAAGGGTGGGAAGTTCAAAGCCACGCACAAGTTCATCTTGAGCGAACTTTCGAAGTCGTACGATTTTGGCACGCAGTTCTCGTCGTTGAAGATGGAGTACGTTGAGCAGTCGTTTGTAGCCATGGCTTCGAGTAAGGACGAGCTTGATATTGGCTTGGCGGATGAGCTTCTCAATGAGTACGTGCAGTTTCTCAACCGCGACGACCTCAGTGTGGAGTACGAGAACTTGTCGATTTTGTTCGCTACGTATCGGCTCGAAAACGACAGGAGAAGCTCGGAGTGGCCCAAGATATCCTGGATAGAGTACTTGCACGTGAACCACCGAAAACACGACTGTGAGGAGTTTTTCCAGGTCTACCTCAAGACGTACGAAGTGATGGTGTTGATGGCTACACAAAACGGTGGTGGAAGTGGACAAACGCCTCAAGCTGAGAACGAGGCAATCGCATTTCTCAAGGCGGTGTTCGATGAAAAAGCAGACAGGTCCTCGTACTTGCTGAAGCTCGGAGACTACTCGACCGTCGAGTGGCTTGTTTTCTACAGCATCCCGCCAGTGCCGCGGCAGTCGTTTTTGCTAGAGACATTGCAGAAAAGGGGTCTTTTGCAATACGAGGAGTTGCCAAAGGAAATTGTCAAGGACAACTTGACGGGCCTTTTGGCACGGTACCTAGCGTTGGAGGACGAGCAGGCGAGACACGCCACCGTCATGCATCTCGTGGAGGCGTACGGAAGGCAATACTTGGGGTTGAGGGTGGTCATAGGGCTTTTGCCAGAGGACTTCCCCATGGGCTACGTGCAGAAGTACTTTATCTCGGAGTTGTTGGAGTTGGAGGCACTCAGGTCCAGTACCTACATGAGGAAGCTGCTCGCGAAAGCAGATGCGAAGTTAAGCCGGGCGGTCACAGAGGACTTCAGACGGCGCCATGGCGAGCTCGCGCAAGCGGGGAACGGTTAAATAAACAGGAAAAGCAAATGAGAACAAGTACAGAATCTCAGAACACGACACCGGAGGCCTTCGCCAAGTAGTCGAGGAAAATGCCGAACCACAAGATCCAGCCCGTGTTGATGTTGCCGGTGAAGAACGCCCAGCAGCTCTTGGGGGCGTCCAAGTCGACCTTGATGATCTGGGACAACAACCGCAGGAACCCCCAAGCGGCGCCCACGTAGAACAACGGGCCCATGGCGTTGAAGTAGCCCGCGGCCACGAACGACGCGACCTGGAGCGAGTACAACCCGTACAAGATGGGTTTCGTGCGGTCGCCCCACGCCAACGCAGTGGACTTGATGCCCGCGTGTACGTCGTAGAGCTTGTCCTGGTGGGCGTAGACGGTGTCGTAGATCATGCTCCACAAGAAATTGGACAAGAACAACGGACCGGCGACCCACCAGTTGAGCGGCGCGAGCACCGCGGGAAACCCGAGCAAGCAGCCCCAGCTGAATGTGATGGAAATCATCACCTGCGGGTAGTAGGTGAAGCGCTTGAAGAGCGGGTATGAGAACACAAACGGCAACGCGAGCGCACCCAAGTAAAAGCACTCAAACGGCAACGCCAAAAGCACGGCCAAACCAGCCAGGCACTGTGCGCCCAAAAACGCCACAGCTTGCGGCACGCTGACACGCCCGCTGGCGATGGGCCGCTCTACTGTACGTGCAACCTTGTTGTCCAAATTGCGGTCCAAAATGTCGTTGATAGTACATCCGGCGCCTCTCATGATGAGTGCGCCGACGGAAAACAACGCAATTGCCGAGATTGTGGTGGGCAACGGCGCGGCAATACCACACGCCGCCATGGAGATGCCCCAGAGCGACGGAAGAAGTAACAAGAGCGTGCCGGCGGGCTTTTCCAAGCGCATCAACTCGGCGTACGGCACCCATTTTGGCGGGAGCCGGGCGAGCCAGCCGAGGTTGGCCAAGCGCGCAAGCCGGGCAGCCTCGAGCTCGGCGGCGGGGAAGACGGGCGTGCCGGCGGTCTTTGGTGGTGTTTGGGTGTTGTCTTTTGGGGGTTTTTGGTGGAGAACGGGCTGTTCCTGGAACGCCGACCAGCGACCGGCAGAGCGGGAAAAAGCCCGGGAAAAATAGGCCACGGGCACCCGCGGCGACCGGAGCGAGGGCGCCAAAACAGGCACGGCATGCAAGAGCGAGCGTAGCATTGGCAGCAGTTGTGCTTCCTGGCTGTTTTTGCAGCTTTTTGCTTGTTTTTTGCGGTTTAGCCTGTAGGTGTTGGCTGTTGGTTGCGTGGGTGCGAAAAGGTGGTGCACCGTCCGTGGTTTGTGGGTGCGGTGGGGCGGAAACCAGAGAACAGAGAGTTTGTGGGTGTTGATGCTGGCGGTGAGATTTTGGAGATTTGCCAAACGGGTGTTTTGATCTGTAATATTGTTTCTCCTTTTTTGCAATGCTGTTGATTTATTCGTTGTATTTTATTCACTGTTGTGTTTTGCCTCGGCTAATTCTTTTTCGCAGACTGGGTGCGTCTCCTCGGTAAGTGGTGAACCCGGAATAACGGTGAGTCCAAGTTTCTGTCTAGAGGTTATAATTCTTTTCTTAACAACATCGTTTCTATTTTTGTCTACGTTTTCCTTGCTGTTAGTTCTTAGTAAGTTTTCTGCCTCTGTCGTTACTGTCGCATGCTTACTCTCAGTATACTCTCAGTATACTCTCAGTATACTCTCAGTATACTCTCAGTATACTCTCAATATACTCTCAATATACTCTCAATATACTCTCAGTATATTCTCAGAATACTCTCATATGTTCTCAATATGTTCTCACCATATACTCACTATACTCTCCCTATCTTCTCTGTGTCTCATACTCACTATATTCTACTATATTCTACTATCCTCACTATCTCACTACATTCTCATTGTGCCTTTTCTTCCCTCGCCCTTCCCTCTGTCTTTTCTCTGTCACCATTACGTCTGTACTACATCCCTCCATCCCTCTCTATCCATCTGACTACTGCAATCTATCATATTTCTCCATCTGCTTTACTATACCCTCCATTATATCTATCCTATTGTACACACACTCTCTCTGCCTGTTATATCCTTCTCACGCTCTCTACCATATTTTCACTCGTCGTAGTCGAAGTCTTCCCCTGCGTCTCGCCCGCTACGGTGCCCCTCCACCAACGCTTCGAGCTCTGCCAACTCCTTTTTCGAGCCAATCCCTTCCACCGTCTGCGCTGTAAAGATCTGCCGGCACATCGGACAGAGGCCCCTGGAGCTGCTCTGCTCGAGCCACTTCAATATACAGTGGAGGTGGAAGTTGTGCGAACACGACTGGCCCAAAATCAACGGACACGCGTCGCCAGGGTACTTACAGTTGGGGCACGTGCCGTCGAACGGGACCCGGCAGATGCCGCAGAGCTCGTCGTCGTGGGAGCTCTGCGTGTGCCAGTGCCACGTGGCGACGCCGTGCCACTGCTTGATGTTGACTTTCATGGTGGCACTCAGCTAGGTTCGCACTGTGCGCTTGCACATCAACACTGCGCACTGCGGCACGCTAAGTAATACGAGCATGCGACGTAGATTACTGTCTGGCCCGCTTTGCATTGCTCTGAGCATGGTAGGCTACGTAGCCGCACGAATACGATTAGGTTTTTCTGAGTGGCTATTTCCTGAGCATCTATTTCCTGGCCAGCTATTTCCTGGCCATCTGCCCTACCGCTTCTTGTACACGAGACCCTTGAAAATGTCAAACGAGTTGCCGTCCGGCTGCAACTCCAACAGCTCCCGCGTCGCCACGTCCTCCGCCACCAAAAGCCCGTAGTCGCTGGTGATGCCCTTGATCACACACTCGCGCACGCGCCCGTCGCCCGAGTCCAACGTCACGCGCTGGTCCAGGTGGAACCACCGCTTGTAGTAGAGCGGCAAGAACGGCTTGAGCCCCGACGCCCGGTACACGCGGTAGAACCGCCCCATGTTGTAGATGATCCGCGCCAACAAGTCCTCGTGCGTATATGGCTCCAACGGCGGCATGCCCGCCGCGGCCCGCACCGTGTTGAGCCTCTCGAGCACGGAGTTCAACGACGTCGTGGGCGCCTCGTTCAGCACGTTCACGCCGCCGCCCCACACCAAGAAAAACTGCCCGTCGATAAACTGCGAGTTGACGAGCGCCCCGCACACTTTGGCCCACTTCTGCTCGTCGCCGTCCACGGTGGAGCTGGTGTCGTCCTTGTCGGCAAAGCGCCGGAAGTACTCGGGCTTCAACGCGTACATGTCGTTGGGCCACTTGAGGCGGAGCGGCATATCCTCGTACCCGGCGCCCTGCCCCGCCGCGGCCGCGCCGTAGCCCAACACCAGCTCAATCACCGCGAGCGAACAGAGGTACTGCAACGTCACGATCGAGCACGTCTTCTGGAACTCGTGCGGCACGCGGAACAACACCAGCGTCGCCATCACGCCCCGCGGGTTGACCCACACGTTGCCACCGCGGCCGCGCCCGGCCACCTGCGTCGTGGCAGTGAACGCGAGCCCCGTGGGCAAGTGCCGTAACCAGCCGGGGTTCGCGTCGAGAAGCGTGTTGGTGGACGTAACCACCTCGCCGTAGCAGAGCAACGAGCCGAACTCGCGTTCTTGCGCGGCGACGCCGCCAGCGTCGTAGAGCGCCTCCAACTGGGCGAAGTACCGCCGCATGTCGAAATATGGCGTAGTGCTGGGGTCCGGGAGTCGTCCCGACGTGAAGATTTTGATGTGCTTTGCGCCGCTCGCAAGCGTCTCGAGCGACGCCCCCTCCCTGGCATCCGCAGCCCCAAACAGAAGCTCGTCGTCCGCCTCGCCGTGGAGCACAAACGTGTCGTGGGCATCCTCGAACGTGTCTGGCGCCACAAAGTCCATGCTCGCCCTTAGAGCTGCCGCAACAGCTTGCGCCCGCCCCGGGTCCAGCGGTGACGCCATGTACACGGGCGTGAGCCGCGGCACCGCCGCCTCCTCCAGGTCACCGTTGACCCGCAAGCCTACGCGGCGCAACAACGCCGCAAGAAACTGCCTGCGCTCGTGGTCCAGCGGCGCAAGCTGCGCCACTACTTCCGCAAAGTGCGTGTCGCCGGCCGCCGGCCGCATCAATGCCGGCGTGTACTCCGGGTGAACGCCCGTAAGCACCACGTCGCCCCGCCCTACTTTGCAGTGGACCGCCGCCGCCAAATCGCCCATCTCGTCGCGCACATCGGTGTCGCCCGCGTACCGCGCGAGCACCTCCACACCCGGGTACCGGGACGCGTCCATGAACACGCCCCCGCCGTTGTAGTACGTGGTGACGTCGGAAGGCCCGCCGTGCGCCACCAACGCCGCCGTATTTACCGTCAACAGCGCCGCCCGCGCGCCCTGGTGCGAGTCGTACACAAATCCGCGGTATGCGCAGCCCCGCGACGTGCCGGGGAAAAACGCCAACTCCCTGGGGCCGCTCACCTCCATGTCCGGAACACCAACTTCAAACTCACACCGTGCCGACGCGTAGTAGCCGCCGGCGCAGAAACCCATGAACTTGCCGCCGCCGCGCACAAACTGGCGGATGCGCTCGTTGCCGCGGCCGTTTAGGACTTCGCAGTACGGCAAGTCCGCGCCGCCGGGGAGCACCAACATGGCGGTCTTGCCCATCCACGGGTCGCCAAGCACTGCAGCCTCAGAAACCGCAACTACAGCGTAGTACGGCGACAAGAGCTGGCGAAGCAGCTCAAGTGTGTGACGCACGCCCTCGGTCGTCGAGCCGCGCCCGGAGTACACGAGCACGTTCATGATTTCACCGCCCCAAAACCACAGCAACAGGAATGGAAGGCATGTGTAGTCGCCGGGTCACGTGACTCATCACTATTTCGCGCCGCACCTAAGTTTTGGCGGTGTGCGGCCCCAATGGCTGCGATATACGAGGACCGGGGCGCCGTACGGCTCGCGCCGCGGGCCGGATTCGTGGTCAAGACGCGCGTGGTCGACGGGTCGCCCGGCTACGCGTACTTGACCAAGGTTTTTGTCAACGTGTGCCATGACCCTCAGGTGCCAAGGCCCGATGGCGCTTTCGTGCCAGCGGAGGTGTTTCCGAAGATTGTGCGCAACGAGTGGGAGATCCCGATCATCGTGTCGCTCGAGAAGCGCGCCACGGACAAGAGGGGTGTTCCCTCGCTCGTATATGACTGCTGCGTCAACACAGAGTGTTTCCTGTGGGTGCAGGTCAGCGAAGACCTCCGGATGATTCTCATCGAGTGGTGTTTGGAGTCTGTGGAGATGATGCACGGGTTGGTGCTCGAACGGGACTACACGCTCCCGAAAATGGCGAGCAAGGGCGAGCTCTCGGGCACGGAGGTTTCCGCGGAGGACTTGAAAAACGGCCTCCAGAAGCGGTTGCTCGAGTTGCGCCAGAACGAGACCGCTGCGTTGATCGAGGAGCTCAAGCCGGCCGACCCGGTCGACTACGCGCTGGCAGAGGAGCTCCCGGCGCTCACAGACATCGGTGGGAAGCGCACGCGGCCGCTCATCGAGGAGCTTGGCGAGATTAGCCTAGAAAACCGGGCGCTGGCCCGAAATCCGGGGGAAATGGCCCGAAGTCTGGGACCTGGGAACACGGAAATCCGCGCGGCAACCACCAAGACGGTAGAGGCAGGTGCTGGGAAGCCTATAGCGCTGGAATCATCGCAAAAAACTGAACTACTGCCGAAACCTGCCAGGACACGGTACCGCTTCACCGTGACGCAGAAGGTGCGCGGCGGCGAGTACTACATTTTGTTCGAGTCGTCGCAGTTGACCAAACATGTGCAAGTCACGTTTCGGGAGGCCGACGAGGCCGTCACCATCCGGAATCTCGACTCTACGCGGCAGTTAGAGGCCCAAGACCGGTTGGAGTTGACGGTGCCGTTGCCGTATCTGCCGTACAAGTCGTATTTGTTGGAGGGCGAGGGTAAGTTGTACATTTTCTGCCGGTGCGAGCACTAGCGGGCACACACGAGTACATCTGGGTTTACGTACGTCTATGTTTCCTTCCTTCTACGTCTGTACTTCTCCCTTTCCCCTGCTTTTGATCTGTTTTGCATGGGCAGCCTGTCCCACGCAGCCTGTCCCACCTCGCGAAATTCCGTGGACGGAATTTTCTAGCGGGTTCCTGCCGCGCGCCGCGGTAGATAAGTGCATGCTCGTGCCGCAGAATCTTGAAAGTCTGTGCTGTTCTACATTGCTGTTCACTGCTCTGCCACTGTTACTGGAGCTTTTGTCATTGTTCGTTCCTTTCGCACTATTGTTCCAGTGGAGTTCTCTCACAAGAGTTTCATTCCTGTTTCAATCCTGTTTCATTGTTGTTTCATCGCTGTTCCATCGCTGTTTCATCGCTACTCTATATTTAACCGTTTCATCGCTGTTTGATCGCACCTACTGGATCACCACATCTGCATAACACTCATGGCATCTGTCGATTCCGAGCAGACGCTCTTGATAGGTGCTCACGATAGCGACGTCTATGGCTCCACATCCTCCAAACCAACTTCCTACACTGCCAAGGAGCAGCTAGCCGTAGTGTCAAAGTCGTCCGCACCGTTGGTGTTGACGTTTTTCCTCCAGTATTTAATGTCGGTGATTTCCATATACGCCACCGGCAGGTTGGGCCCGCAGGAGCTCGCGGCCGCATCGCTCGCGCTCTGCTCGTTCAACATCACCGGGCTCGCGGTGTACCAGGGCACGGCCACGTGCTTGGACTCGTTCTGCTCGCAGGCGTTTGGCGCCAACAAGCCGCATTTGGTCGGCGTGTATTTCCAGCGATGCTCGTTGATGGTGTTGGCGCTCACTGTGGTGTTGTTATTGCCGATCTGGTGGTTTTCCGGCGCGATCTTGCGCCTCATGGTGCCGGACGAGGAGCTCGCGTACATGAGCCAGTCGTTCTTGCGGGTGATGATCCTCGGCGCCCCGGCGTTGCTCTTGTTCGAGACCGGCAAGCGGTTTTTGCAGGCGCAGCACATCTTCAACGCCGGCACGTACGTTTTGCTTGTTGCCGTGCCGTTCAGCTTCCTCCTCAACTGGCTCTTGGTGTGGCACCCCGTGTACGGCTTGGGGTTCATCGGTGCGCCTTTGGCCACGTCCATCTCCTACTGGGTGGTGTGCTTGCTCATGTTGGCGTACGTGGCTTTCGTCGACGGCAAACAGTGCTGGGGCGGGCTTGACTTGCGCAAGGCCGCGTCCAACTGGTACCCGATGCTTGCGTTGGCGCTCCCCGGCGTGGTGATGGTGGAGGCTGAGTACTTGGCGTTTGAGGTGTTGACGATCCTCGCGGCGTCGTTTGGCACGTCGGCGTTGGCCGCGCAGTCCATCGCGTCCAACATCGGCAGCTTGGCGTTCCAGTTGCCGTTTGCCGTATCTGTGGCGGTGAGCACGCGCGTGGGCCACTTTGTGGGGATGAAGGACGCGCGAGGAGCGCAGTTGGTGACGCGGATCGCGTGGGTGCTCGCGTTCGCCATCTCCGTGTGCAACTTCTCGTGGATATTCGTGGCCAAGGACGGGCTCTTGGCGCTTTTCACGCTGGACAGCGACGTCCGGCGCGCCGGCCGCCGCGTGTTGACCATGGTGGCCGTTAACCAGCTTGCGGACTCTGTCAACGTGCTCCAGGCGGGGGTGTTGCGTGGCCAGGGCCGGCAGAAGATCGGCTCCAATGTCAACCTCGCGTCGTACTACGTGGTTGCGCTTCCGCTCGCATACGTGCTTGCGTTTCCGATGGGCGGCGGCTTGGTGGGCTTGTGGGGCGGCTTGGTTACTGGGGTTTTTGTGTTGGCGGTTGCCGAGTCCACATGCGTGTGGTTCAGCAACTGGCCGCTGATTTTTGACGAGGCTGAGAGCCGGCACGATAGTTGAGAGAGAGAGAGAGAGAGAGAGAGAGAGAGGAAGATAAATGAAGGAAAGAGAGGGAAAGGACGAAAAAGAGGGAAAAGACGAAAAAGAGAGGAAAGACGAAAAAGAGAGGAAAGAGAGAGAAGACATGGCATTGCACTGGCTCGTGCACTGGGCCTGACCAGATAGACTGCACACTGTGATTCTGGTTTATGAGGCACAAGCATCCTTAGGGTCTAGCCAACACGGCTTACCGTAAGTAGATTACGTAGAAAACTATGCAATATACACACAAGTGTATTATTTAACATGTGTAATATTTAACAAGTGTAGTACCCAGAAAGTGTATATTTAACTTGTGTATATTTGTGTGGCTGCAAGGTTTCTCTATCGCTGCCTCTTTTTCGCACTGGTTCTCCATCGCACCCATCTCATCGCATCTCCACCATGGCTCGAGGAAAGAGGTTCGACAAAAAGTCCGCCAAAACTTACAGCGTCGTGCACCGCTCGCACGAGGACGCGCTCTACTTCGACAACGAGGCATCGCAGCATGTTTTGGTCGAAATCCCGGGGCGGAAGCCCGCAAAGGGCGCGGTGCAGCCCGCAAAGGGCGTCGACGGCACCACGAAAGCGCTAACTGCGGCGGAATTGGCACAGAGGCTCGAGAAGGCCGACTTGGAGAGCGTAACAAACAACGAGGGCTTGGCGGCTCTGTACGGGATCTTTTTTGACGACTCAAAGTACGACTACTTGCAGCATTTGCGGCCCATGGGCCGGGCCGGCGACGCGGTGTTCATCGAGGCCGAGGCAGCGGGCGAAAAACAGCACAGACCGGCGAAAATCGAGGACTTGATTAAGGGAGCACTACCCTCGGAACAGACCCGGCAAGCCACGCACGAGGACTTCGAAAACGTGCCCCGTGAGCTCCGCGGCTTCCGCCCAGACATGGATCCGAGGCTCAGGGAGGTGTTGGAGGCGTTGGAGGACGAGGCATACGTCGAAAACGACGGCGACGACGGCGACGATATCTTTGCCGACTTGTTGCAGTCCGGCCAGGCGGACCCAGGTGAGTTTTACGGCGATGATGACGAGTATGACGACTGGGACTTGGACAACCACCAAGTGAACTTTGACGAGTACGAAAACGCGGACTACGAGCCCGAGCACGTCGAGCTCGACAACCCGTACGGTCCAGACGAGGCCCCCGAAGACGTGGACAGCGAGCTCAGCGCGCACGGCGCCGTTCCGCACAAAGTGGTGGACAGCGCGTGGGAACGGGACTTCCAGCGGTTTAAGCACACGCAGAAGCAGCAGCAGAACACGTGGGACTCGGACGACGACTTCGAGGAAGGCGAGGCCGATGCGGCGGACAGTGTGGCACGCGAAGCGGGCGACACCGTCGAGGAGCTCCCGAAAATCGGCAAGAAAAAACCCAAGAACAAGCTCCGCAAGAAAATGGGCGCCATGTCCGACACCAGCGCGTTCTCGATGTCGTCGAGCGCGTTGTTCCGCACAGAGGGCTTGACGTTGCTCGACGACCGGTACGAGCAGCTCGCGAAGCAGTTTGAGCGGGACGCCGACGAGGACGAGCCGCGTGGCGAGTTCAAAATGGCGGCCGAACGGCTGGATTTCGAGGGCATGCTCGACGATTTCTTGGAGAACTACGAGTTGGAGTCCGGCGGACGGCGACTCGTCAAGAAGGACGAGCGGCTCCATGCGATCCGCAATGCCGCTGATAGCGTTTCCCGGGGGAAACTAGCGCAGAGGCGGCAGAAGCTGTCGCGGAGCGACGTTGGTGCGTTGGGCGGAGCGTTTGAGAAGATGGCGCTCTGAACAGAGTAGAAGGGAGGGACAAGAAGTGCGAGAGCAGAGAAGGAGAAGGGCGCCGGCGGTACAAGTGTATAGTGAGCAGAAGCGCCCATCAGGGACATTTGAGAAAGAGTCAGCAGTAGAGGCAGTAGCGGCTGCAGCAGTAGCGGCTGCAGCAGGAGAGGCAGCAGCAGAAAAAGCAGCAGAGAATAGACAGTAGACGGAAAAGACAGAAGAGGCGACCGAGTAGGCGGTACAGAAAAAGCAGCAGACAAAAGGAAATAGAGAAGAGACAAAAAAGAAAAGGACAAAGCGCTTCAGCCTTTTTTAAAGTAGCGCTTCAGCTTTTTCTTCAGCTGCGCTTTACCAGCGCAGCTCTTTTAAGTAACTTCTCATCCGCACCGCCGGTCGTGCGCACTCACCAAACCACTCCAGCTCACAAAACACCCACAGAGCCTTAGATACGCTCACAGCCCACGCTGCCCCGCTTGCCCAGACCCGTCGCCAGGACCCTCGCGAGCTCGCTAGCGCTCTCCTTATTGCTCGTCCTTTGCTACCTACTCCTCCCGCTCGCCGCCCCCTTCAAACAAACCGCCATGCCGGTCTCATCCGTGGCCAGAGTGTATACGGACGTGTTGGCGTCCAAACCACAGGAGTTTTGGGACTACGACTCGGTCAACATCAAGTGGAACTCCCAGGATAACTACGAGGTGCTCCAGAAACTCGGGCGCGGCAAGTACTCCGAAGTTTTCTTAGGGTTGGAGCTCTCTTCCGCGTCCAAGTGCGTGATCAAGGTGCTCAAGCCGGTCAAGCGCAAGAAAATCAAGCGCGAGATCCTGATCCTCAAAAACTTGGTCGGCGGCACCAACATCATCGCGTTGCTCGACGTGGTGCGCGAGCCGCAGCTGAAGACGCCTGCGTTGGTGTTTGAACACATTGACAATGTGGACTTCCGCACCTTGTACCCTACTTTCTCCGACAGCGACATCCGCTACTACATGTACGAGCTTTTGAAGGCGTTGGACTACTCGCACTCCATGGGCATCATGCACCGGGACGTCAAGCCGCACAACGTGATGATTGACCACAAAAAACGGCTTTTGCGGCTCATCGACTGGGGGTTGGCCGAATATTACCACCCAGGCACAGAGTACAACGTGAGAGTGGCGTCGCGCTACTTCAAGGGGCCCGAGCTTCTCGTAGATTTCCGTCTCTATGACTACTCGCTCGACATGTGGTCTTTTGGCTGCATGCTCGCGCTGATTGTGTTCAAAAAGGAGCCGTTTTTCCACGGCAAGTCCAACACAGACCAGTTGGTGCAGATTGTGCGCGTGTTGGGCTCCGACGACCTCCACGAGTATCTCCGCAAGTACGGCCTCGCCTTGAGCGACGACTACGAGGATTTGGGCTACTACAACCGCCGGCCCTGGAAGCGTTTCGTCAACGAGAATAACCAGCACCTTGTGTCGGACGAGTTTCTCGATTTCATCGACAAGATCTTGCGCTACGACCACCAGGAGCGGCTCACTGCACAGGAGGCCATGGCGCACCCTTACTTCAGCCCCGTGCGGAAGTAACCGCTGCTGCTGCCACCTCACCTGGTGCTGCTGCTGTTGCTGCTGCTGCTGCCATTTGTGGGCTTTTCTGCCGCCATTCCTGAGCTTTTCCCCCGCTCCACCGCCGCTTACACTCGCTTAATACACCCGCGGACGGTGTCCACGACACTGCACTCGCGCACCTCGGCCTGCCGCCCGCCATATTAACCGCCTCTCCCTCTCCCTTCATGATGTTCCACCACCCCACCTTCGTGACCTGCACACAGTGCATGGTCTGCCTCGTCTGCCTCTTTCCCCCGGCTTCCCAGCTCTTTGCTTCCCTGAAGTCCCTTCTCACGCCTGTTGTGACCACGTTTCTATGCTGACTTGCCGTACCCACAGCACGTGCGGCACTCCCCGCCGTGGTGCCGCTGCCAGCCGGTTTTGGCCCCAGGCTGCTGCCGCCGCGCTATGTGCAGTGGCAGATTTTCCACCGTCTTCCTCGCGTTTCGCGCGAAAGTCACATATATACGACCGTTGGGTGCCTTGCCAAACGCAGGCCTGCGCTAAACGAACATAGCTTAACCTCGCAAAACACAAGCAGAGTCCGCAGAAATCATGTCAGTTGTGTTCTTCGACATCACCGCCGACGGCAAGCCACAGGGCAGAGTCGTGTTCAAGTTGTACGACGACGTCGTGCCCAAGACTGCCGAGAACTTCAGAGCGTTGTGCACCGGTGAAAAAGGCGCCTCCGCCGAATCGGGCAAACCGCTCCACTACAAGGGCAGTGTGTTCCACCGAGTGATCAAGAACTTCATGTGCCAGGGTGGCGACTTTACCCACGGCTCGGGCATCGGCGGCGAGTCCATCTACGGCAGCAAGTTCGAGGACGAGAACTTCCAGTTGACCCACGACAAGCCGTTTTTGTTGTCGATGGCCAACGCCGGGCCCGGCACCAACGGGTCGCAGTTTTTCATCACCACGGTGCCCACGCCGCACTTGAACGGCAAGCACGTTGTGTTCGGCGAGGTCATCCAGGGCAAGTCGATTGTGCGTGCGCTAGAGAGATGCGAAAAGGGCGACAACGACCGGCCAAAGCTCGACTGGGTCATTGCCGACTGCGGCGAGCTCCCTAAAGACTACGTGCCTGAGGTCTCGTCTGTGGCCGACGACGGCACCGGCGACATCTACGAGGCCGTGTTGGCTGACGACGACAAGATCGACGAAAGCAAGCCGGAGACCGTGTTTGAGGCTGTCAGGTTCTTGAAGGACCTCGGTACCAAGCTCTTGAAGGAGGGCAAGCTCGAGCAGTCGTTGCAGAAGTATACCAAGGCCTCGGAGTTTGTGAACGACTACCAGCCCGAGGATTTGGAGGAGTCTCTCACCAAGGAGAAGGCCACGCTAGGCATCTCGTTGGCGTTGAACGCGTCTTTGGTGGCATTGAAGTTGAAAGACGGCAAGCGCGCCGTGCGTGCCGCCGAGGAGGCACTTTCCTACCCAGAGATTGACGACAAGTCTTTGGGCAAGGCATGGTACAGGAAGGGATCTGGCTACCTTTTGTCCAAGGACGAGGACAGGGCGCAGGAGGCGTTCACTGCCGCGTTGAAGTTTTCGCCAAACGACCCCGCTATTTTGAAGGGGCTCAAGGAGGTGAAGGACTTGGAGGTCGCCCGCAAAGCCAAGCAGAAGAAGGCCATGGCCAAGTTCTTCAACTAAGCCGCTACAGCGGACAAAAAAAAGCCTGTCTCTGTCATGGACGCTTCATTCGCAGTATCAAGCGAAACCTACGCTGACTATGTTTTTGGGTATGCCGTGCCGACGCCATGTCGGGCCGCGCCCGGGGCCCCATAATGGAGGCTAGAGCCTGAGACATATGCCAATCTAAGCGGCCTGGCTTATATGAAAAGCTTGTGGCGCACACGGATGTGTGCAGTCGAGACAGGGAGTTCTGGGAGTTTTCCTCGTATCCCTCATTTGCCGAGCCTCTGGCTGCAAATGCCCTACATAGCTAATAAACATGAGGTAATAACCAGCGAAGTCCCCGGGACACCACAGACGGCCTTACGAAAAAGGTCCCCGAGCCCGTGCCCTAGAAATAAAAAAAAATAAAATACGATGGTGTACTGGGGTGGCGAAGGTGGGGCGGCTCGTCCTGGCGATCGCAATCACCGGCAGACGTTAGCGAGCCCTTACGCGTCGTGACGTAACGCTGACAGCTGACTGAGAAATAGAGGGCTGCAAAAAAAAAAAAGCGGGGCACACGGCATAACAAGTGTAAATGTGTGGCCCGCCGCCCAAAACCTGGCCTCCCGAAAACCGGCCTGGCGGCGGCAGAAACAAATAAGTTGCCGCCAACAGCATGTAACGATTGTTGCAAACGACGTTAGTGCGTGCATAATATGAGATGCATGCAAGGCTCTTGATTGCTATAGAGATGCATATAGACGTATTTATAACCGGCAGCGATGGCCGTGTTTTCGGTCGACGTGCCGGCAGAATATACATTGCCAGCATTGCCAGCAGATTACACATTGCGAGCAGTTTTGCAGAAAGTAATCTACCACCGAGTCTTAGCGAATCTACAAAATCAGTAACAACTACAACAACTACCGCAAATGGAAACTTCGTCTTCGGAAACGAGGCAGGGCAGCTCCGCGTCGCACGCAGACAAGCCCGACAAGCCCGCTGGCGAGCTGCACCCCGACTATTTTTCACGAGTCGCTATAGAAAAACCAGCGCCCGAAGAGTACTTGGAGCATGCACCAGGGCCCGCTCCGGACCGGCCCAAGACCGTGCGCAGAGTAACAACTACTGGAAAAGGCAAGTTGCTTGAGGACGGGCGGCGCATGCTTCGCGAGAAGGACTGTTACGGCCAATTGGGATTCTGCTTCCCCGCGTGGAAGAAGTGGATGATCCTCAGCGTGACATTCGCCGTACAGGTGTCAATGAACTTCAACACGTCGATCTACCCAAACGCAATTCCGTTGATCTCGGAGCACTTTGGTGTGAGCTTACAGAAAACACGCATTTCGCAGATGATGTTCCTCGTCATGTACGCGCTAGGGTGCGAGTTGTGGGCGCCGTGGTCGGAGGAGTTTGGCCGCTGGCCCATCATGCAGACGTCGTTGTTTTTCGTGAACGTGTGGCAGATTTTGGGCGGGCTTGCGCCCAATTTCGCAACCATCGTGGTGTCGCGGGCCTTGGGCGGCTTGTCGTCCGCCGGCGGCTCCGTCACCTTGGGAATGACCGCCGACATGTGGGAGGCCAACGATCAGGGCTACGCCGTGGCGTTCATTGTGCTTTCGTCCGTGGGCGGTTCCGCGCTCGGCCCCATTTTTGGAGGTTTGTGCGAGGACCACCTCTCGTGGCGGTGGAACTTCTGGATCCAGCTCATTTTCGGCGGCGTGGTGCAGATCGCCCACTTCTTCCTCGTGTCGGAGACCCGGGCGTCGGTGCTCATCGACCGCGAGGCCAAGCGCAGACGGAAAAACGGCGAGCAACTGGACGTGTACGGCCCCGGCGAGTTGGGCCAGAACAAGCTCACAGTGAAGGAGGTGTTGGACATTTGGAGCCGGCCATTCGCGATGTTCGTCACGGAGCCCATCGTGTTGTGTCTCTCGCTCTTGTCCGGGTTCTCGGACGCGTTGATTTTCATCTGTATGGAGTCGTTTAGCCTCGTGTACGGCCAGTGGGGCTTCTCGGCCACCGCGTGCGGGCTTGCGTTCGTCCCGATCATGTTGGGCTACTTCATGGCATACGGCATCCACTTGCCCGACGTGGCCAGACAGCGTTTTCTCATCCAGAAGCACGGCGAGACGTCGCGGTACGCCGAGCGGCGCATGCTCCTTTTGCTTTTCCTCGCGCCGTTGGAGGCAATTGGCCTCTTTGGCTTTGCGTGGACCAGCATGGGCCCGGCACACAACCCGTGGATTGCGCCGATGATTTTCACGGTGTTGATTGCCATTGCCAACTACTCCATCTACATGTCGACGATCGACTACATGGTGGCGGCGTACGGGCCGTACTCCGCGTCTGCCACAGGCGGCAACGGTTTTGCGCGGGACTTCTTGGCGGGCATTGCGGCGATGTACGCAACGCCGATGTATACGAACATTGGCAAGAGGCGCCATTTGCAGTGGGCAAGCACGCTTTTGGGCTGCTTGGCGGTGATTGTGGCCATCCCGATCTACGTGTTCTACTGGAAGGGGCCCGAGATCCGTGCCCGGAGCGGATTTGCGCAGGTTTTGGCCGCGGACAAGAAGAAATCCAAGGAGGAGTCCGACGAGGAGGCGGAGGAAGAAGAGGAGGAGTACAAGGCTGCGCACGGGGAGAAGCCCGAGCAGGGCAAGCAGGCGGCCGAACAGGCGGCCGAACAGGTGAGCCAGACCGTGTAGAGTAGAAGAGATTGGCGGATATGCAGGGAGAGTTGATAGAAGTGGACAGATTATGAAAGTGGACAATTGATAGATTTTGATGAAAGGTGACAGATTATGAAGTGGATAGATTATGAAAGTGGACAGATTATGAAAGTGGAAAGATTATGAAAGTGGAAAGATTATGAAAGTGGACAGTTGATAGATTTATTTATTCAGTGTACAGTTGATACATTTCATGTGTTTGGCTACAGTAGACATTGTGGACAGTGTGTATTCCATTTAAATGGCTGCGAACTGCGCGGCTGCGAATTCAACCACGCACCGAATCCTCCCAGAATCCACACACATTAGTCCACATGCGCACTCAGAACTTCACCCACTTCCACAAGGACTCGCCCGGGTTCACCAACTCGTTGTCGTTCTCTGCAAAGTAGAGTCCCGCGTCCCCCTGGGAAATGAGCACGTTGAAGTAGTACAACAACTTGCTGCCGTGGGAGTCCTCGGGCCAGAGTGCAATGCCCTCCTCGCGGGCCTTTTCCTTGGGCACAATCTCCTTGACGGAAATCTTCACGCCGTTGTCCTGCTCGTACCGCTTGACGACCTCCTCGGGCGTCACGGCGCCCGACAGCACGTTGATCTGGTCCGGGAAATCGCCGGCAGCGGCACGCGAAGCCACCGACGCAACCACGCGTCCGATATCCTCTACGCTGGTGTAGGAGAACTTTGTCTGCGGCGACCCGAGGTACCGCACGCTGTTAGACGCAATGTCCAAACCCGTGGCGCCCACCACCTGGTGCAACCAGATGCCGCCGGCAAACGCCGAAGTGTTGATAACCACCGTCTTGATTCCAGCGGACCGAGTCTTCTCCCGCGCGTCCAAGTAATTCTGGAAGAACCCGGGGAACACGGTCTGGGCCCGCAGAACGTTTGCGCCGAATTGGGCGGGGATGTAGAGCGCCGGCTTGACGCGGAGCGCAAGTTCCTCACCAGGGCCGTCCAAGCCGCCGCCAAGCAACGAGATCACCACATCGACCTTGCCCAATTCCGCGGCCACCTTGTCGATTTCGTTGACCACGTCACCCTCAACATACTTGATGTGTTCGTCGGAGGTTTTGCCCTGTGCGCTTCTCGTGACCGCCAAAATGGGGAACTGGAACTTGTCCTTGAACACTGAGCTCTTGAACGCCGCAATGGCCTGTGGGCCCAAGGTGCCGTTGACGCCAACAATTACTACGGAGGGTTTGGTCATTTTTGTACGATGCTTGTGGTAACTGAGGCTTTCACTTGGTGTTGTGGTTCGCTCGGTTGGGCCGTGAAGAAAAGAGAATTCTGGCGGCCATGGCCGAGCTTTATATACGTTTGCGGCTGCTACGTCTGTGGCGCAATTTAGAGTTTGCTTTCCGGTTCGGGGCCTTGCCAGGTTCCGCTCCGACTAGTTTCCAGGCGTCTGCGCGCTGGTTTGCAAACAGTGGCTCGTACGCGCTGACAAACGATGGACCCTGCAGGGAGTCCCTCCCGGGTGCACGGGTGCAACGATATTCCGGGGTGCGGGACGACAACACCGGGTATGACACCGCACCTCTTTGCACGGCTCCATTTTTAAGGACCATTTTACAGAACCATTCTGCACAGCACACACCTTCAACCGCCCTTGCACCACCCTGAGCAATACTGGCAGTTGCCTTGCCGAGGCACGGGTGTCTGCGCGCTGCTCGCAGCGTCCAGCTCCGCGCAGCCGCGCTTTCGCAGTCGCTTTCGCAATCGCGCAACATCTCCATCAGCGCTACTACTTCGCATACCATGGGCTATAGAATCGCCATCGACGTACGTACAATCATCGCGCGGGAGAGATCCCGCGCACGGCGCGCCTCTCTCTGTTTCTCTCTCACTTCTCTACCTGTTCGTCTCCCTGCTTCCTCTGCTTAAGCCGCGGCGCCCGCTCCTCCCCCACACTAACATCCAGCGAGGTGGAACCTTCACCGATTGCGTCGGTAACCCCGGTACTGGCGACCACAGCGACGACGTGGTGTTGAAATTGCTTTCGGTGGACCCCGCCAACTACCCCGACGCGCCCTTAGAAGGCATTAGACAGTTGCTCGAGAAGCTCACGGGCAAATCTATCCCGCGCGGTGCGCCGTTGGACACTTCCAACATCGAGTATCTTCGCATGGGCACGACAGTCGCCACCAACGCGTTGCTCGAGCGCAAGGGCGAGCGGTGCGCGCTCGTGACCACCAAGGGGTTCCGGGACGTGCTTGAAATCGGCAACCAGAGCCGGCCGCACATCTTCGACTTGCTGATTTCGAAGCCCGGGGCGCTTTATGATGCGGTGGTGGAAATTGACGAGCGTGTCACGCTCGAGGACTTTGTAGAGGACCCCGAGCGGCGGTTCACCGCGCCCGACGGCGCGTCGCTCGTGGCGGGGCTCTCGGCGGAGACCGTGCGTGTGCTAAAGAAGCCCGACGCCGAAACCGTGCGCCGTGCGCTCCAGACGCTCTACGAAAAGGGCATCCGCAGCATCGGCGTGTGCTTGATGCACGCGTACACGTACCCGGAGCACGAGCGGATGGTGGGCGCAATTGCGCGTGAGGTTGGCTTCACGCACGTGTCGCTTTCCAGCAGCTTGAGCCCGATGATCAAGTTTGTGGCGCGGGCAAACTCGTCCGTCGTCGACGCGTACTTGACCCCTGAGATCCGCAGGTACTTGGACAGCTTCCAGGCGGGCTTGCGCCACGGCTACCTCAGCGAGGACAACCGGCGCGGCGTGCGGTGCCATTTCATGCAGCTGGACGGCGGGCTCGTGGATGCGCTTGCGTTTTCGGGCCTCCGGGCAATCCTCTCGGGCCCCGCAGGCGGAGTGGTGGGCTACGCGGCCACGTGCTACGACCCGGAGAACGCGATCCCGTTGATCGGCTTCGATATGGGCGGCACGTCCACGGACGTGTCGCGCTACGGCGAGGGCAAGTTGTACCACGTTTTTGAGACGGTGACCGCGGGCGTGACCATCCAGAGCCCGCAGTTGGACATCAACACCGTGGCCGCGGGAGGCGGGTCCATTCTCGCGTACAGAAACGGTCTCTTCCACGTCGGGCCGGAGTCTGCGGCATCCGAGCCAGGGCCCGCGTGCTACCGCAAGGGCGGCCCGCTCACCGTGACCGACGCCAACTTGTTCTTGGGCCGGTTGCTCCCGGAGTACTTCCCGCACATCTTCGGCGCCCGCGAGGACCAGAGCCTCGACTTTGAAGCGTCAGCGGCGAAGTTTGCCGAGCTCACCGAGCAGGTCAACGCCGCAAACCCGCACCGCCCACCCATGACGCCGCAGGAGGTCGCCTACGGGTTCATCAAGGTGGCGAACGAGACCATGGCGCGCCCGATCCGCCAGTTGGCCGAGGCCAAGGGCCACGTCACCTCGGCGCACCGCTTGGTGTCGTTTGGGGGCGCGGGCGGACAGCACGCGGTGGCCATTGCGCAGTCTTTGGGTATCTCCACAGTGTTGATCCACCGGTACTCGTCGGTGTTGTCTGCGTACGGCATGGCGTTGGCCGACGTGGTCGAGGACGTGCAGGAGCCGTCGTCGGTGGTGTTGGACGCCGAAAACAGGCCGCAGTTGCAGGCCAAGTTGGACGCCCTCAAGAAGCAGGCCGCCGACCGCTTGCGGGCCCAGGAGTTCCGCGACAGCGACATTGTGTTCGAGGAGTACCTCAACCTCCGCTTTGCCGGCACGGAGTCCGGCATCATGGTGCCCAAAGGCGACGGCGACGCGACCTGGGACTTTGAGACTACGTTTCTCGCCATGCACAAGCGCGAATTCGGCTTTGTCTTCGACAAGAGCATACTTGTGGACGACGTGCGTGTGCGGGCCGTGGGCAAGTCGCCCCGCTTGCAGGAGGAGTCTGTGGACGCCCAGATCCGCCGGATGAAGGCTGAAAACAGCATCCACCCCGCAGCCGCGGCTGCGGTGAAGTTCTCCAAGCAGGTGTACTTCAACGGCACCGACGTCGAGACACCCGTGTACAGGTTGGAGGATTTGGCGGTGGGCACCGCGGTCCATGGCCCGGCGATCATCGCCGACGGCACGCAAACGAACATCATACCGCCCGAGGCTTCGGCGGTGGTGTTGAAGAGCCACATCGTCGTCACAGTGCGCAAGAGTCACGCGCTGGAAACCGCTGACGGCGACGACGACAACGACAACGACGAGAGCTCTGCATCCGTGGACCCGATCCTCCTCTCGATCTTCGGCCACCGGTTCATGGACATTGCCGAGCAGATGGGCACGTCGTTGCAGAAAACGTCGGTGTCGGTGAACGTGAAGGAGCGACTCGACTTCTCGTGTGCGTTGTTCGACGCGTCGGGCAGCTTGGTGGCCAACGCGCCCCACGTCCCTGTGCATCTCGGCTCCATGTCGACGTGCATAACGTTCCAGGCCCAGCACTGGCGCGGCAAGCTCCTGCCGGGCGATGTGATCGTCACCAACCACCCGATGGCGGGCGGCACGCACTTGCCAGACATCACGGTGATCTCGCCGGCGTTTGACAATGGCGAAATCATCTTCTACGTGGCGTCGCGCGCCCATCACTCGGACATCGGTGGGCTCTTGCCTGGGTCCATGCCTCCAAACTCAAAGCTGTTAGAGCAGGAGGGCGCCGCGATCTTCTCTGAGCTTCTTGTGAAAGGCGGCGAGTTCCAGGAGGACAGGATGGTGGAGTTGTTGTTAAAGAAGCCCGCGGAAGTGCCCGGGTGCTCCGGCACGCGTCGCTTGAGCGACAACATCAGCGACATGCGGGCGCAGATCGCCGCCAACCAGAAGGGCATCCAGCTCATCGACAAGTTGGTCAAGGAGTTCAGCTTGCCCACGATTTCCAAGTACATGGGCGCCATCCAGGACAACGCGGCGGACACCGTGTCGAGGATGTTGAAAAACGTGCTCAAGAGCATCGGCAGCGACCTCAGCTGCGTCGACTACATGGACGACGGGTCCAGGATCTGCTTGCATGTCTCGGAGGACAGCGACGGCAAGATCTTGTTTGACTTCACCGGCACGGGGATGCAGGCATATGCCAACAGCAACGCGCCCGTGGCAATCACGTACTCGGCAATCATCTACTGCTTGCGGTGCTTGGTCGACGAGGTGATCCCGTTGAACCAGGGATGCTTGAAGCCGATCCGCGTGAGGATTCCCGAGTCGTCGTTGTTGAACCCGGACGAAGGCTGCGCCGTTGTTGCAGGCAACGTTTGCACGTCGCAGATCATCACCGGCGTGATTCTCACCGCGTTCCAGGCGGCTGCCAACTCGCAGTCGTGCTGCAATAACTTCACGTTCGGCGTGGGCGGCAACGACGAAAAGGGCAACTACGTGCAGGGCTTCGGGTACTACGAGACGATTGCCGGTGGCCACGGCGCCGGCCCAACGTGGAACGGCGTCAGCGGCGTCCACACGCACATGACCAACACCAGGATCACCGACGCGGAGGTGTTTGAGCGGCGATACCCCGTGCTTCTCCGGGAGTTTAGCATCCGGGAGGACTCGGGCGGCCACGGCTCCCATACTGGCGGCTGCGGTGTTGTGCGAGACGTGGAGTTCCGGGTGCCCGTGACTGCGTCGATTTTGTCGGAAAGAAGGGTCATTGCGCCGCACGGGCTCAACGGAGGCGGCGACGGAGCCAGGGGCGAGAACACCTGGGTCCGGCTGGTCAAGGACAAGGACGGTCGCGTTGTTGGGACCAAAGAGGTCAACATCGGCGGCAAGGCGACTGTGGCTGCGAGTGCAGGCGACCGGATCATCATCCGGACGCCCGGCGGAGGAGGCTACGGGGCGGAGAGCACGGCTGCGGCCGTAGAGACAAAGGAACATGGGGGATATCGATTTGTTGGTGCCGGGTCGTTGTCGGCACGGAACGACGCACAGCTCTCGAACTAAGCATAGTAAGAACGAAATAAAGAACTACATATCCGAGTTTAAGCCTTGAGTGCTTAAGCCCGATTGTACGGGCTACGGGCCATGGCTGGAGAATATGGCGCGCTAGCAGTGCCCAGTGTCTGTGCATTTAGTCTATAATTTCTAGGCCTTGGAGTAGTGGACGTCGCCGTCCAACTGCTGCAAGCGGGCGGCCGCCTGCTCGCTGGTCAAGTCCCGCTGAGCCTCTCCGAGCAACTCGAAGCCGACCAAAAACTTCTTGACCGTGGCAGAGCGCAACAACGGCGGATAGAAGTGCATGTGGAACCACGCAGAGTCCTTCTCCTCCTTGGTCGCTAGAAGCGGCGCCTGGTGCAACCCCATAGAGTAGGGAAACGACGTCTGGAAGAGGTTGTCGTACTTCGTGGTCAACTTCTTGACGACCTCAGCCAAATCCGCCTTGTGCTTGTCGCTGAAGTCCGCGAGCGACGCCAAGTGCTCCTTGGCAAGCACGAGCGTCTCGAACGGCCACACCGCCCAGAAAGGCACCACCGCCACAAACAGGTCGTTTTCTACCACAACGCGTGTGCGTTCGGCGAGCTCCAACTTTACGTAGTCCCCAAGCAAGTGGCTGTGGTTTTTCGCCTTGTACTTGTCCATGTTCCGGAACTCGTGGCTGACCTCCGTGGGCACAACGTCCAAGCACCACGCCTGGCCGTGCGGGTGCGGGTTAGAGCAACCCATGGCGGCGCCCTTGTTCTCGAAGATCTGCAAGTACTTGAACGGCGCAGTGCCGCTTGCAGCCTCCTGCTGTGTATCGAGGTAGAGGCGCTGCCAGGTGTCGACGACCTTGGTGATCTCCGCCTGCAGCATCAACGGAAGCGTCACCGCGTGGTTGGGGCTGAAGCAGATCACGAAGCAGTTGCCCTTGACGCTGTCGACCTGGAAGAGTTTCGACTTGAGCGCGGCGACCGAGTCGGCAGCACCCTCGGCGGTGCCCTCGGTCTCCTCCTCGTCTTTCACGTAGGCCGGCAGGTCCAACTGCACGGCCGGAAAGTCGTTCGGGAACACAAACGTGGACGCGTACTTCGGGTTGACCAATTCGCCACCTGCGCGCGAGTTTCCCGGGCATAAATAGCACATGGGATCGTACTCTGGCGATTGCGAGTTCACGGTTTCTTCGGCGCCCTGCCATGGGCGTTTGGCCCGGTGGGGCGAGCACAAAACATAGTCATCGGTGAGCGGGTTGTACCTGCGGTGCGAGTGATCAGTGAAGCTGAAAGCGGTCATTGTGGTGTTAACAGAACAGGTGGGGCTTGGCCGAAAAGGAGAAGAACAGGTGGTCTTTATGGTTATGGACTCCTCTGGGCCGGCGGCGTCTGAAAACGGGTGATATTTTTGTCTCTGGCCGGTTTATGGTCTTCCTCCAGGTGAAGGCACGTGAGTTGCTGCACCACCGGCCAGGTAGCAGAGGTGCCGCACGGAAAATGTAACCAAGCCGTGCATAGTGGAGTGCTTGGCCCAAGACGCATACGCACATGTGTGCGCGGGGTAACAATCGATGCGCTGCAGGAATAATGGGCTTAAAACGTCATTCGCTGAGCTATTTTATCCGATCGCCATACCTGCCGGAACATCCCCACCATCAACAAAAACCCGCGCGCAGGTGGTGCAGTGCAAAAGCTGCGGCGAAAATGACTGCAACGACCGCAACCGCGCCGCCAGGCGCCCCTTCCTCGGGCGATATCCACTACATCGTTGCCGGTGGCGCAGGGTTCATCGGGTCTCACGTCGTCGACCTTCTTCTCCAGAAAAACCCTTCGGGGGTGGTGTCTTGCCTCGACAGGCTATCGTACGCCTGCGGGTACCTGATGCGCAACTTGGCCCACGCGCAAACGAGGCCGAACTTCGTATTCCACAAGGTCGACTTGGCGCTCGACCCTACCGTGGTCGCCGACATCGTGCTTGCTGCTGCACGCGACAGCGCCCATGTTGCCATCATCAACCTCGCGGCGGAGAGCTGCGTGGACCAGTCGTTCGACGACCCGCTATTTTTCACCAGAAACAACATTCTTCTGACGCAGAACCTATTGGAGGCTGCGCGCAAGGTTGCCGAGGGCTCGATCGGCGCCACCGTCTCGTTCGTGCACGTGTCCACTGACGAGGTGTACGGAGAGCAGCAGGTGGACGAGAACGTGGACGAGGACGGCGCTTTGCGGCCGTCAAACCCGTACGCAGCGACCAAGGCAGCGTGCGACTTGATCATCGGCTCGTACATCAAGTCGTTCCGACTCCCTGTGACGATTTTGCGGGCAAACAACATATACGGCCCGCGGCAGTACCCGGAGAAGTTGGTGGCAGTGGCTCTCGACCTGCTCAGGCACGCGGGC
This sequence comes from Metschnikowia sp. yHMJ9, assembly GCA_030444895.1. Taxonomy (NCBI): domain Eukaryota; kingdom Fungi; phylum Ascomycota; class Pichiomycetes; order Serinales; family Metschnikowiaceae; genus Metschnikowia; species Metschnikowia sp. yHMJ9. The sequence continues at coordinate 18,482 of JAJMQU010000024.1, read as the reverse complement.
CCCGACGGTATTTCGGCACCCAAGCAGCGGATCCCCATCCACGGCGACGGCAAGAACTTCCGCCGGTACTTGCATGTGCTGGACTTTGCGAGGGCGGTGGATCTCGTGGAGCACAGGATGCGGACGTCCGGGATATCAGGCGAGACGTACAACGTGGGCACGGACGATGAGATGGACAACATCACGTTGGTGCGGCTCATTTGCAGCATTTACATGCAAAAGGTCTTTGGCAAGAGCATTGCGGATCTCTCGTGCTACGTTCGTTTCTGCGAAGACCGGCGCTACAATGACGCTCGCTACAGCATCGACTTCTCGAGGATCGCAGCATTAGGCTGGCGCCAGCAGGTGACCCTAGAGCGCGGGCTCGAGGAGCTCGTCGACGAGGCAGTGGAGGGCTACGACGGTGCTGCATTAAGGTAAATTAAATTCGGGAGTTTTCTATATACTATTATTCTTTTAAGACAAGCATTTTTTTTAGTTGAACACGTACTTCACGGTGGACGGATAATCCGTTGTTGCATTGAGGGGATTAATACGGACTTCTTCTATATATAGCTATAATTCTTTTAAAACAGGCTTTTTTTTAGCTGAACACGTACTTGATGGTGGACCCGTAAACGTCGCCCTTCTTCAAGACGACCTGGTCAGCCCAGTCCTTGTGGTTGATCGCGTCGATGTATCTGCTGGGCTCAATGCAGAAGCCGCTTCTGGGCCCTGTGGCCGCGGCAGGCACACCGTCGCCGGTGTAGAACTGGAACGCGGGCTCGGTCGAGTAGAAGGAGATGCTGGAGCTGTCGGCGGCGCTGCTACTGCTTGCCTCAAAGATCTTCTTGAGCTCGCGGTTACGCGTGTCCAACGTCCAGTCGGCCTTGTCCACGACAAAACAGTGGTCGTACACGTCTTTCCCGAGGGTCTCGCCGGCGAGCTTGCCATCAAACTTGGCGGTGCCGCCGGTGGGGAGCTTGGATGCGTCGACCGCCAAGTACTCATTGGTGATGGCGCGCACGGCCAAGCCGTCAACTGTGGGTGCGCTGCCTAACGTGAAGTACGAGTGGTTGGTCAAGTTGACGGCGGTGGTCGTCTGCTTGGAGTCGGCGCAGACGCGCGCCTCGTACTCCACGGCCACGCTGCCGCGGCTCACGGTGTACTTTACAAGCACCTCCACGTCCGCAGGGAAGCCGTTGGCGCCGTCCTTGTCCACGTACACAAACTCCATGGACACGGGCCCACCACGGTCCTTCTGCTTCATGACGGGCCCCAAGAAAAAGCGCTTGTCGAGGCCGCACGCGCCACCGTGGAGCGTGGCGCCGCCCTCGTTGGTATCCAAGGCGACGCGCTCACCAGCGAGCTCGAACGAGCCGCCCGCGATTCGGTTGGCGTAGCGGCCAATGGTGGCGCCGAAGTACGGGTTCTTCGCCAGGCGGTAGCCCTGGAGAGAGTCGAACCCGAGCACGCGGCGCTCGCCGCCGACCCGCACGCCCTGGAGCGTGGCGCCGTAGTTCGCTACCGACACAGAGAAGTCGGTGTCGGCAAAGCACACGGTGTGGAGGCGGCTCTGGTACGAGTGCGCGGTCTCGGTGTCGGTGAACGGCGTCCACACGTAGTTCTCCGAGTTGAACCCGTACGGGTTCTCGGTGGTCCAGTGCCACAAGTCGCGGCACGCGTCGTCAATGGACAAACGGGCGTGCCACTTGAGCTCGGCGTTGGCCCGCAGCGGGTTTGCGGTCAAGTCAAGGACGTCGCCCGCGCGGCGGCCCGCCACCTCGTAGGGCAACTCGCGGCCAATGGCCCTACAAAACGCGTGGTACACGTCAAACACCGTAGACCCTTTGCCCGTGCCCAAGTTCCACTCGCGGTAGAGCCCGGAGTCCGCGGGCAAGTCGCGCAAGTACTCGAGCGCGGAAATGTGGCCTTTCGCCAAGTCCACCACGTGGATGTAGTCGCGGATAGGTGTGCCGTCGTGGCTGTCGTAGTCGTTGCCGAACACGTAGAGCTTCTCGCGCCGCCCCACCGCCACCTGCGCCAAGTACGGCAAAAGGTTGTTGGGCACGCCCAACGGGTCCTCGCCAATGAGTCCCGAGGGGTGCGCGCCGATCGGGTTGAAGTACCGCAACACCGCTGCGCGCCACGTGGCGTCCGCGGCGTGTACGTCGCGGAGGATTTCCTCCAAGATGAGCTTGGTGCGCCCATAGGGGTTGGTGGCGCCCGTCGGACAGTGCTCTGGAATCGGGATCATGTCCTCAAACCGCGTGGCATCGCCGTACACGGTGGCGGACGAGCTGAACACAATTGTCTTGACGCCCGCGGCCTGCATCACCTTGAGCAACACGATCGTGCCGCGCACGTTGTTGTAGTAGTAGTCCAACGGAATTTGCGTAGACTCGCCCACCGCCTTCAATGCGGCAAAGTGGATCACGCCCTTGATGGTGTACTGGCGGAACACTGCCAGGAGCGCATCGTGGTCGCCGACATCCACCTTGAAAAACGGCACCTGCTGCCTGACAATGTACTCAATTCGGGCCACGGCATCGTAGCTAGAGTTGACCAAGTTGTCCACGATCACCACGTTGTACCCGTTTTGGATGAGCTCCACGACGGTGTGCGAGCCGATGTAGCCGGCGCCGCCGGTGACGAGGATGTACTCTTTTTGCAGCATGCTAGTGTTTGATTGTTCTTTGGCAAGGAAGAAACTGCGAACGGTGACGCTTTTTTTTTGGCCTGCTGGCGTCCGAACCGAAATCGCACCATGGTGACCGGAACATCGCGTGGTTGATGCGGCCGCGAGGCACCGGCCGCACGCTGCAGGCCTAGTGCCGATGAAACATTGCATTTTTGGGGGCGGCTTGCATGAAGGATGCTGCGCGGGGGTGGACGCGCTGGTGCGTGTCACGCAACCTTTTTTAGGCCTGAGCGTTTTTTTTATCCGCCAGTGAGAGAACTTAGCCATCCGGCGTCGGCTGGGCCCCTCGGGGGGCCACGCCGCAGCGCAGCGGTAATCTCTTCGCTTTCCCCGCTCCTCCCCTTCTGTCCTGAGACTAGCTGCTTTCTCAGTTGCAGCCTTTTTATCGCCCCGCGCATGAAATCCCCCGTTTTCGTCGCTGCCCGTCTCCTGGAATTAATCAACGGCCAGCTTTCCTCCCCACAAGGGGGTGCCCCGGAAATACTGCACATGGTCGGCTTGTGCATGAGTGCTAAATCCAAAAAATGAGACTCATGTGGGGAGACGCGCACATGAGCCCCCGCGCCGCACTGTCTCTGGGCCCTATGCGTGTGTGTGGCCTCAAGAGTGCGCGAAGCCATGCGATGCATCTGCCCACCGAAACTGGTGCTCCGGATGTCAGATCCGCCAGCCATAAGCAGCAGTTTTTTCTCACAAGCTAGCGTCGACGCCAGAGTACAACCTTAAGGCTTACTCACACAGCAACTCCACCTGAAACACATCCAAAACACAAAACCATGGCGTTAGTCCCCACGATCCACGACGTCTCGTTCTACTCAGACGCCGCGCTCCAGGAAAAGCGCTACTCGTCCGTGGCACAGACATACGCCCAGCAGTTTGGCGGCAAGCCGCAATTCTTCGCCCGCGCCCCAGGCAGGGTCAACTTGATTGGCGAGCACATCGACTACTGCCATTTTTCCGTGTTGCCCATGGCCATCGAGGTGGACGTGATCGCCGCTGTGGGCGCCAGCGACGGCGACTACATCAACATTGCGAACACAAACACCAAGTTCGCGCCAGAGAAAATCCCCGTGCCCACCGCGGAGTCGCACATCGACATCAACAATGTCGCGCCGCTGTGGGCCGACTACTTCAAGTGCGCGCTCGTGGTGGCCCGCAAGTACATGATTGAGCGCGGTGCCGGGTCGATGCTGGCAGCAGCAGCCGGAGCCGGCGCCGACCCCAAAATGCGTGCGTTCAGCGCGGTGTTCGATGGCTCGGTGCCCACGGGCGGCGGGCTCTCGTCGTCGGCAGCGTTCTGCATTGCAGCCACGCTCGCGGTGCTCCGCGCCAACGGCGTAGCATCGATCTCCAAGGCCGACCTCACGGAAATCACCGTGGTGAGCGAGCATTACGTCGGGCTCAGCAACGGCGGCATGGACCAGAGCGCGTCGATTAATGGCGAGGACTCCAAGGTGCTCTTGATCTCGTTCAAGCCGCGCTTGGCAGCCACGCCTTTCCGGCTACCCACCACGGAGCCAGAGACGGTGTTTTTGATCACCAACTCGCTCACGGTGTCTAACAAGACCGAGACCGCGCCGTCCAACTACAACTTGCGCGTGGTGGAGGTGGCGATCGCCGCGGACCTCATTGCGCGTGCGTTTGGCTTGGACGTGGCCCAAGACTCCAACATCGACACCGCAACGTTGCGCGGCGTGTTCGACGCCTACTTCACCCAAAAAGAGGGCGCGGCGCCCTGGGACGGCCAGGACGTCGACGTGGGCATCGACCGCCTCGGCCAGATGCTCGCCGTCGTGGAAAACTTGTACACGGACGCTGAGAAACAGGGCCTCACCACCGAGCAGGCGGCCCAGCGGCTCGGCATGGACTTTCCCGCGTTCCACCAGCGGTACATGTCACACTTCCCCGTGCGGTACCAGGTGCTCAACATCTACCGCCGGACCCGCCACGTGTACAGCGACTCGATGCGTGTGTTGCAGACGTTACGAGCGGCGCGCGACTTTGACGGCGACTCGGCGGCGTTTCTCGCCACGTTGGGCGCGTTGATGGACGACTCCCAGGTGTCTACGCGCGAGTACAACCAGGCGTCGGCGCCCGGGTGCGACGAGCTCTGTGCGTTGGGCAGGGCGAACGGCTCTTACGGCTCGCGGGTCACCGGCGCCGGGTTCGGCGGCTGTGTGGTCCACTTGACGACAGTTGACAAGCTTTCGGCGCTTGTGGCTAGCTTGACGGACCAATACTACAAGAAGCGGTTCCCCGGGATTACGCCGGAGGAGCTTCGCGAGGCGATTGTGGTTTCGAAGCCCGCGGTGGGCGCCTGTGTGGTGGAGCTCAACTAGTGGGCCTGGGCTCGCCGAGCTGGCTCAGTTAGCCGAGCTGCTCACGGCACTGGCCCTGGCTGGTCGCGGCGCTGGGGCTTGGCTTGGCGCGTTATTGTGCTCAACCCGGTGTGTGTGTGGCGGAGCTCGGCTGGCGAGGGAGCGCCGTGTCAACGGACTTTTAGTACATAAATTTAATCCGCACTGTGGAAATCCTGTGCCACGTACGTAAGCCCCACCCTTCTGCCGCCCCGATTATCCCCAGCGGGGTTGCCTTGCGCTATCTTTAGCGCGGTGTTCCCAAACTTTTCCCGGCTGCCCAAAAAAAAATAGAACAATATCCCGCATCCCTTTTAGGATTTAAGCTTCAGTCTGCCGTCGTTTTACTTCAACGCTTTGCGAACTTTCTCCGGCGATCTGCAGGCGCTGCGCGGTGCAGGACTGGCACTCTTCCGGCGCCTGCGCACACACGGAAATCATCCTATTGCGTTCGGCAAAGAAAAACAGAACGTACGAGCCTTGTCACCTCCCCCAGTCTGGAGACACTCCACCTACAGCGCATTACGCGCGGCTTTTCCCCGAGAACATACGGCTCTCAGTTCTGGGATTGAATGACACGTCACCACATCAAACACCGCGGCACCGGATTAAACTTTCACGGCCGCTCGCGACACTGCCGCCAGGCATTGCTTGCTCTTGCAGGCCGGGTGCTCGGCCGGTGCCGAATCCCCTCTGGCAAAAAAAAAAAAAAAAAAACCGCATACCCCGCAGGCAAAACGCGTTAATGAAGAGAACTCCATCGTGCCTGCTGGCAACATGCACGAGCTGATTCCACTCTGGAGTATCGAGTGGGGAATGCGCGGGCTCGTAACCTGCTGTTGCAGCAAGGAGAATCTGTGTGCAGTAATTTATCCGAGTTCTGTTACACCTTTCTTACACGGAAAGTGGCGGTGAGCCCGTGTTTTGGCCCAGGGAGTGGCCAGTTTTTTTGCATTCTAGTTGCGTCTGCCTCCAGGGGCCATTTAGAAGCTAACTGCTGTGCGAAAGCATGTTTACGTGGCCCCCAAGCATCGGGCACAGCATGTGGGACATATCGGCTTGCCGGTTTCAAACACCGGATTGGGAAATCTCGGACGCGCCGGCGATGCTGGGGTGTGTCATGCAAGGACTGCACGGCCAGGAAAAAGTCTGGAGATGCAAATGCTGCTGCAGAATTAGTGAGTCGGCTAGGCCCGCAGCCGTAACTGGTCATTTTTTTTTCTCGTCTGTCCTCCAATCTTCCGTGGTATAAATTAAGGGCATTTCCACCCTCCTTGCTTGCTCTTCACTTACTACTACTACTACTCAATCTTAAACAGTTAATTAATAATGGGTTACGAGGAAAAGCTCGTCGCCCCCGCGTTGAGGTTCAGAAGGTTCCTTGACATTACGCCTAACATTTACAATGTCTACGTCATTGCTTCCATTGCTTGTATATCTGGTATGATGTTCGGCTTCGATATCTCTTCGATGTCGGTGTTCGTCGGCCAAGATCCATACTTGAACTTTTTCCACGACCCCAACTCCACGATCCAGGGTTTCATCACTGCGTCTATGAGTTTGGGTTCGTTTTTCGGCTCGCTCTCGTCGGTGTTCATCTCTGAGCCTTTCGGCAGACGTGCCTCGTTGTTTATTTGCGGCTTCCTTTGGTGTATCGGTGCCGCCATTCAGTGTTCTTCGCAGAACAGAGCTCAGTTGATCATTGGCCGTATCATCTCCGGTTGGGGTATTGGCTTCGGTTCGTCCGTCGCCCCCGTGTACGGTTCTGAGATGGCGCCAAGAAAGATTAGAGGTGCCATTGGCGGTCTCTTCCAGTTCTCCGTGACGTTGGGTATCTTGATCATGTTCTTGATCGGTTTCGGGTGCTCGTACATCAACGGAAAGGCTTCCTTCAGAGTGCCATGGGGTATCCAGATTGTGCCAGGTTTGGTGTTGCTCACGGGTCTTTTCTTCATCCCCGAATCGCCTAGATGGTTGGCCAAAAACGGCTACTGGGACGATGCCGAGTACATTGTGGCGCGGATCCAGGCCAAGGGCGACCGCACCAACCCCGACGTGCAGATCGAGATGTCAGAGATCAAGGAGCAGTTGTTGCTCGACGAGCACGTCAAGGACTTCACTTACGCACAGCTCTTCACCAAGAAGTACAGAGCCAGAACCTTTACTGCCGTGGCCGCGCAGATCTGGCAACAGTTGACTGGTATGAACGTCATGATGTACTACATTGTCTACATTTTCCAGATGGCCGGCTACGACGGAAACACGAACTTGGTGCCCAGTTTGATCCAGTACATTCTTAACGCCGCCGTGACCGTGCCCGCGTTATTCTTCTTGGACAAGATCGGCAGACGGAAGATCTTGTTGGGTGGTGCCGCCATGATGTTGGCGTTCCAGTTTGGTGTCGCCGGTATCTTGGCCACCTACTCCCAGCCCGCAGACATCTCCGACACTGTGCGTATCCAGATCCCCGACACCCACAAGGCCGCCGCCAAGGGTGTTATTGCCTGCTGCTACTTGTTCGTGTGCTCGTTCGCCTTCTCGTGGGGTGTGGGTATCTGGTTGTACTGCTCGGAGATCTGGGGTGACTCGCAGTCCAGACAGAGAGGTGCCGCTCTTGCCACGTCCGCTAACTGGATCTTCAATTTCGCCATTGCCATGTTCACGCCCTCGTCCTTCAAGAACATCACCTGGAAGACCTACTGCATCTACGCCACCTTCTGTGGGTGCATGTTCCTCCACGTATTCTTCTTCTTCCCCGAGACCAAGGGCAAGAGATTGGAGGAAATCGCACAGCTCTGGGAGGAGCGTATTCCCGCCTGGAAGTCGTCCAGCTGGGAGCCTACGGTTCCTTTCAGCTCCGACGCCGAGCTTGCCTCCAAGCTTAATGTTTCTCACAACGAGACCGCCGATGCTAACTTGATGTCGTCGCACTCGCCTTCTTCCGAGGAGAAGGAGAAGCCCTCCGCGGTCTAACTAATTTGATACGATTTATGAATGACTGATGCCGTGCGACGCTACCCTCGTCGCTCCTGGTATATAGTTCTTAATGTTTACTGACTTGCGATATCACTGGCGACAATGTTTGTGCTGTAGGACACTAGCGAAGAGCCGCTATTGTGCGTCGCGCACCACCTTCTCGCCTCTTTCGAAATCTGATTTTTATCGCGCATGCAGTGCAATCTCGTCCGCGCTAGTGGCGACCGTAAAACCTGTCAAACAGTGCTCTTTCTAATTTCTCTACTGTCCTAAGTCTCTGCTGTCGTAGCAACATTTGCTGATGTGGGGGACTCAGGGAAAAAGCATGACACGTTGCAGACATTGCGCCAGCGAGACGGATCGGGCAAAATCTTGCTCATAGTTTCTTTTTGGAAATTTTTCTTCTGTCTCTTACTTTTTCTTGGTTTGCTTAGCCTAATTTTCTTCGCTTTTTTGCTTTTTTTCTGTTCCTGCGCACGCTCCAAGTGCTCGGATAAATTTTGGTCAAGTGATCAGTACGTCTTTTGCTGGCTAGTCCACTTTCGCGGCTGGATGTCTATTTTCTTTCGTTTGATCATGCGTAGGAGATAGGCGTATTGTGCGTCATAAAGGAATATTACTGGTATTCTGGTGCACGACAAAATCGTGGCCAAATCAACATGACCGAAACCACTGTCACAGCACAATCCGTTCTTTCTTTGTCTGTCCGTGCAATGACTATTTGTACCTTGCACAACAAGAATGACAATTGACAAGTATATATATGTCGAGAGCTTCATCTATACTGATAAACAGGCGTCGTAGGAGAAAATCCTGTCCTTATAACTGCTCTGTGGCCGATGGGCTTATGCGATACACGGCACCCAACCATCGCTGTTGCATTTCAAGTTACCCAGCATAAAGCTGCGAGTGCCATTGTAGAATGCGCCACGCGTTGAAACGAGCATCCTGGGACCTTGGCGGAGACAACACACTGGAGCAAATGTCCGCAACGCGCACGCAAGAACCGAAAGGATTGGCTTAGGCCATTCCACTATTGTTGACTACATGCAGCTTTCGCAACCTCAGACGTTTAACACAAAGAGTAAGCGAACTGCATTAATTCTACGGCCGCATTAGATAATTATTGTAACATCCACTCAAAGCGTCTCGCCAAGACCAATTTCAGCCCCACTGGCTCTTTGCATTGGATGCTTTGTTGTAACAATCCTTTCGAATCTCACACTGGATCGTCAATATCGTTCTGCTGAATTAGCCGACTTTCTTCCTCATACCCGCAGAGGCCATTTGACGTTTCGAAGAGTGGCCCCAGTTTTCTAATTTTTCTTTTCGCTCTTCTACGCTCCCACGGCCTGCAATTTATATAGTTCCCAACAACCGGCGTACGACCTCGTTCCGCGAACCGATTCTTGCGACCAATGAGACATAACCCGCCGGTCAGTTTCGCAGCCGAGCCGTTTGCACCCTTGCTCCGACAAAGTGTATTAATCTTACTTCACTAATTGAGTACTGGGTAACTAAGCAAGTACCCCGGATCGTCAAAGCGTCTTGAACCAAGTTTTCCTCCAACTCCGTGAAACCGTTAATCTGCTCTGCGGTCAACGAGACGGAAGTCGGCTATGACGCTGTTAACCAATTCCTGGCATGACCGTCTGGTGCTCGTTTCTACTTGAGGGTCATTGCAGAACCCTTTTGAATAGTCAATAACCTGTTGAATGTAGATTCGCTCGTCCTCTGAAATAGCAACATCTTCTTCGACCTTGCCATCTGCCTCGAAGTACTGCAACAACCCTAAATGGGCCTGCAAGACGGCTATACGCACGAGGTCAGGACGACAGTTTATAGGAAAATCCTCAATCTCATGCCAAAGAATTTGTTCCAATGGTAGATTGATATATAAATTGATATGCTCTTGGGCACGTCTGGACGTTTGGGTGAAGTGATCCACAATACTGGAGACCTTTTTGTACATAGCAGCATACTCGGATAGGGATGCAATATGGCTGGGATATTTGTGGTGGTAGTCGTTAAGTGATTGTCTCATGGCTTCGAAGGTATCATTTGCCTCACGACTCTCCATGATATCGATGCTTGCGTCACAGTCCATTCTGCGCATTGCAGGTTTCAGAATATCCTCTTTCACGTACTCAAAAAACTTCTTAAATGCTGTCTTTATTTCCTCTACACGAGGATCGCCTGCTAAAGGATTTGGGTAATCGCGTTTGCGCCTAGTATCTCTCGCCATGGCAGGAACTGCTGCCGTCGAGTCTCTGTCTGTCACATACGGGATCACAGATGAATGCTCGTGCGCGTGCGGGGGTGGAGCACCTTGCACACCAAGAATGACAATTGACAAGTATATATATGTGGAGAACTTCATTTTTACTGATAAACAGGCGTCGTAGGAGAAAATCCTGTCCTTATAACTGCTCTGTGGCCCATGGGCTTATGCGATACACGGTACCCAACCACCATTGTTACATTTCGAGTTACCCAGCATAAAGCTGCGAGTGCCATTGTAGAATGCGCCACGCGTTGAAACGAGCATCCTGGGACCTTGGCGGAGACAACACACTGGAGCAAACGTCCGCAATGCGCACGCATGAACCGAAAGGATTGGCTTGGGCCATTCCACTATTGTTGACTATATGCAGCTTTCGCAACCTCAGACGTCTAACACAATGAGTAAGCGAATTTCATTAATTCTATGGTCACATTAGATAGTTATTGTAACATCCACTTACAGCGTCTCGCCAAGACCAATTTCAGCCCAACCGGCTCTTTGCACTGGTTGCTTTGTTGTAACAATCCTTTCGAATCTCACATTGGAACGTCTATACAGTTCTGCTTAATTAGCCGACTTTCTTCCTCACACCCGCAGAGGCCATTTGACTTTTCTAAGAGTGGCCCTAGTTTTCTAATTTCTCTTTTTGCTCTTCTACGCTCCCAGAGCCTTCAGTTTATATGGTTCCCAACTACCGGCATACGAGATCGCTCCGCGGACCGATGCTTCCCACCAATGAGAAGTAACCCGCCGGCCGGTTTCGCAGCCGAGCTGTTTGCACCCACGGCCACGATGGATTTAATCTTAATTCACTACCTCAGTGCGTACTCACCACACGAGGATAAAATATCGACACAAACATCTTGCACCAACTGCTCGTCCCACTCTGTGTTGCCGATATCCTCCAAAGTTAAGCAGTCTTCATAACTCAGCGAGAACCCAAAATCGACAAAAGAGTCTTGGACCAAGTGCTCGTCCAACTCTGTGTTACCGTTAACCTGCTCCGCAGTCAAGGAGTGTTCGTAACTCAGCGAGGACACCATATCGCTCGATACGCCTTGGACGAAGTGCTCGTTCAACTCTGTGTCGCCGTTAATCTGCTCCGCAGTCGAGGAGTGTTCGTGATTCAGCGACAACCCCGGATCGATCAAAGCGTCTTCAACAAAGTCCTCGTCCAACTCTGTGTCGCCGTCAATCTCGGTCAAGGAGACGAAGTCGGCGTCGAACCTGTTAACCATGTCCCGGACTGAGTTGTCGCTGTCGGGTTGTAATTTCTTCCCTTTGTAGAATCGTTTGGAGTAATGAATAATCCATCGAATGTACGTTCGCTCGTCCTCTGAAATAACAACCTCGTCAACCTTCCCATCTGCCTTGAAGTACCGCAGCAACTCTAGATGGGCCTCCAAGACGGCTATGCGTACGAGGTAATCACGGTATTTTATGGGATATTCCCCAAACTCACGGAAAGTAATTTCTTTCAATGGCACATAGATATACTCCTGGGCGCGTCTGGACGTATTAGCCAAGCGACACAAAATACTGGAGACCTTGTTGTGCATAGCAACATACTCGGATACGGCCGTAAGATGACAGCGGTAATTGCCACGGTAACGTGCAAGTGCTGCTCTCACGGCTACGAAGGTTTCGTTTGTCAGGTAACTCTCCATTACATCGATGGACGCGTCACCTAACATTCTGCGCATTGCAGGATTCAGAACATCCTCCTTCACACACTCAAAAAACTTCTTATATGCTCCCCTTAGTGCCTCTACACGAGCATCGCCTGATAAATGATTTGGGCCACTGCGTTTCCCACTAGTGTCTCTCGCGATGGCAGGAGCTCCTGCCGTCGAGCGGCTCTCTTTACAGTGATATTGAAGATATGAATATTCAGATGTTACATCAGATAAAGATGAAGCAATAGAATATGAGTTATTATACATGAAGACATGTTAGAGGTCAATTAAGATTATTAAGAACTGATACACCTATTATTGTTCATGTTATGCTCATGTTAGATTTATTGTTACTGCTAATGTTATTCATTCTTTTGTGCCGCAGCATACTCGCTGCCATTTTGGGCTTCAATAGAGACTATGTCACGTGAATGTACTATGTGCAGAGCTTATAAAGCCAGCCCAGTCACGACCAGCTTTGAGGCACCGACAGGACTCCCATTTGCCTGTTCAGATAGAAATTTGGTTTATACCAAATACCGAACAATTGCCGATTCATGTACAGTCTTTTCCACTGGCAAAAAGACTATTTTTGGCTTATTTCTGTAGGCCCTGGACGAAAATGCGTACGTTGCGAATGCTGGCTCGAATACCGGCGCAAAAAGAACGGAAAAGCTGCGTCAGCCCGTCTTTGGCTCTTGTAACATATGCAGCGTCACTAGCCCATGGGCAAAGAAAAAAGACTGTGGCCAGCTTCCCGACGCGGCAAGTCTATGTAGTAATTTCAAACTTTTGTAGCTGGAGATGGTTGCGGCTGTCGTCCGCGGTTTCGCAACCTGACTTTCCCCAGCCCCGGAGGCTTGAGAGCAAATATTACGAAGGTGGCCAATTAGACTGCAAGACAACATCTGTGCAAACCTAAACTGAACACCCAAGTGCGTCTAGCTCAAGTGTGTGCCTAACTTCGGGTGTTCCTAGCTCAAGTGTGCCTGGCGTCAGGTGTGGTTATCGGGTGATCTGCTGTAGACGTCTGTCTATGCCACTTCCGACTCAGCGACTCCTTCGACTTTACTAAAACATACTACGTCATGTTCGAACAGCTCGGAACTCCTCTGCACCGTTTATTTAGTCTTACATTCTCTCCATTTACTCGCTGTACTTCTGACGCCGCGGCTTAGTCTAAAGTTGCCAAGCCGTACCCCACCAACACAAAACACATAACCAGTGTAAAGCCTGCAGGCAGCGGTGTTTTGGTCACATTTACGGAATTTCAGTCTCCCCACGAAGTCTAATTTGTGGCCGTCTTTGGCAGGGTGCTTTGGCCGTTGGCTCGAAGCCCCCTAGCACCTTTACAAATCCTTGTTATCAAACGTTATTCTATATTACAATGGTAAAAGTCTATATGTAAGCGAAGTGTGCTTAAAGGAGCACGGCGAAAAATGGTACAGCTATCATCAACAGAACGACAGCTCTCTTGGAACTGCCGCCTTGCATGATAGTAACTGAGCTAGGCACTGCGGAAGCTGAGCTCAATGGGTTTTGGACCGAGACACTAGGCACAGATGAGTCGCCAGGTATCTCAGCATTCGATGCTGTTTGCGCACTTTGGATGGATGTTGGTTGGGCGGGGGTGGGTTCGGTTGTGTTTTCGGCGCCGTTTGGTGACTGAGTCACGCACTTGCCTCTGTAACAGTAAACAGATTGCGAAGCTTGGGCCCCTGCGGATGTTGCGTGGGAGCCCGAGTCTCCGTTTTCGTTGGATACGGTACCAGTCACGTTGTCGCCGCCACCATTGTTGCCGGCGCCGGGCTGGGTGTCGGAGTTCGACCCGCTTCCATTTGCGCCTCCGGTTGGGTTGGACTCGTTGCCGGTAGGCGTTGCGGCTCCTGTGCCACCGTTGGTGGTGTCAGTAGCACCATTAGTGTCCTCGGTATCAGGCTTGCCGTTGGCGGACGTGGTATTGTTCACGTCGCCAGTGCTTGTTGGGGAAGATGTGTTGTCTGTTGGCTCACCGGCTCCGGATACTCCACTGGCAGACCCAGTAGGAGCAGTAGTATCGTTGCCACCCGTAGGAGTAGTTGCACCAGTGTCTCCCGTGTTAGGAGTACCAGTCAGCACCACATTGCCTCCAGTAGGTGTCGTAGTTCCAGTCGTGTCTGTTGGTCCCGAAGCAGAAGCTCCACTCAGGGAACCAATGTCACTGCTCGTAGGCGTTGCTGTGCCGGTGCTCTTCGAGGAGACATCGATAGTGCTCTCACCATCGAGGGAGGTCGAAGTACGCTCGTTACCGCTAGAGGCGGTAGAAGATGCAGGTACTGAAGAATCAGTTACCGACGCAGGTGGTTCGGAGGTAGTGTCGGTGCTCTCTGAAGATGCTAAATCAGAAGACGCAGGTGCAGATGATGCTTGAGTGCTCTCTGAGGACCTGGTCTCCGAAGTGACAGGTGTTGACGAAGCTGTCAGGGAAGAAATGTCACTGCTTTGCGATGAAATAGTCTCGGACGAAGCGGGAGTAGACGATGCTCCGCTACTGTAAGAAACTACTGTCTCGGTAGAGATAGTGACTGACGACGAAGGCGTGGAAGCAGGTGTGGAAGAGGCTCCACTGCTTTGAGATGATCCAGTCTCATACGAAACATCTCCAGAAGAAGCTGGAGCAGACGAAGCCTCGGTGCTGACCGACGACACTGTGGCCGAGGAAACATCTGACGACGAAACAGCTGACGACGAAACAGCTGACGACGAAACAGCTGACGACGAAACAGCTGACGACGAAACAGCTGACGACGAAACAGCTGAAGACGACACATCGGAAGTCGAAACAGCTGAAGATGAAACAGCCGAAGATGAAACAGCTGAAGACGACACATCGGAAGTCGAAACAGCTGAAGATGAAACAGCCGAAGATGAAACAGCTGAAGACGACACATCGGAAGTCGAAACAGCTGAAGATGAAACAGCCGAAGATGAAACAGCTGAAGACGACACATCGGAAGTCGAAACAGCTGAAGATGAAACAGCCGAAGATGAAACAGCTGAAGATGAACTAGCTGCACTTCCAGAAGTAATAGGGGCGGAAGAAGTTCCACTGCTGACGGAAGATCCGGCTCCTGAAGACTCGCTCAGCGCGCTGACTGAGCTGCTGGAAGGCGTGGAAGACAATCCGGAGGAGACTGCGCTGCTGAGCGTAGGAACACTAGATGATCCCACGGCAGAAGACGAGCTCTGCAGCTCAACGCTGGTCTCCGTGGTTGACGAAACAACAATAGGGGAAGAACTGCTGATCACACTAGATGCGCCAACAGATGTACTGTCACTTGCAGAATTGGAACTGTACACAGATGAGGAAATGACGTAGGACAGATTCCAACCCCCTGATGGCATAATAAAACTCAGAGCAGACAGGGAAGAGATAATTGGCTGCGACGACAACGAAGGATATGATGACAGTGCGGAAGGAGTGCTGAAATCCAGGGATGACGAACTAAACGAAGGTATTTCAGAGGAGGAAAGCCCAACAGAACCCGATGACTGAGATGAGACAACAGGCTCCGAGCTGCTACCACTCGGAATATCAACAACAACAGTGTTGTTCTCACCAGGACCGCCAGTGATGGTGGTCGAAGTTATGTAACTTCCAGACCAAACAGATGTAACAGTTACTGTAGGAGTAGGAACGTCCACAACAATCGTGTCAGTGCCACTACCAGTAATGGTCGAAGTCTCAGTGTCAGATCCGGTCCAAGTAACAGTCGTGGTTGTAAGAGATTTAGGAATGTCAACAACAACCGTGTTGTTCTCACCTGGGCCACCAGTAATGGTGGTCGAAGTTATGTAACTTCCAGACCAAACAGATGTTACCGTGACTGTAGGAGTAGGAACATCAACCACAATCGTGTCAGTGCCACTACCAGTAATGGTCGAAGTCTCAGTGTCAGATCCGGTCCAAGTAACAGTCGTGGTAGTAAGAGATTTAGGAATGTCAATAACAACCGTGTTGTTCTCACCGGGACCACCAGTAATAGTAGTGCTGGTAATGTAACTTCCGCTCCAGACGGATGTAACTGTCACTGTAGGAGTTGGCACTTCAACAATGATAGTGTCATAGTCGCTACCAGTAGCCGTTGTCGTCTCAGTATCCGATCCTGTCCAAGTAACAGTCGTGGTGGTGAGAGATCTAGGAATGTCAACAACAACCGTGTTGTTCTCACCAGGACCACCAGTAATGGTAGTGCTGGTAATGTAACTTCCGCTCCAGACGGATGTAACAGTCACTGTAGGGGTTGGAACATCCACAACAATCGTGTCAGTGCCACTACCAGTAATGGTCGAAGTCTCAGTGTCAGATCCGGTCCAAGTAACAGTCGTGGTAGTAAGAGATTTAGGAATGTCAACAATAACCGTGTTGTTCTCACCTGGGCCACCAGTAATGGTGGTCGAAGTTATGTAACTTCCAGACCAAACAGATGTTACCGTGACTGTAGGAGTAGGAACATCAACCACAATCGTGTCAGTGCCACTGCCGGTAATCGTCGACGTCTCAGTGTCAGAACCGGTCCAGGTCGTGGTGGTGGTAGTCAACGACTTTGGAATCTCGATGATAACAGTGTTGTTCTCACCTGGGCCACCTGTGACTGTAGTTGAAGTAATGTAACTTCCAGACCAGACAGACGTTACGGTCACTGTAGGAGTAGGAACATCAACCACAATCGTGTCAGTGCCACCTCCCGTGATCGTGGAAGTCTCAGTGTCAGAACCGGTCCATGTCGTGGTAGTGGTAGTCAACAACTTTGGAATCTCAACAACAACAGTGTTGTTCTCACCAGGACCGCCAGTGATGGTGGTCGAAGTTATGTAACTTCCAGACCAAACAGATGTTACCGTGACTGTAGGAGTAGGAACATCAACCACAATCGTGTCAGTGCCACTGCCGGTAATGGTCGAAGTCTCAGTGTCAGATCCGGTCCAAGTAACAGTCGTGGTAGTAAGAGATTTAGGAATGTCAATAACAACCGTGTTGTTCTCACCGGGACCACCAGTAATGGTGGTCGAAGTTATGTAACTTCCAGACCAAACAGATGTTAAGGTCACTGTAGGAGTAGGAACATCAACCACAATCGTGTCAGTGCCACTGCCGGTAATGGTCGAAGTCTCAGTGTCAGAACCGGTCCAGGTCGTGGTGGTGGTAGTCAACGACTTTGGAATCTCGATGATAACAGTGTTGTTCTCACCTGGGCCACCTGTGACTGTAGTGGAAGTGATGTAGCTTCCGCTCCAAACGGATGTAACAGTAACAGTAGGAGTAGGAACATCGACAACAATCGTGTCAGTGCCACTGCCGGTAATGGTCGAAGTCTCAGTATCAGAACCGGTCCAAGTCGTGGTAGTGGTAGTCAACGACTTTGGAATCTCGATGATAACAGTGTTGTTCTCACCTGGGCCACCTGTGACTGTAGTTGAAGTAATGTAACTTCCAGACCAGACAGACGTTACGGTCACTGTAGGAGTAGGAACATCAACCACAATCGTGTCAGTGCCACCTCCCGTGATCGTGGAAGTCTCTGTGTCAGAACCGGTCCAGGTCGTGGTAGTGGTAGTCAACAACTTTGGAATCTCAACAACAACAGTGTTGTTCTCACCAGGACCGCCAGTGATGGTGGTCGAGGTGATGTAACTTCCAGACCAGACAGATGTAACCGTGACTGTAGGAGTAGGAACATCAACCACAATCGTGTCAGTGCCACTACCAGTAATGGTCGAAGTCTCAGTGTCAGATCCGGTCCAAGTCGTGGTGGTGGTAGTCAATGACTTTGGAATCTCAACAACAACAGTGTTGTTGTCACCTGGGCCACCAGTAATGGTGGTCGAAGTGATATAACTTCCAGACCAGACAGACGTAACCGTGACCGTAGGGGTGGGCACATCAACCACAATCGTGTCAGTGCCACTGCCGGTAATCGTCGAAGTCTCAGTGTCAGAACCGGTCCAGGTCGTGGTGGTGGTAGTCAACGACTTTGGAATCTCAATAACAACAGTGTTGTTCTCACCTGGGCCGCCTGTGACTGTAGTTGAAGTAATGTAACTTCCAGACCAGACAGATGTAACAGTCACTGTAGGAGTTGGCACTTCAACAATGATAGTGTCATAGTCGCTACCAGTAGCCGTAGTCGTCTCAGTGTCCGATCCAGACCAAGTAACAGTCGTGGTGGTAAGAGATCTGGGAATGTCAACAACAACCGTGTTGTTCTCGCCTGGGCCACCAGTAATGGTGGTCGAGGTAATGTAACTTCCAGACCAGACAGATGTAACTGTCACTGTAGGAGTTGGCACTTCAACAATGATAGTGTCATAGTCGCTACCAGTAGCCGTTGTCGTCTCAGTATCCGATCCTGTCCAAGTAACAGTCGTGGTGGTAAGAGATCTAGGAATGTCAACAACAACCGTGTTGTTCTCACCTGGGCCACCAGTAATGGTGGTCGAGGTAATGTAACTTCCAGACCAGACAGATG